>OZ025258.1:21519636-21933240 GCA_964019135.1 Arenicola marina | reverse complement strand
AAGCAAAGTGCATCAGATGAAAGAAAATGCCCCTATTATCCAGCTGTGCTCCAAGTGCCACAGATCAAAGGAATTAGATGATCGATGTGTCGCTGATCAAAGGAGATTGATATTTTATCCAGCTATGCAGGATCAAAGTACCGCAGATCAAAGGAAGTTTATATTGTAGTCAGCTATGCGGGATCAAAGTACCGCAAATCAAAGGATATTTCTATTTTAGTCAGCTATGCAGGATCAAAGTGCCACAAATAAAAGCAACTTGTAACTTATATTGCTGTCCAATCCACCTAGTTATAGTAGCAATTCACATATACAAAAGAAGCTATGACCTCCGTTAGAAAGTGACCGGTTTAGCGGCAATGTGAAGGTGATGTTGAGAAGACGGAAGAAGGGGATAGGGGGTGGGTAGGGTAGAATATTCTCCCTGATTACTCTTTTGTTGTAGTTTTTAACGAAAGTGACACTTAACAACGAGCTGTCGCCATAAAAAAATCAATTCGCCGGTCAAAACTCGTTATGACTTTGACTGCATGACTGCGACTGCACAAAAACCGTTGTTTGACGATGACTTATTATAAGTCAGACGCCCCGACACCTGTCTCCCCAGGAAGCCATCTTCGGCCGTGGCCATCATCCCCATTACCGGGATGAAGCCTAATGATGGACGTGTTGAGGCCGCAGGTTTCACCCCGACGCCCCAGCGCCCCCCCCCCCCGCCCCACCCCGACCATCGGGGCATTACCATGAGTCCCGCAGACTTCCGTAAGGTGACACCCGTCTCACTCGGCGGGGTGGGTCAGGCGTCTAGGTCGAGCAGTAGCGAGAACCATGTCTTCCGTCTCTGTAACAGACACTGTCAGGGAGACCGCGTCGTCTCATGCGCCACTTCTCCATCCCCCGAAGGAGGGCAGACCCACCAGATTAACCCGCCCTTCCCCCTGGCCCAAACCTGCCTCGGTCCTGTCGCTGACGCACCGCCTCCCAACCCCACCCCCCAACCGGCCACTACCTACTTATTCCGGGGTGAGTTGTCCCCCGCGTGACCCGCGCTTGTCAGCTGACACCTCTGACCTCCAGCTCCCTCGGATCACCCCCACCCCTTGCCCCTCTGGCCGCTTGGAGCAAGTCCGACTTGTGGCGGGTCACCCTGACACTGGCAGTTGGGTACAGACAGCGGACCGAAAGAAATTCCACCGAGTAATCGTCCACCCACTCACCCCGACGGCCGCCAAGATAGCTCAGTGGGTTAGAGCGCTCGCATTGAGTGCTCTGGCCACCTGAGATCCTAACGGCGCGTGGGTCTGTGGTTCGCGCCTCGCTGCGGATATGTCTGTGTGATCGCAGGATAAAGATCCCATGTCTTTCTTCGCAAAGAGTAGGGAGGGAGTGAGAGTAGATAACTTTTTCAAGCTTCAGGACGTGTTTCTCGGGAAATTTGCACGGCTACCTATATTTGTCTTTATTTTTGTTACAAGAACTATCTTTTTAGAAGTTTTTAAAAGTGGTTTGGTGTCAAGATTTTCATTTTGATGAAATAATAGCTAATTTCGTGAAGGCGGTGATTTCGAATTTTGGCAAAAACTGTCCTGATTTTGCAATATTGCACTTTTTTTTATTACCATTCTGCTATTTGTTGTGGCTACTATTTACATTTTTAAATATCATTTCTGTATTGCACTAGGTTTGGGCTTTCCAAAGAGCTATTATACTGATGATAATGACTTAATATTGAGCTGAATTGTAGCAAAATTACATATTTGTGGTAGGTGTCAAGTTTTGGTCATTTTATGAAATGGGGGTATACTTGGAACATGGAGAATATTTTTTCAACGGGACGGTAAAATATCCTAAAAATTCACCAGAAGGTGTGTAATTGGGTATACTTTCATAAGATAATCACAAATACAGAGTTCTTTTACCTTGCTATTATGTGTAGCTTACCTTAATACCTTAATATTGTCGAAGGAGATGACGTCACGTTCAGCATATTGCAGATAGCTTGGTGCGTTACGCAGCCGGGCGTCTAGGCTGAGCGTGACACAGACAGAGAGCGTCCCAGCCTGACCCCCAAGGTCACACCTCCGATTGCAGTCACCATCTTCCGGTCCAATACAAGGCTGGCCGGGCGCGGAAGTTATTACATGAAGGGAATTACCAGTCACCCGAAAGCCTACAGTTACAGTCCTAATTCCTATGAGGGGTGGGACGCGGGGCGGGGAGTGGGGAGGGGTCGCGGATGGGGAGTGGGGCGGGGGCTATAGTGGCGAGTAGGGCGGGGCAAGAGTGGAGGGTGGGGAGCGGGCTAGGGTGGGGGTGGGGAGGGGTCTTGGGTGGGGAGGGTGCTAGGTAGGGAGTGGGGAGGGAGCTGAGGTGGAGAGTGAGAGGGGGCTAAGATGGGGAGCGGGGGGTAGGCCAGGGTGGGGGTTGGGGAGGGGGTTAGGGTAGGTAGTTGGTTAGGGTGGGGGTTGGGCTATTGTGGGGAGTGGGGCGAAGGCAGGGGTGGGGGTTGGGCTATTGTGGGGAGTGGGGCGAAGGCAGGGGTGGGGGGTGGGGAGGGTGCTAAGGTGGGGAGTGGAGCAAGGGAAAGAGCAAGGGTGGGGCTGGGGTAGAGAGTGGGCTAGGGTGGTGCGTCGAGCGGAGCTAGAGTGCGTAGAGGTGTAGGGTGGGGAGTGGGCTAGGGTGGGGAGTGAGGAGGGGCTAGGGTGGGGAGTGGGCTAGGGTGGGGGTGGGGAGTGGGCTAGGGTGGAGAGTGGGCTAGGGTGGGGGTGGGGAGTGGGCTAGGGTGGGGAGTGGGCTAGGGTGGAGAGTGGGCTAGGGTGGGGGTGGAGAGTGGGCTAGGGTGGGGAGTGGGCTAGGGTGGAGAGTGGGCTAGGGTGGAGAGTGGGCTAGGGTGGAGAGTGAGGAGCGGGCTAGGGTGGAGTGTGGGGCGGGGGCTAGGGTGGAGAGTGAGGAGGGGGCTAGGGTGGAGAGTGGGTCGGGGGCTAGGGTGGAGAGTGAGGAGGGGGCTAGGGTGGAGTGTGGGGCGGGGGCTAGGGTGGGGAGGGGGCTAGGGTGGGGAGTGAGGAGGGGGCTAGGGTGGAGAGTGGGCTAGGGTGGAGAGTGGGCTAGGGTGGGAAGTGGGGAGTGGGCTAGGGTGGGGAGTGAGGAGGGGGCTAGGGTGGGGAGTGGGGAGGGGGCTAGGGTGGAGAGTGGGCTAGGGTGGGAAGTGGGGAGTGGGCTAGGGTGGGGAGTGAGGAGGGGGCTAGGGTGGAGTGTGGGGCGGGGGCTAGGGTGGGGAGTGAGGAGGGGGCTAAGGTGGGGAGTGAGCAGGAGGCTAGGGTTGGGAGTGAGGAGGGGGCTTGGGTGGGGAGTGGGGCGGGGGCTAGGGTGGGGAGTGAGGAGGGGGCTAGGGTGGAGAGTGGGTCGGGGGCTAGGGTGGGGAGTGAGGAGGGGGCTAGGGTGGGGAGTGAGGAGGGGGCTAGGGTGGGGAGTGAGCAGGGGGCTAGGGTGGGGAGTGAGGAGGGGGCTTGGGTGGGGAGTGGGGCGGGGGCTAGGGTGGGGAGTGAGGAGGGGGCTAGGGTGGAGAGTGGGTCGGGGGCTAGGGTGGGGAGTGAGGAGGGGGCTAGGGTGGAGTGTGGGGCGGGGGCTAGGGTGGGGAGTGGGCTAGGGTGGGGAGTGAGGAGGGGGCTAGGGTGGGGAGTGAGGCGGTGGCTAGGGTGGGCAGTGGGCTGGGTTATGGAGCGGGGGGCCGTGGGCTGGGTTAGGGAGCGGGTTGCCGTGGTCGACACGTAACGCACTTGACTGCAGACCAACCGTGTCATATCGTTGCGTCTCGTTGTCTCAGGGATTCAGTTGTCCAGATTACTGAGCCTTACTGTGCACAACGCTGGCATAAAGCGCCAAACGCGGGGTGAGCCTTGTGGGTGAATGGCGGAGTCCTGGGCCCACGCAACACTATCAATGTCGAACCAATGACGAAAACCAAAACATGATCATGATAACTTAAACCGTCCTCGCTCTGGGCGACTCCCATTAAGACCAAGAAGGCCGCTGGCATAAGAGCCACACAAAAAAAACATGTGAAAGCAAAATCATCGCGTCATCACAAAGATACAAAGGAGCCAGTAGGGGACAACTTAAATATATGTAAATGCGAGTCTTACAAGAAATGAATAAAAGATTAACAAATCTCTTACACATAATATGTTGGCAGTTCTTAAGCGGATGTGGATAATAGTCTTTCGCTACGTGTATCAGCGCGTGTATCAGATGCAAACAGTCTGCCTGGATATCCTTCTTAAGTCAAAATCGAGGAAGCGAAATTCCATTGGAACCACAAAGGAGAAGACAGAACGAACTTGAATGGCGGTTGACTTCGCAAAGAGATTTCAGTTATAATACCAAGGAACCCAGTGGGGGCAAATTGGCCTTCTGATGTGTGGGTGGCTTGGTAAACCGGTAAACCCCAAGACCGTCCACCCCTCCTCTCTGCCTCGAGGCCCTGGAGCCGTACCATAGTCGTAAGGATTACTTAGTCTTATAGTTTGCGATATCTACATAACACCCTGAGGTGTTTTTTTTACATTGTGACCATGTGAGGCATGCGGCACAGCATAGGCAGGGCTTCCACATTCTAGGATAATGGACTGTACTGTGGTAGAAATGTCACAGGCGGCTCAGAAACGCCCAGTGACATTACAACGGCCGGCGAAGTCGACATATAAATCCTTGGACTCAACGGGAAGCTACTCGGACACACAGCGACTTGAAACTACAACCACGGGGAGAAAATTGAATGTCGTGGCAAAATTTAAGCTGCTTGACATCTGAGGATCGTTTCACTAAGAGATACGAGCTCGTAACCGTATCTTTTACATGCTAATCTAACGACAGATCGCAATTTTACGACCAAGGGAAATAAGCTTTATACATACTGCGATTATTGGGGTTCAGCCAGCTTCGCGCAATTTATTTTTCACCAATATTATTCATAATCATGTTTGCCATATATGTATGACAAATCACAATTTGTCAACTCTTCCGGCCGGCAATTAATTTTTCTAATTTTACGAGCAAAAGTTACGACATCTTGTGAAGCCCAAATCTTATGAAAGATCAGTCGTTAACTTAATTCTGATGTGACAGATATGGACAGTTTGAAAACGCCAGAAGCCAAATATTTGGTCCTAGAATCGGACATTATCATGGAGCGGCCGAAATATTTGGTCCTAGAATCGGACATTATCATGGAGCGGCCGAAATATTTGGTCCTAGAATAAGACATTATCATGAAGTCCCCCCCCCACCCCCGTTCGATTTTACGGGCCATGGTTACGAACCCGTGGTGAAACGAACCCCACGACCAAGGCTAAACAAAAACCATCAGCTTGCGTACCACACGTTCTGACGCGGAATAACGCTAGAGTTATTGATTATGACAGACGACTCCTCAGTGAACAAACAATGCCACTAATATATTATTATTAGATATTGACCTCATATATATACACCTCGGCGGAAGAGGTTGTGATCACGTTGAGGTCACATAAATGGAATATCATTTTTCGTCATCGATGTATACAGAGTAAGTCATGCGCAGCCCCAGCCTATAAGACCATGCCTAAAGCGATCCTGTGGTTCATGGTTCAAAAATTGGAACGATACCCGTTATGTCCACGACAAGACTCTTACCTGCGACCTCTCTTTGATTTGCATAACGTCTGCTGTTTCACAGTTTCTGAGGTCGAATTGTCAGGCAAATTTGATATAAAGTAGTGTGAGAGGCGTGCTGAATAAGTGGATGTATATTGAGAAACACTTGTAGAAACGACTGAATATGTTTACCGATGAAGGCGGCATCAGCGTCAGTCTATGGCAAGCGAAATGTGTCATAATTCGTGAATCACAAATCTTGGATATGGGACCCCAGCAACGGTGAAAGTGGGTTTCACGTTAAAATAAAAAATGGGTTTTACGGGTTACAAGTCGTAAAACCCGCATTTCTGCTCTAAACACGACATAAAACTTACTTTTGCGGGGAAAATGCAGTATTTAAATGGCTGAAATTTAGTTTCTTGAGCAGATAATGTGGGTTTTGGAATAATGATGCACTCCACGCGGTGAAAGTAAGTTTTTCGAAGTAAACCTGGATGTTGCTAATAAAAGTGGGTTTCTTGAAGAAAGTCGAGTTTCAGAGCAAAACACCTAGTTTCGTGACGGGCGATGAAACCCGGTTTTACATCATGGAGGCCCCCGGTCCAATGTGCTAACCACAACATCAGGGAGGTCCCCAGTCTAGTGCGCTAACCTCTACGCCAGGGAGGTCCCCAGTCTAGTGCGCTAACCTCTACGCCAGGGAGGCCCCCGGTCTAGTGCACTAACCTCTACGCCAGGGAGGCCACTAGTCTAGTGCACTAACCTCTACGCCAGGGAGGCCTCTAGTCTAGTGCGCTAACCTCTACGCCAGGGAGGCCTCTAGTCTAGTGCCCTAACCACTGCACCAGGGAGGCCCCCGGTTTAGTGCGCTAACCACTACATCAAGGTGGTCCCCAGTCTAGTGCGCTAACCAATACATCAAGGAGGCCCCCGGTCTAGTGCACTAACCAATACATCAAGGAGGCCCCCGGCCTAGTGCGCTAACCACTACACCAGGGCAGCCCCCGGTCTAGTGCGCTAACCACTACATCCCGGAAGTCCCCGGTCTAGTGCGCTAACCAATACATCAAGGTGGTCCCCAGTCTAGTGCGCTAACCAATACATCAAGGAGGCCCCCGGTCTAGTGCACTAACCAATACATCAAGGAGGCCCCCGGCCTAGTGCGCTAACCACTACACCAGGGCAGCCCCCGGTCTAGTGCGCTAACCAATACATCAAGGAGGCCCCCGGTCTAGTGCACTAACCAATACATCAAGGAGGCCCCCGGCCTAGTGCGCTAACCACTACATCCCGGAAGTCCCCGGTCTAGTGCGCTAACCAATACATCAAGGTGGTCCCCAGTCTAGTGCGCTAACCAATACATCAAGGAGGCCCCCGGCCTAGTGCGCTAACCACTACATCAGTAAGGCCCCCGGCCTAGTGCGCTAACCACTACGCCAGGGCAGCCCCCGGTCTAGTGCGCTAACCACTACATCAGTAAGGCCCCCGGCCTAGTGCGCTAACCACTACGCCAGGGAGGACTCTAGTCTAGTGCGCTAACCACTACGCCAGGGAGGACTCTAGTCTAGTGCGCTAACCACTGCACCAGGAAGGCCCCCGTCTAGTGCGCTAACCACTACATCAAGGTGGTCCCCAGTCTAGTGCGCTAACCAATACATCAAGGAGGCCCCCGGCCTAGTGCGCTAACCACTACATCCCGGAGGTCCCCGGTCTAGTGCGCTAACCACTACGCCAGGGAGGACTCTAGTCTAGTGCGCTAACCACTGCACCAGGAAGGCCCCCGTCTAGTGCGCTAACCAATGCATCAGGGAGGTCCCCGGTCTAGTGCGCTAACCACCACGCCAGGGAGGCCCCCAGGCTAGTGGGCTAACCACTGCACGAAGGAGGCCCCCGGTTTAGTGAGCTAACCACTACACCAGTGAGGCCCCCAGTCTAGTGCGCTAATCACTGCACCAGGGAGGCCCCCGGGCTAGTGCGCTAACCACTACACCAGAGAGGCCTCCGGCCTAGTGCGCTAGCCACTGCGCCAGTTAGGCCCCCGGTCTAGTGCGCTAACCACTACACCAGGGAAGCCCCCGGTCTAGTGCGCTAACCACTACACCAGGGAAGCCCCCGGCCTAGTGCGCTAGCCACTACACCAGGGAGGCCCCCGGCCTAGTGCGCTATCCACTGCATCCGCGAGGCTCCCGGGTTTCACGAATTATGACACATTTCGCTTGCCATATCTGTCGTCCCCGTTGCGTGACGCCACAACAAACCCAGATTTTTGAGCGACCCGCGCACAAGCTGAGGGACGTTCGTACCACGTTATTTGCACATTTGCTCTGCCGAGGACTGGTTGAAACAAGCATTCTGGCCCTGTGGTCCGTTGAGGGCTGGCTGAAAACAAGCAGTCTGGCTCTGTGGTCCGTTGAGGATTGGCTAAAAACAAGCAGTCTGGCTCTGTGGTCCGTTGAGGACTGGCTGAAGACAAGCACTCTGGCTCTGTGGTCCGTTGAGGATTGGCCGAAAACAAGCAGTCTGGCTCTGTGGTCCGTTGAGGATTGGCTAAAAACAAGCAGTCTGGCTCTGTGGTCCGTTGAGGATTGGCTGAAAACAAGCAGTTTGGCTCTGTGGTTGGTTGAGGATTGGCTGAAAACAAGCAGTCTGGCTCTGTGGTCCGTTGAGGACTGGCTGAAAACAAGCAGTCTGGCTCTGTGGTCCGTTGAGGATTGGCTGAAAACAAGCAGTCTGGCTCTGGGGTCCGTTGAGGATTGGCTGAAAACAAGCAGTCTGGCTCTGTGGTCCGTTGAGGATTGGCTGAAAACAAGCAGTCTGGCTCTGGGGTCCGTTGAGGATTGGCTGAAAACAAGCAGTCTGGCTCTGGGGTCCGTTGAGGATTGGCTGAAAACAAGCAGTCTGGCTCTGTGGTCCGTTGAGGATTGGCTGAAAACAAGCAGTCTGGCTCTGTGGTCCGTTGAGGATTGGCTGAAAACAAGCAGTCTGGCTCTGGGGTCCGTTGAGGATTGGCTGAAAACAAGCAGTCTGGCTCTGGGGTCCGTTGAGGATTGGCTGAAAACAAGCAGTCTGGCTCTGGGGTCCGTTGAGGATTGGCTGAAAACAAGCAGTCTGGCTCTGTGGTCCGTTGAGGATTGGCTGAAAACAAGCAGTCTGGCTCTGGGGTCCGTTGAGGATTGGCTGAAAACAAGCAGTCTGGCTCTGGGGTCCGTTGAGGATTGGCTGAAAACAAGCAGTCTGGCTCTGTGGTCCGTTGAGGATTGGCTGAAAACAAGCAGTCTGGCTCTGGGGTCCGTTGAGGATTGGCTGAAAACAAGCAGTCTGGCTCTGTGGTCCGTTGAGGACTAGTCGCAAACAAGCCATCTTGCTCTCTCTCTCCATGCACTTCCCTAGCCGCCTGGAAGGGGTAAATGGTGACACAGGACAAAGGCATATTTGAAAAATCGACCATCGGTCGTGTTCCCAGATCACAACGAATAAATTTCTTTATTCCCAGGTCACGATGAATTAAAATGAGAACTCCTCGCATACAAAGGAAGGGCGGACACATGATACTCAATTGTCGATTTCCTGATTCACGGTTATTTAATATTAAAATTCCCAGTAACAATTAATGGAAATACTTGATCAGCTCAGGTCGGCTAATACCCCATTCCCAGTTCACGAAGAATTATTTTCCTCATTCCCAGTTCACGAAGAATTATTTTCCTCATTCTCAGTTCACGAAGAATTATTTTCCTCATTCCCTTCTCCCGAAGAACGGAAATACCCCTTGCCCCCCCCCCCCCACCGCCCACTGGTGAGGGTGGGTGGCGCCGTCAATGGACAAAAACGACCAATCTAGATGGCTGGACGGCACCATTGTCATGACACAAGAAGGTCCACGCCCCGGGGAGTGTCATCATTGGACAAAACGTTGCGAGGATCCTAAGGCATATTGTAAAACCAATTAGGACAGTTTTGGGAAACACACCCAGTAACTGATGAAATGTCAAAACGTAAATGTCACAAAAATTAGCATTATTCATATGCCACTCATGTAAAGAACACATTGGGTTGGCAGCTCGCGGGCTAAGATTTCCGAGAAAACGACCGTCACTTCTGCACCAGAAAATACGTCATTCATTTTCGTAATGCTATATTTAATCTTTGGGGACGCTATGATCTTACACCGTATGATTGAGACCACTGACAGGTTATGATATTGCGTTTTTCACATACAGTGCCCATACATGTGCATGAATAAGGTACATATCAACATGATGTACAAATCTAGTAGGGGGAGGTGGGGGGGCGGGGGCGACTGCCCCTAGATGCCTGAGGGAGCGAACATTTAGGATGAAAAAGATACCCCTATAGAGCGAATATTTGAGAACTTGCGACCGGGGGTGGGGGGGGAGGGGAGGGGGGTCCTGAAAATGTGCCTTCATAGAGCGAGTTGCCGCGATGAAATACCCCTTCCGAGCGGATTCTGCCGGTGAAACCTAGACCGAGCGGATTTTGCAAGGAGTATTTGCGTTCCTCGGGAATGGGCTTTTCATTTCTCTGTATAATTTTTCGTGAACTGGGAATGGGGCATTAGCCGACCATCGTGATCAAGGATTTTCATTTGTCGTGAACTGGGAATTTTAAAATTAAATAACCGTGAAACGGGAAATTAGTGGTTAGCGCACTAGACCGGGGGCTTCCCTGGTGTATTAGTTAGCCCACTAGACTGGAGGCCTCCATGATGTAGTGGTTAGCGCACTAGACTGGGGGCCTCCCTGATGTAGTGGTTAGCGCACTGAACTGGAGGCCACCCTGGCGTAGTGGTTAGCGAACTAGACTGGAGGCCTCCCTGATGTAGTGGTAAGCGCACTAGACTAGAGGCCTCCCTGGCGTAGTGGTTAGCGCACTAGGCCGGGGACGTCCCTGCTGTCGTGGTTAGCGCACTAAACTGGAGGCCACCCTGGCGCAGTGGTTAGCGAACTAGACTGAAGGCCGCAGTGTTGTGGTTGCGCATTAGACTAGAGGCCTCTCTGGCGTAGTGCTTAGCGCACTAGACCGGGGCCTTTCTTGTGTAATGGTTAGCACACCAGACCACTGACCTCTATGGTGTAGTGGTTAGCTCACTAGACCGCCGATCAATGGGGAATTGACCTTTTATTTGAAGCCGTTAAAGGAATGTGTGAAGTATGGAGCAAGGAACTTGAGCGTGCATCTCGACATTTCATCCGCAATTCACCCGTGAATCGCGGCCCTGATCTCTCATTTCACGAGTTTTCTCGGAAGGGTACCTCCACTGTGAAGAGTTCCCTCCGCGAGAGAACTTCCAGTTATAACGTAAGGCGGCGTCACACCAAGGTTCACAATATACGTAACTTGCTCCGGGAAAATGGCGCTCTGCTCGACATGGATGAGGGCGGAGAGCTGCTTTACCTTACGGTATCCGCGGAAAGTGTTTGCTATTTGGGATTGACATTGGTTCATTGATGATCCCAAATATACTTATCGGTATGTAACGTACCGGTTTTGGTTAATGTGCACACCATGACACCGTTACACTTACATGAAATTGATGTGTAAGATACACTACATCATCGTGTACGTGATATATGTAAAATTGCCGGTCGCGTGTTCATTTACCCTACTTAACAGTAGGAACCCTAAATCTATGGCATAACGACACAAGCTAACTGTCGACATTGTTTTCAAACTGCTTGTCAGAGGAATTTTGTTTGGTGGAAGTTCATTGCACTTAAAGGCCGCGCCCAGGGTAAAAAACATACACAATTGCGATTGTCGGCTTTCTTTCTTCTTTGTCCTTGCAGAAACCGTGTTAAATTGTTTAATTTAATTGTTTCCTTAATCTCTATGTATAGAATATAAACTGACCCAGCTGGAAAAGCATATAATTCTTTATTTCATTTTATAAGGTATAAAAAGTCTGGATTATTCAGTCATAAGCCCAAATATCGCGATGCAAATCGTATAAATTAAACCAAACCAACAAAGCTGCAAATCCATCGTCTTTTGCAGACGGACGGATGCCAACCAAAAAGTTTCGGATACAATGAACCCAGGGTAAATCTTTCGTTGGGTTATCGCTATAAAGATCAAATACACACATAAAATGGAATTCATTTTCGACAAAAACCATAGACAACATGTTTGTATTACAAGGTATGGTGCAGAAATATATTATTTAGTAAGCCAAAAGGAAGATTCCATTGCATTTTTATTGGCTTAGAGAAAGCATTTGACTGGACTGCTCACAGAAGTAGACATGGGAGAATATTAGAAGTCTTGAAATCAATATATAATCACCTTAGGTCGCGTGTAACAACACCAGAGGGGCTAACTGATTTGTTTGAATGCAACACAGGAACCAGACAGGGGTGCCAACTCAACCCCTTCCTTGTTAACTTTTGCCTGAACAAATTCATTTCATGTTGCAAATCAAATAAATTCCCGGGGATTCAGATCAACTGTATATACATGTTAATAATGTGTGCATTCTACTATTTGCCGACGATATGATTGAAGCAGCTGATACTGTTTGTAGATTACACAATCTTATCGATAAGCTTATTGAGTTCTGTGCAAGGTCAGGATTATCAATTAAACTAAATAAGACAAAGGTTATGTTTTCAGGAATGGGGGGGGGGGCACAGTGTAGGAGAAATAAAAAATGGTTCTTGAAAGTAAAAATTAAAGGTAGAGACTTTTTTATTGTAGAATTAAATACTTATAGGGCTGCATGGTTTTGACCCCAAAGCTAGTTTGGACCTTGGCACAGAAAACACTCTCCGTACGAGCTGGAAGGTTGTGAATTTATTAAAAACGTAAATAGCAAATGTGGTGTGTTAGAACCTAAGATTAAATTCGGATTATTTCAAAAAAATGGTATTGCCGATATTAACATATAGAGCAGAGATTCGGGGATATAATGTGAAGGAGTTTATAGATAGTGTTCGAGTGAAATATTGCAAATGGATATTAAGGCTACCTACATCAACATCAAACCCAGCTGTTACGGAGAAGTTGGAACGTACCAATTTCAAATAGTGTGTGTTATGAAGATGTTAAATTTCTGGATGAAACTTACCAGGAATGAGGACCAGTCTCTCCCAAGTGAACCACATAATATGCTATTTGAATTAGAATCTAGGGGCCACTGAAGTGAAAATAATATTGTTAGAGCTAGCCTTTAAAGAAGCAAATCAGAAAATAGGAGATGAGGACCTATTTTTAGAAGCACCTAAGGGTGAACTAATGTACAGAGAACATACAAATTGGCCTAGCTCCCTAGAAGCCAATAATAAACTTGACACATATAGAAAATCCCTAAATAATGTTTATATGAACCCAGTTTTGCCCTGTTGGTCCTTAAAGTATAACACGTTGTAAGCAGTCTGACATTATTCATTGTCATCGACGTCTGCCTCAATCGAGTCTCTATTGCACGCCATAGTTATATATGAAGCGTCACATCAGGTCGTTCATATCCTCGAGTCTCGATTGTACTCCATAGCTACACATGAAGCGTCACATCAGGTCGTCCATATCCTCGAGTCTCGATTGTACTCCATGGCTACACATGAAGCGTCACATCAGGTCGTTCATATCCTCGAGTCTCGATTGTACTCCATAGCTACACATGAAGCATCACATCAGGTCGTTCACATCCTCGAGTCTCGATTGTACTTCATAGCTACACATGAAGCGTCACATCAGGTCGTTCATATCCTCGAGTCTCGATTGTACTCCATAGCTACACATGAAGCGTCACATCAGGTCGTTCATATCCTCGAGTCTCGATTGTACTTCATAGCTACACATGAAGCGTCACATCAGGTCGTTCACATCCTCGAGTCTCGATTGTACTTCATAGCTACACATGAAGCGTCACATCAGGTCGTTCACATCCTCGAGTCTCGATTGTACTCCATAGCTACACATGAAGCATCACATCAGGTCGTTCACATCCTCGAGTCTCGATTGTACTCCATGGCTACACATGAAGTGTCACATCAGGTCGTTCATATTCTCGAGTCTCACAGGTACTCTATAGCTACACATGAAGCGTCACATCAGGTCGTTCATATCCTCGAGTCTCGATTGTACTCCATAGCTACACATGAAGCGTCACATCAGGTCGTTCACATCCTCGAGTCTCGATTGTACTCCATAGCTACACATGAAGTGTCACATCAGGTCGTTCATATTCTCGAGTCTCACAGGTACTCTATAGCTACACATGAACCGTCACATCAGGTCGTTCATATCCTCGAGTCTCGATTGTACTCCATAGCTACACATGAAGCGTCACATCAGGTCGTTCACATCCTCGAGTCTCGATTGTACTTCATAGCTACACATGAAGCGTCACATCAGGTCGTTCACATCCTCGAGTCTCGATTGTACTCCATAGCTACACATGAAGCGTCACATCAGGTCGTTCATATCCTCGAGTCTCGATTGTACTCCATAGCTACACATGGAGCGTCACATCAGGTCGTTCATATCCTCGAGTCTCGATTGTACTCCATAGCTACACATGAAGCGTCACATCAGGTCGTTCATATCCTCGCGTCTCGATTGTACTCCATAGCTACACATGAAGCGTCACATCAGGTCGTTCATATCCTCGAGTCTCGATTGTACTCCATAGCTACACATGAAGCGTCACACCAGGTCGTTCATATCCTCGAGTCTCGATTGTACTCCATAGCTACACATGAAGCGTCACACCAGGTCGTTCATATCCTCGAGTCTCGATTGTACTCCATAGCTACACATGAAGCGTCACATCAGGTCGTTCATATCCTCGAGTCTCGATTGTACTCCATAGCTACACATGAAGCGTCACACCAGGTCGTTCATATCCTCGAGTCTCGATTGTACTCCATAGCTACACATGAAGCGTCACATCAGGTCGTTCATATCCTCGAGTCTCGATTGTACTCCATAGCTACACATGAAGCGTCACATCAGGTCGTTCATATCCTCGAGTCTCGATTGTACTCAGTAGCTACACATGAAGCGTCACATCAGGTCGTTCATATCCTCGAGTCTCGATTGTACTCCATAGCTACACATGAAGCATCACATCAGGTCGTTCACATCCTCGAGTCTCGATTGTACTCTATAGCTACACATCAAGAGTCACATCAGGTCGTTCATATCCTCGAGTCTCGATTGTACTCCATAGCTACACATGAAGCGTCACATCAGGTCGTTCATATCCTCGAGTCTCGATTGTACTCCATAGCTACACATGAAGCGTCAAATCAGTTCGTTCATATCCTCGAGTCTCGATTGTACTCCATAGCTACACATGAAGCGTCACATCAGGTCGTTCATATCCTCGAGTCTCGATTGTACTCCATAGCTACACATGAAGCGTCACATCAGGTCGTTCATATCCTCGAGTCGCGATTGTACTCCATAGCTACACATGAAGCGTCACATCAGGTCGTTCATATCCTCGAGTCTCGATTGTACTCCATAGCTACACATGAAGCGTCACATCAGGTCGTTCATATCCTCGAGTCTCGATTGTACTCCATAGCTACACATGAAGCGTCACATCAGGTCGTGCATATCCTCGAGTCTCGATTGTACTCCATAGCTACACATGAAGCGTCACATCAGGTCGTTCATATCCTCGAGTCTCGATTGTACTCCATAGCTACACATGAAGCGTCAAATCAGTTCGTTCATATCCTCGAGTCTCGATTGTACTCCATAGCTACACATGAAGCGTCACATCAGGTCGTTCATATCCTCGAGTCTCGATTGTACTCCACAACTACACATGAAGTGTCACATCAGGTCGTTCATATCTCCACGAAATACAAGCTGTAATAACACACTCATTGCATAATGTGTATGAATTCATCGCCTTCATAGGGCGTGACGTACACGGTGTCGTCATACACAGCGATGTTAAAGGGCGCAATGTTCCCGGTGTTCACGGTCGCCAGGGTCTCACCGCTGGGTGAGATCACGTAGATACATCTGTCGACCATGTCCCCAACCAAAAAGTTTACCCCGTCCTCGCCGAGACCTAAGGGTTCCTTTAGTCCTTGGGGTTCTATCACGTGTCCTGAAGTGGAGTGATCGGTGTAGAGCACGATGGTTTTGTCTGTTATGTAGTTCACCATCAGAGTGGGGCCGATGGTGGCCACCCTCTCTGGGCGATATTCAACCCCCGATGGACGGCTTAGAGTGGTGACCACGCTGTCTGTTGTCAGTGACACTTTGTGTACGCCATCCTTACAGGCCACATACACATGTTCCTTGTCACGTGGGTCCAGCGCCATGTGAGTGGGCCGACTTAACTTGCCCCCGGCCGTCAGGGTCCCGACCACACGATGACCCTCTGCTTGTGTCCACTTCACTATTGTAATGTTGTTACCACTCACGCTGCACACGTAGACCGTGTCTGTGTTCTTGTCACTCACACAATGCCATGGATCAGCAATGTCCACTTGACACACGTAGGAGTGTTTGGCGGCAGGCTCCGGGCGACTGAAGGCGACCAGTCGGCCACTACTCTTGTCAGCCACTAGGACGAGGTGGCCGAGGACACAGGCCGCGTGGGGTTGCTTCAGATGTCCCGCACCCTGTGTGTCTCCCACTGAAGAAGTCACACTCAGACCCTCATAAAATACCTTGGACTGAAACAAATGCATGTTAAGGGAAAATGAACGAACGCATGAACTGGTGTTTAGGCCATTCTCGTGTCACCATCGTGTACATAGCGCGCAATAAGAATACTAAGCACATTACATATATACAAGGCCGTAGGAAGCACAATGGGGCGACGCTCCAAAAAGGGGGAGGGTGGGGGTGGGGGGGTCGAATACTGACCTCTTTTGTTTTTCAACAAATACCCGCCTGAAAGTCCACGCCCACCCACCCTTTCCCAGCTTGAAGAGAGATGATAAGAATTTGACTTGACATGGCATCCCGTGCTGCAATGGCTTTCAAAATTACCGTTTCCATTACAGAACACTCGACTGCAGACTAATAGGTCCCTTGTTCGAAACCAGGTCTTTGAGATATAATCTGGGGCATATTGCATTAAAGTTATTCATTCTCTAACGTTTCTCAGCCAACTTTAGCCCTGGGGTGTACAAAACGGCAATGGCATTAAAGACATTCTTGCCATAGTGCTATATCTATGTGTAGAGAACGATGACGTATATGTGTACTACGTCATCTACATAGAGGCCGCACTACTGTTTTCCTATTTTCAAAGTTCAAAGAACACCAAGTTTTAAAGCGATCACACCAAAGGTATATGTATTAAAGTAAATATACTTTAGTGTCCCAAAGTAAGTTGATTAAACTTTTAAAATCTATTATCTAATCTATTCAATTAAATAGACAATGTAGACTGATCCACGCGCTATCGTACTTACCGATCTCTCCACAAACATGGCGGAGTGGTCCTTTCGCAGTACATCCATACAACGGGAATTCAGGTCTTTGAACGAGATATGTCTCAGCAGGGTGAGCAACTCAGGGTCAAGGGAGGAAATGGCCAAGTCCAGTGCATCGCTAAGTAGCTCAGATCCAGATAGACAAAGACGGACTGCGCCGAGGACGCTCCCAGCGTGCCTCAGACGACATGGAGAGTGACGTAACCACGATAACGCCGCCTCCAACACGACGTCTTCCCTTCTAACACGTAGGTTGTCATCCCGCAGGAGACTCAGCAACGTCTCTACATCCAACAGCTCCAGGAACTGCGGACTGACACGGACTTGAGCAAAGTGCAGGAGGACTTGGGCGAAACACTTCTGGTGCACGCTCTTAAAGTCGTACTTTCCAGATTCAACCAACATGATAACCAGTCCACCTCCACATGCGGAGGCCAAGTTTTCGTTGAAGAACAAGTCTAACAGCGCCATTACTGTCTCCAGCTGCAGGCAGCGAGCACACATCATGACGTCACACAATTTGTCAGCCGTTACCTTCAATTCTCCTCTGTAGATCCAATTCAAGATGGCGCCGAACGCGCTACTCGTCACATTAGTCCCAGCCAGGGAAATATGTTTGGGGCTTGCAGACTCTGGCTCCGGATTAGATACTGGCTCCGGATTAGACCCTGGCTCCGGATTATACACTGGCTCCGGATTAGACTCTGGCTCCGGATTAGACCATGGCTCCGGATTAGATACTGGCTCCGGATTAGACCCTGGCTCCGGATTAGACTCTGGCTCCGGATTAGACCCTGGCTCCGGATTAGACCCTGGCTCCGGATTATACTCTGGCGCCGGATTAAACCCTGGCTCTTGATTAGCTTCAGCCCCCTCATCGCTGTGATTTGGTGATTCCGGGTTGAAGCTTGACGACCTGGACTCAGTGTGTGTCAGTGAAAGGGAAGAATCTTCACCGCCGCGCGACCTTCCTGGCTCGGCTGTCTCTCCTACGGACGAACCATCAAGTGTCACGTCACACGTATCAAGGGAAAGACACCGCTGGAAGTACCGGCTCCAGGCGGAGAGGACGGCCTTGTGACAGCGGAAGGCCTCCCCGTCCACCGTCACCGTGACGTCAGCCATGTCGGGGCACGTGTCTGTAAGAGTCTTGTAGGCGTCCCGCCAGGTGTCGCCATACTCGCTGCACAGATCATCACCTTGGCCTGAGTCTCTGCAATACATGATCTCTATACAATTGTTGCGAAAACTAATGCTCTTTTATGGCGATTAAACGACTGGCTCTCAATCTGGAACACTTCTCAATAAACAAGGTACTTGACGGACCTCAGGACAGATAATGACAGATAATAATGTTTTGGGCGCTTAATTTGTAGCGAGGTTAACTGAAACAACGCAGCGAAAGAATGAGGACACAACCATTAATCCAATAAGACATCGAAGTTACCTAACTCACAACCAGACCATTGCCAAACAGCCAGACCAATGACACACAGCCAGACTAATGACATACAACCAGACCAGTGACACACAACCAGACCAATGTCATACAACCAGACCAAGTACACACACCCAGACAAATGATACCCAACCAGCCCAAAGACACGACCAGACAAAAGACATGCAACCAGGCCAATGACACACAACCAGATCAACGACACACAGCTAGACAAATGATCCTCAACCAGCCCGAAGACAGGACCAGACAAAAGACACACAACTAGACCAATGACACACAACCAGACCAACGACACAACCAGGCCAAAGACACACAACCAGACCAATGACTCACAACTAGACAAATGACACACAGTCAGATCCATGACACAACCAGACCAATGACACACAACTAGACAAATGACACACAACCAGACAAATGACACACAACCAGACGAATGACAAGCAAACAGAAAAATGACACACAACCAGAAAAATGACACTCAAACAGACCAATGACACAGAACCAGACCAATGACACACAACCAGACCAATGACACACAACCAGACCAATGACACACAACCAGACCAATGACACACAACCATACCAATGACACACAACCAGACCAATGACACACAACCAGACCAATGACAAGCAAACAGAAAAATGACACACAACCAGACCACTGCCACACAGCCAGACCACTGCCACACAACCAGACCAATGACACACAACCAGACCAATGACACACAACCAGACCAATGACACACAACCAGAAAAATGACACACAACCAGACCACTTCCACACAGCCAGACTAATGACACAACCAGATCAATGACACACAACCAGACCAATGACACACAACCAGACCAATGACACACAACCAGACCAATGACACACCAGACTAATGACACACAGACCTCTGACACATAACCGGACCAATGACACACAACCATACCAGTGTAACAACCAGACCATGCAATGACGCACAGCCAGTACAATGACACACAAACATACCAATGACACACAACCAGACCACTGACACAACCAGGCCAATGACACACAACCACACTAATGACATACAACCACATAACCAGACCAATGATACGCTAACAGATAATATCGCAGGTCACTTGTGCTACGCAGTGGTGGATCTAGGGATGGGAAAAGCGGGAAGGGGGCTCTTTGCTCTCTACCTCAAAATGGGTCTTTCAAAAGTTCGCCTTTAACAAGACCCCTTGCTTGAAACAGCCCCCCCCCCCTCCCACCTTGGATCCGCCCCTACTACGTCGTGCGTACTATCAAATGGCGGAATAAAACAATACCTTCTCGTCCCCACATTTGATGGTTTCCTTTCGGGTAGTGTTGTCCTTTCAGTAAACATGTTGGGATGGTCCTTCTTCAGCTGATCCAGACTGTCTTCATGGGACTCACGGGCAGCCAGAACATCCAGAAGAATGTTACAACATTCTCTATCCGTAGACATTATTTTTATATCCAGAGCCTTTCGAATCGTGCCGACACTAACCAGGCCAATTCTGAGCGACTTGAGCATATCACTGATGTGTTCCAGACGTCCTTCATCGTGGTGAAGCCAGGCGAACGCAGAACTAAAGATGGCGTCTTCACTAGCAGCCTTCAACTGATTAATACTGAGAAGCGCCAGGAAATCTTGTGGAGAAAGTTCTAGAAATTCTGTTGCTTCTGCGATCACTTCATCGAAGTTCTCTGCCATACCCTTCAGGGTGAGATCAAGCAGGCCCGACAATTCACAGCTGTGGGCCAGACTGAGGTGATGGAACCTACGGGTCGCAGGAAGATCTGACAAAGACTGGTTTTTAATGTAGTCGGCTAACATATTCACAGTACTGTCGATCTGGAGATAGAATGCCGTGGACAACAGGAGTTCCGCGCTGTCTAGTGACAAGTCCAGTTCTCCGCGGTAAATCCACTTGTAGAGCGCGGAAAACGCCTCTGATGACATCAGACTTGACTCTACTAAGGTCACGTGACTGGCATGTTTCTCATTGAAGTCGCTGCCGAACATAGACCGGAAGTAGCCGCTCCAAGCCGCCAGTACAGACTTGTGGCAGGGGAAGGCCACATCGCCCACAGTCACCGTGACGTCAGCCAGCGCTCCACTGTCGACAAGCTTCCTGTTGGCTTCCCTTACCGCCTCGTTGTGTGCTCGGCGTAGTGCTGCGGCATCCATCTTCTATGTGAATACAGGAGGGATGTATACCTAAATTGACAAACAGTAACATGTTAGATTCTCTCAATCGACCATTGCATTAACAAGAATTAACTGTTTAGATCAAGTGTGTAGCCTCAGGACACAGTCTGGCACTACGCGGATCGTGACCAGCATTATTTTTTTGTTGAGGGGTGGGGGGAGGGGGCATTATAGAGCCGTATGGGTGGGTTCGCAACTATGATGACGAGGGGTGAACCGACAAAGGGGGGGGGGGGGCGTTTACCCAGTATAAACAGAGGTGGGAGGGGTGTCCGCTTCTAACATATGGCCTACAGTTTTCATTGAACAAAAGGCAGGCTCACTAAAGGACTTGGGACCGTCCAATGATAAGGCCTAAAGTGCATCACAGAAGTTCTGTTCACTGGTTATATCATCACTAAGTTGCTTTGAGGCGGGTATTATGACAACAAAATTACCTTAGCTGTGGCTAAAAGCTTATTTTGGAACATTGCTATATTTTCAAAATTCAAAATTTGACATCCTGTTATCCACGACTATAATAGTATATATATAGGAATGGTATATATCAACACACACGTACAATCTGGCAGTATTGTGCCAAAATGAAAGATCTAGGGTATCAGCGGGCATTAGTATGATCAAAGTTGTCTGAGGCAAAGAGCAGAATCCTCAAATTCTAATTCATTTGGAAAAGTACACAGCAAAGACATTACAAATTTTAACTTTACCCATGGAATACTATGACATACCACAAAGACTTGAGCAATATTTGAGGGTTTTTTTGGACAACTAATTTAGTTACGCATATGTATCTTAAGTTAACTGACGTATATTTTACAATACAGTTACAATTGCGAAAAGACAGTTTTAAAGATAAATGATTCAGAATTGTATACTGATAATGGGAATACATAATTATGCCAGATCCTTCAAACTAAAGCCAATCACCACATAATGTGTTATACAGTGTACACTACAAAGCTCTGTTGATTCAGGGATCTTAGTTCAGGGCATAAGGGAAATTAACTCGCTTCAAATATTGATCATCATTACTGGTGGAGGGGGAGAGGATCAAGGTAAGGCAGTCAAAATAAACTGATCGTTGTCAACTCAAAACATGCTTTTAGACTAAAACACAGAACAATAGAAGGCAAGTGAAACCAAGGAGCAAACAAATATAACAATATCACAAAAAGCAGTGGTAAAGTTGGCCAGATGGTATTTATCACTTGTAGACCCCCAATCTTGCTTTGAAATGAAAATACATAAAACCCATCTAGGTTTTGATCTGTGATTGACTTACATAGGTCATGATGTAGGTATGGGTTACAAGGGTTTCCCTGTGCAGGATGGGGGAATCCTGGGGTTCTACAAACCTCTTTTTCACACCTTATGTGTCTACTGTTAAAGTAAAGTTCATTTTGGGAAGATCCACCATTATAGTAAAGATTATTTGAGAATATGCCCTGTTCAAATCAAGACCATATACATAAAATGTCTTTAACAACATCCTCCTTTATTTCTTTTGTACTAAATTTGTAATTTGACCCTAATATATACTGTGCATTAATTAATAAGCAGTTACAAAATAGGTATACTTATGTAATACATTTTTACAGGGATATATTTCTTCTATTCAACATCTATGTCTTAGCAAATGATTGTTTATATGTACTTCCAAGAAAATGAACATGATATAATTATTTTACTCCTTTCATTAAATTTAGATAGTCTAATCACATGGAAAGTCTAATCACATGGAAAGAAGTATTTATTTGACTATATGTTATTGATATCAAAATCGATCTGTGGTATTGGATAAAATAATTTTTACATCAGCATCATGAGATAATTTGGAATTGGTTGGGGTGAGGTTGGGACTTGGTAGTAAGCAGAGGTGTCATGACCACAATCCCATGGGCAGTCTGGGACTAAGCCATATTACAGTCTAACAAGAAATTCGATCGAAGATCGGTATGACAAAAATTTGTAAAGATTGATGGCAGCAATCAACTTGGATATTCTTGCTGTAACATATGACTATGTGACTTTCAATGGTGCAAACCGGCTATGCCCCGACTAAGCGCACTGTGGCACTGTGTCAACTATTTCCAGAGATAGATCAACCCTTCAATGCAATGCACAGATCACAGACTCACTTTAACTTTAACGTTATTTTTGACGTACAAGTTTCGCGCTCGATCGGCCATGGTGTCTCATCATCAACTTAGGCCTCCAGGGCGGCGCCACTAAGAACACACAGGCTTAATTGAAACCAGCCTGCCTGTCAGAAAAACTCTAGGCCAGTGCCACCACGGTGGTGCCGCCCTGGAGACATAAGTGAACGATGAGACACCATAGCTGATCAAGCGCGAAGTGAAATTGAAGATCTTTTGCTTATTTACCGCGATCTGATATAGCAGTCTATGAATTCTTCCATATTCGCGATATCACCATTAAGGTGCTTTTTTTCTCGCCCAGCTTTAAAATGTCCTAACTAAGCAACCCAATGACTTACGTCAGAATTAAGCATGTGCATGGTATACATCAAGGGTATACATTGGGTATACATCTTCCCGCCAAAGATATGATACACCTATCCATGCACCGGCCTCGCTGAATATCCACTCTGATCGACTAGGTCAAAATCATTTAAAAAAAAGTGTCAGTGAAAGTTTCCCTGGAAGGGGTATTATATCAAACACTTTCCCCACACTAGTTGTATAGGCTATATGGCTATGCAACCAGAGTTTCCCTGGAAGGGGTATTATATCAAACACTTTCCCCACACTAGTTGTATAGGCTATATGGCTATGCAACCAGAGATCGTGTAAGTGTACTATATATATATATTATGCTACCCCGGCATAAGGTCATTGTGCCAAAGTTTTCCGTGTTTGACATACACTGGTCACTGCTGCCTCTGGGTCCCCTGAAACGATCATCCCATTCAAACCTGAAGCACACTGCTATGGCACAGGCTTTATCGTAATTACATAACCTGTCTTCAGTCCTTCCACCCCTCACACAATTTATCTGGTCTTTCAAATCACGTTTATAGCCTAATATACCGATATAGGCGTCTCCCACCTCGACTGAACTTTAGAAACGATAACGAAACGTCGGGCTGGTCTGGGGAATTCCACCGGATGAATGCACGTAGCGCACCACTCTCCCAACAGGCGGCGCCACGGTGAAGTTGGAAAGACAAAAGGATAGAAAGATAGAGCGACGAAATAGTGAAGTTGGAAAGACAGAAAGACGAAATAGTGAAGTTGGAAAGACAGAATTATACAAAGACAGAAAGATATATATTGTTATTTTTAGAATACACAAATGTGTAACAGTGTGGAATAGCGCGTCACCATGCTAAAAGTGAGAGAACTATAATTCAGACGCACTGAACGCAGAAAAGACTGACAACACACCAAATGTGCCCCCATGAAGTCAACTGTTAACAATGAAACAGCGAATCAACCTTCACACTTTTGAATAGCCCTACTCATCCCTCATCAAGCTATAACTTTCATCGTGTCGTAGAATCTATAAATAGGGTAACTATTTCAATATTTAATACCCTCTAAATTAAATATAGAAGGGTATATTTCGACACGTCTTTCTGGTGTACGTACACCCTTTAATTTCCCTACGGCACATGGCCAAACAACCTTTACACTTTTGAATGATACGTTACGGTCATAGTTCAGCAAGTGATACGCTATTAAATTAAACTGCCGCAGGAGAAAACCGTTACCACGACAACGAGGCGTCATCTCGTGGGTCACTCGGCAGCGCGTTCGGCTAGTCTGTCGGGCCAGCACAAGGGACCGGTGCGTGGTTCGAATCCCACTTATGCAAACGTCTGTTTGAGATAAAGATCCCTTGTCTTTCTTAGGTTGATCACCTCGACCCTTTCCACCATCGCGATATGACCTTGATTACGGGGGGTGTGGGGGGCGGGCATAGGGTGTTTGCATTCCTCGGGAATGGGTTTTCATTTTACCGCGAACTGGGAATGAAGACCATAATTCTTCGGGATCCAGGAACACAACCTTGCCCCCTCCCCCCCCCCCCCCATATGTATGGCCTAGTGAATAGAATTCAGTCGGGCTCATCACTTGAGCTGCAAAGTGCCTCATTCCGAATCAGTGTGAGTACTAATCTGGTTGCTGCTACGAATCATTAACACAGGAAATCGCTCAAATCTAACATTAAAATGATCAGTTTGGTTCGCCAACCGACATTATAAGCACATCGCAAACAATTTCATTTTGCCATTATTTATATTGTGTTTTTACTTCACAGGCACGTAAAAATGCGTAAACCTCTGCCACGTTCCACCAACTTTATTAATAGCACCGAGAATAAGACTACACTAGACGGTGTGGGGTCAGAGGCGGCGTATGAGAGGACTAGGTTCGGGAGGAGTATGACTGCTAGACAAAAAGGACTCCTGGGTAAAGACTTGACAAGTCAATCACAGTGACTCAGCGCACTCCCTCATCGCACTCCCGACAATCATACATCTGTCAGATCGGGGTTCACATTAACAAAAAGAAGTGGGCGCCTCCCTTCGTGTGTGGGTTAGCGCACTAGACCGAGGGGCCTCCCTGGCGCAGTGGTTAACGTACTAGACTAGAGGCCTCCCTGATGTAGTGGTTAGCGCACTAGACTAGAGGCCTCCCTGATGTAGCGGTTAGCGCACTAGACTAGAGGCCTCCCTGATGTAGTGGTTAGCGCACTAGACCGAGGGGCCTCCCTGGCGCAGTGGTTAGCGTACTAGACTAGAGGCCTCCCTGATGTAGTGGTTAGCGCACCAGACTAGAGGCCTCCCTGATGTAGCGGTTAGCGCACTAGACTAGAGGCCTCCCTGATGTAGTGGTTAGCGCACTAGACCGAGGGGCCTCCCTGGCGCAGTGGTTAACGTACTAGACTAGAGGCCTCCCTGATGTAGTGGTTAGCGCACTAGACTAGAGGCCTCCCTGATGTAGCGGTTAGCGCACTAGACTAGAGGCCTCCCTGATGTAGTGGTTAGCGCACCAGACTAGAGGCCTCCCTGATGTAGCGGTTAGCGCACTAGACTAGAGGCCTCTCTGATGTAGTGGTTAGCGCACTAGACCGAGGGGCTTCCCTGGCGCAGTGGTTAACGTACTAGACTAGAGGCCTCCCTGATGTAGTGGTTAGCGCACTAGACTAGAGGCCTCCCTGATGTAGTGGTTAGCGCACCAGACTAGAGGCCTCCCTGATGTACTGGTTAGCGCACTAGACTAGAGGCCTCCCTGATGTAGTGGTTAGCGCACTAGACCGAGGGGCCTCCCTGGCGCAGTGGTTAACGTACTAGACTAGAGGCCTCCCTGATGTAGTGGTTAGCGCACCAGACTAGAGGCCTCCCTGATGTACTGGTTAGCGCACTAGACTAGAGGCCTCCCTGATGTAGTGGTTAGCGCACTAGACCGAGGGGCCTCCCTGGCGCAGTGGTTAACGTACTAGACTAGAGGCCTCCCTGATGTAGTGGTTAGCGCACCAGACAAGAGGCCTCCCTGATGTACTGGTTAGCGCACTAGACTAGAGGCCTCTCTGATGTAGTGGTTAGCGCACTAGACTAGAGGCCTCCCTGATGTAGTGGTTAGCGCACTAGACTAGAGGCCTCCCTGATGTAGTGGTTAGCGCACTAGACTAGAGGCATCCCTGATGTAGCGGTTAGCGCACTAGACTAGAGGCCTCCCTGGTATATTGGTTAGCGCACTAGACCAGGGGCCTCCCTGGTGTAGTGGTTAGCACACTAGACGAGCGGCCTCCCTGGCGTAGTGGTTAGCGCACTAGGCCGGGGGCCTCCCTCGTGTAGTGGTTAGCGCACTAGACCGGGGGCCTCTCTGGTGTAGTGGTTAGCGCACTAGACCGGGGGCCTCCCTGGTGTATTGGTTAGCGCACTAGACCGGGGCCACCCTGGTGTAGTGGTTAGCGCACTAGACTAGAGGCCTCCCTGATGTAGTGGTTAGCGCAGTAGACAAGAGGCCTCCCTGGCGTAGAGGTTAGCGAATAAGACTACACTAGATGGTGTGGGGTCGGAGGCGGTGTATGACTGCTAGACAAAAAGGACTCCTGGGTAAAGACTTGACAAGTCAATCACAGTGACTCAGCGCACTCCCTCATCGCACTCCCGACAATCATACATCTGTCAGATCGGGGTTCACATTAACAAAAAGAAGTGGGCGCCTCCCTTCGTGTATGGGTTAGCGCACTAGACCGAGGGGCCTCCCTGGCGCAGTGGTTAACGTACTAGACTAGAGGCCTCCCTGATGTACTGGTTAGCGCACTAGACTAGAGGCCTCTCTGATGTAGTGGTTAGCGCACTAGACTAGAGGCCTCCCTGATGTAGTGGTTAGCGCACTAGACTAGAGGCCTCCCTGATGTAGTGGTTAGCGCACTAGACTAGAGGCATCCCTGATGTAGCGGTTAGCGCACTAGACTAGAGGCCTCCCTGGTATATTGGTTAGCGCACTAGACCAGGGGCCTCCCTGGTGTAGTGGTTAGCACACTAGACGAGCGGCCTCCCTGGCGTAGTGGTTAGCGCACTAGGCCGGGGGCCTCCCTCGTGTAGTGGTTAGCGCACTAGACCGGGGGCCTCTCTGGTGTAGCGGTTAGCGCACTAGACCGGGGGCCTCCCTGGGGTATTGGTTAGCGCACTAGACCGGGGCCACCCTGGTGTAGTGGTTAGCGCACTAGACTAGAGGCCTCCCTGATGTAGTGGTTAGCGCACTAGACTAGAGGCCTCCCTGATGTAGTGGTTAGCGCAGTAGACAAGAGGCCTCCCTGGCGTAGAGGTTAGCGCACTAGACTAGAGGCCTCCCTGATGTAGTGGTTAGCGCACTAGACTAGAGGCCTCCCTGATGTAGTGGTTAACGCAGTAGACAAGAGGCCTCCCTGATGTAGTGGTTAGCGCCCTAGACACGGGGCCCTCCCTGGTAATAGTTACTACACCACACTGGGGGCCTCCCTTCGTGTAATCGTTAGCGCACTATACCGGGGGCCTCCCTTTGTGTAGTGGTTAGAGCACTAGACTAGAGGCCTCCCTGATGTAGAGGTTAGCGCCCTAGACACGGGGCCCTCCCTGGTAATAGTTACTACACCACACTGGGGGCCTCCCTTCGTGTAATCGTTAGCGCACTATACCGGGGGCCTCCCTTTGTGTAGCGGTTAGAGCACTAGACCGGGGCTTCCCTGTTATAGTGGTTAGCACACCAGACCAGGGACCTGCATGGTGTACTGGTTAGCTCACTGGACCGCTGATCAATGGGGAATAAACCTGTTCTTACAACCCATTAAACGAATGTGCGAAGTATGGAGCAAGAAACTTTAGCGTGCATCTCAACATTTCATTACTAACCCCATATAATATAGTCGACATAACTTCTTCCAATGTAATGACTTTGTGACTGAGAGTCATTTTCTGCACAAATTGAACACTAGTCTTCGGTCACCTTGATCAGAAAGTTGTGTGTGACGTTGATGAGATCTCCAAAGCAGTTCCTGTATAATATTACAGACTTTTGGTAGATGTTTGTCTATACTGTTCACCAGTTTCCAAAATTGACCAGTTTTCATATTACTCAAAGTTTTCATATTACTCAAAGTTTTCATATTACTCAAAGTTTTCATATTACTCTAATAGATGTCCTCAATCACCGTTACATTCTCCTTCCATAAGTCTAGAACATAACATATTCTGACCTTATAACAGTGAGTTTGTCTAAAACCGTGAACCAAGCCGCCAACGTAGCCTCTAACGCTGCTTTACCGATTAATATCATACCCAAGTGTCTATTCTCGAAATTACAAAAATAGTCCTCTGCCTGTAGCTCACAATAAAAATTAGCCACGAGAACATCAGTAGCCTTTTGTATATTGAAATTATGCCTCAGAAACAGCGTCACCTGCTCCTCCTGCCCATTTAAGTCCTGCTATCTGAGAGCTGCTTTACCTCATTGTACCTACGGAAAGTGTTTGCTATTTGTGATTGACATTGATTCATTGATGATCCCAAAGCTTAAAATATACTTATCGGTATGCAACGTACCGGATTTGGTTAATATGCACACCATGGTACCGTTACACTTATACGAAATTGATGTGTAATATACACTACATCCTCGTCTGATACAAGTAAAATTGCCGGTCGTGTGTCTATTTACCCTACTTAACAGTAGAAACACAAAATATATGGGATAACGTACGACACAGGCTAACTGTCAAAATTGTTTTTAACCTCCTTGTCAGAGAAATTTTGTTTAGTGGAAGTTTATTGCACTGAAAGGCCGCATGCCCAGGTTAGAAAAACATACACAATTTCGACTTTCGGTTTTCTTTCTTTCTTTGTCCTTGCAGACACCAGTTTAAATAATAAAAAAAAAAATCCTCAATCTCCCTGCATAGAATATAAACTGACCCAGCTGATACAGCATGTCATTTTTATTTTTTATTTCATAAGCGATAAAAAGTCGGATATAAAACGGAGTGAGGAGGGAGCTAGGGTGGAGAGTGAGAGGGGGCTAGGATGGGGAGCGGGGAGGGGGCCAGGGTAGGGAGTGGGGAGGAGGTTAGGGTAGGTAGTTGGTTAGGGTGGGGGTTGGGCTATTGTGGGGAGTGGGGCCAAGGCAAGATTGGGGAGTGGGGAGGGTGCTAAGGTGGGGAGTGGAGCAAGGGCAAGAGCAAGAGTGGGCTGGGGTAGGGAGTGGGCTAGGGTGGTGAGTCGGGCGGCGCTAGAGTGTGTAGGGGTGTAGGGTGGGGAGTGGGTTAGGGTGGGGAGTGAGCAGGGGCTAGGGGGGGGTGGGCTAGGGTGGGGAGTGGGCTAGGGTGGTGAGTCGGGCGGAGCTAGAGTGTGTAGGGGTGTAGGGTGGGGAGTGGGCTAGGGTGGTGAGTCGGGCGGCGCTAGAGTGTGTAGGGGTGTAGGGTGGGGAGTGGGCTAGGGTGGTGAGTCGGGCGGAGCTAGAGTGTGTAGAGTGTAGGGTGGGAAGAGGGCTAGGGTGGTGAGTCGGGCGGCGCTAGAGTGTGTAGGGGTGTAGGGTGGGGAGTGGGCTAGGGTGGTGAGTCGGGCGGCCCTAGAGTGTGTAGGGGTGTAGGGTGGGGAGTGGGCTAGGGTGGTGAGTCGGGCGGCGCTAGAGTGTGTAGGGGTGTAGGGTGGAGAGTGGGCTAGGGTGGTGAGTCGGGCGGCGCTAGAGTGTGTAGGGGTGTGGCGTGTGGAGTGGGCTAGGGTGGTGAGTCGGGCGGCGCTAGAGTGTGTAGGGGTGTAGGGTGGGGAGTGGGTTAGGGTGGGGAGTGAGCAGGGGCTAGGGGGGGGTGGGCTAGGGTGGGGAGTGGGCTAGGGTGGTGAGTCGGGCGGAGCTAGAGTGTGTAGGGGTGTAGGGTGGGGAGTGGGCTAGGGTGGTGAGTCGGGCGGCGCTAGAGTGTGTAGGGGTGTAGGGTGGGGAGTGGGCTAGGGTGGTGAGTCGGGCGGAGCTAGAGTGTGTAGAGTGTAGGGTGGGAAGAGGGCTAGGGTGGTGAGTCGGGCGGCGCTAGAGTGTGTAGGGGTGTAGGGTGGGGAGTGGGCTAGGGTGGTGAGTCGGGCGGCCCTAGAGTGTGTAGGGGTGTAGGGTGGGGAGTGGGCTAGGGTGGTGAGTCGGGCGGCGCTAGAGTGTGTAGGGGTGTAGGGTGGAGAGTGGGCTAGGGTGGTGAGTCGGGCGGCGCTAGAGTGTGTAGGGGTGTGGCGTGTGGAGTGGGCTAGGGTGGTGAGTCGGGCGGCGCTAGAGTGTGTAGGGGTGTAGGGTGGGGAGTGGGCTGGGGTGGTGAGTCGGGCGGCGCTAGAGTGTGTAGGGGTGTAGGGTGGGGAGTAGGCTAGGGTGGTGAGTCGGGCGGCGCTAGAGTGTGTAGGGGTGTAGAGTGGGGAATGGGCCAGGGTGGTGAGTCGGGCGGCGCTACAGTGTGTAGGGGTGCAGGGTGGGGAGTGGGCTAGGGTGGTGAGTCGGGCGGCGCTAGAGTGTGTAGGGGTGTAGGGTGGGGAGTGGGCTAGGGTGGTGAGTCGGGCGGCGCTAGAGTGTGTAGGGGTGTAGGGTAGGGAGTGGGCTAGGGTGGTGAGTCGGGCGGCGCTACAGTGTGTAGGGGTGTAGGGTGGGGAGTGGGCTAGGGTGGTGAGTCGGGCGGCGCAACAGTGTGTAGGGGTGTAGAGTGGGGAGTGGGCCAGGGTGGTGAGTCGGGCGGCGCTAGAGTGTGTAGGGTGTAGGGTGGGGAGTGGGCTAGGGTGGTGAGTCGGGCGGCGCTAGAGTGTGTAGGGGTGTAGGGTGGGGAGTGGGCTAGGGTGGTGAGTCGGGCGGCGCTAGAGTGTGTAGGGGTGTAGGGTGGGGAGTGGGCTAGGGTGGTGAGTCGGGCGGCGCTAGAGTGTGTAGGGGTGTAGGGTGGGGAGTGGGCTAGGGTGGTGAGTCGAGCGGCCCTAGAGTGTGTAGGGGTGTAGGGTAGGGAGTGGGCTAGGGTGGTGAGTTGGGCGGCGCTAGAGTGTGTAGGGGTGTAGCGTGTGGAGTGGGCTAGGGTGGTGAGTCGGGCGGCGCTAGACTGTGTAGGGGTGTAGGGTGGGGAGTGGGCTGGGGTGGTGAGTCGGGCGGCGCTAGAGTGTGTAGGGGTGTAGGGTGGGGAGTGGGCTAGGGTGGTGAGTCGGACGGCGCTAGAGTGTGTAGGGGTGTAGGGTGGGGAGTGGGCTAGGGTGGTGAGTCGGGCGGCGCTAGAGTGTGTAGGGGTGTAGGGTGGGGAGCGGGCTGAGTGGTGAGTCGGTCGGGGCTAGAGTGTGTAGGGGTGTAGGGTGGGGAGTGGGCTAGGGTGGTGAGTCGGGCGGCGCTAGAGTGTGTAGGGGTGTAGTGTGGGGAGTGAGCTAGGGTGGTGAGTCGGGCGGCCCTAGAGTGTGTAGGGGTGTAGGGTGGGGAGTGGGCTAGGGTGGTAAATCGGGCGGCGCTAGAGTGTGTAGGGGTGTAGGGTGGGAAGTGGGCTAGGGTGGTGAGTCGGGCGGCGCTAGAGTGTGTAGGGGTGTAGGGTGGGAAGTGGGCTAGGGTGGTGAGTCGGGCGGCGCTAGAGTGTGTAGGGGTGTAGGGTGGGAAGTGGGCTGGGGTGGTGAGTCGGGCGGCGCTAGAGTGTGTAGGGGTGTAGGGTGAGGAGTGAGCTAGGGTGGTGAGTCGGGCGGCGCTACAGTGTGTAGGGGTGTAGGGTAGGGAGTGGGCTAGGGTGGTGAGTCAGGCGGCGCCAGAGTGTGTAGGGGTGCTGGGTGGGGAGTGGGCTAGGGTGGTGAGTCGGGCGGCGCTAGAGAGTGTAAGGGTGTAGGGTGGGGAGTGGGATAGGGTGGTGAATCGGGCGGTGCTAGAGTGTGTAGGGGTGTAGGGTGGGGAGTGGGCTAGGGTGGTGCGTCGGGCGGCGCTAGAGTGTGTAGGGGTGTAGGGTGGGGAGTGGGCTAGGGTGGTGAGTCGGGCGGCGTTAGGGTGTGTAGGGGTGTAGGGTGGGAAGTGGGCTAGGGTGGTGAGTCGGGCGGCGTTAGGGTGTGTAGGGTGGGGAGTGGGCTAGAGTGGGGAGTGAGGAGGGGGCTAAGGTGGGGAGTGAGGAGGGGGCTAGGGGGAGGAGTTGGCTACGGTGGGGAGTGAGGAGGGGGCTAGGGTGGGGAGTGGGGTGGGGGCTAGGGTGGGGAGTGGGCTAGGGTGGGGAGTGGGCTAGGGTGGGAAGTGAGGAGGGGGCTAGGGTGGGGTGTGAGGAGGGGGCTAGGGTGGGGAGTGGGCTAGTTTGTGAAGTGAGGAGGGGGCTGGGGTGGGGAGTGGGCTTGGATTGGGAGTGAGGAGTGGGCTAGGTTAGGGAGTGAGGAGGGGGCTAGAGTGGGGAGTGGGCTAGGGTGGTGAGTGAGCAAGGGGCTGGGGTGGGGAGTGGGCTAGGGTGGGGAGTGAGGAGGGGGCCATGGTGGGGAGTGAGGAGGGGGCTAGGGTGGGGAGTGAGCAGGGGGCTAGAGTGGGGAGTGAGGAGGGGGCTAGGGTGGGGAGTGGGCTAGGGTGGGGAGTGAGCAGGGGGCTAGGTTGGGGAGTGAGGAGGGGTCTAGGGTGGGGAGTGGGCTAGCGTGGAGAGTGAGGAGGGGGCTAGGGTGGAGAGTGGGCTAGGGTGGGGAGTGAGGAGGGGGCTAGGGTGGAGAGTGAGCAGGGGACTAGGGTGGAGAGTGGGCTAGGGTGGGGAGTGAGGAGGGGGCTAGGGTGGAGAGTGGGCTAGGGTGGAGAGTGGGCTAGGGTGGGGAGTGAGGAGGGGGCTAGGGTGGGGAGTGCGGAGGGGCCTAGGGTGGGGAGTGGGCTAGGGTGGGGAGTGAGCAGGGGGTTAGGGTGGGGAGTGGGCTAGGTTGGGGAGTGAGGAAGGGGCTAGGGTGGGGTGTGGGCTAGTGTGGAGAGTGAGCAGGGGGCTAGGGTGGAGAGTGGGCTAGGTTGGGGAGTGAGGAAGGGGCTAGGGTGGGGTGTGGGCTAGGGTGGGGAGTGGGCTAGGGTGGGGAGTGGACTAGGGTGGGGAGTGAGGAGGGGGCAAGGGTGGGGATTCAGGGGAGGGGGGCTAGGGTGGGGAGTGAGCAGGGGGCTAGGGTGGGGAATGGGCTAGGGTGGCGAGTGAGGAAGGGGCTAGGGTGGGGAGTGGGCTAGGGTGGGGTGTGGGCTAGGGTAGGGAGTGAGGAGAGGGCTAGTGTGGGGAGTGAGCTAGGGTGGGGAATGAGTAGGGGGCTAGGGTGAGAGTGAGGAGAGGGCTAGGGTGGGGAGTGAGGGAGGGGCTAGGGTGGGGAGTGAGGAGGGGGCTAGGGTGGGAGTGAGGAGGGGGCTAGGGTGAGGAGTGAGGAGGGGGCTGGGATGGAGAGTGAGGAGAAGGCTAGGGTGGGGAGTGGGGCGGGGACTAGGGTGGGGAATGAGGAGGGAGCTAGGGTGGGGAGTGGGCTAGGGTGGGGAGTGAGGAAGGAGCTAGGGTGGGGAGTGGGCTAGGGTGGGGTGTGGGCTAGGGTAGGGAGTGAGGAGAGGGCTAGTGTGGGGAGTGAGCTAGGGTGGGGAATGAGTAGGGGGCTAGGGTAAGAGTGAGGAGAGGGCTAGGGTGGGGAGTGAGGGAGGGGCTAGGGTGGGGAGTGAGGAGGGGGCTAGGGTGGGAGTGAGGAGGGGGCTAGGGTGAGGCGTGAGGAGGGGGCTGGGATGGAGAGTGAGGAGAAGGCTAGGGTGGGGAGTGGGGCGGGGACTAGGGTGGGGAATGAGGAGGGAGCTAGGGTGGGGAGTGGGCTAGGGTGGGGAGTGAGGAAGGAGCTAGGGTGAGGAGTGGGCTATTGTGGGGAGTGAAGAAGGGGCTAGGGTGGGGAGTGAGGAGGGAGCTTGGGTGGGGACTGGGCTAGGGTGGGAAGTGGGCTAGGGTGGGGAGTGAGGAGGGGGCTAGGGTGGCGAGTGAGGAGGGGGCTATGGTGGTCAGTGGGGCGGGGGCTAGGGAGGGGAGTGGGCTAGGGTGGGGAGTGAGGAGGGGGCTAGGGTGGGAGTGAGGAGGAGGCTAGGGCTGGGAGTGGGCTAGGGTGGGGTGTGAGCAGGGGGCTAGGGTGGGGAGTGGGCTAGAGTGGGGAGTGAGGAGGGGGCTAGGGTGGGGAGTGGGCTAGTGTGGGGAGTGAGGAGTGGGCTAGGTTGGGGAGTGAGGAGGGGGCTAGGGTGGAGAGTGGGCTAGGGTGGGGAGTGGGCTAGGGTGGGGGGTGGGGCGGGGGCTAGGGTGGGGAGTGAGGAGGCGGCTAGGGGGGGGGAGTGAGGAGGGGGCTAGTGTGGGAGTGAGGAGGAGGCTAGGGTGGGGAGTGGGCTAGGGTGGGGAGTGAGCAGGGGGCTAGTGTGAGGAGAGGGCTAGGGTGGAGGGTGAGGAGGGGGCTAGGGCGGAGAGTGGGTTAGGGTGGGGAGTGAGGAGGGGGCTAGGGTGGGGAGTGAGGAGATGGCTTGGGTGGAGAGTGGGGCGGGGGCTAGGGTGGGCAGTGGGCTGTGGTGGGGAGTGAGGAGGGGGCTAGGGTGGGGAGTGAGGAGGGGGCTAGGGTGGGGAGTGAGGAGGGACTAGGGTGGGGAGTGAGGAGGGACTAGGGTGGGGAGTGGGCTAGGGTGGGGAGTGAGAAGGGGGCTAGGGTGGGGAGTGAGGAGGGGGCTAGGCTGGGGAGTGGGCTAGGGTGGGGAATGAGGAGGGGCTAGGGTGGGGGGTGAGGAGGGGGCTAGGGTTGGGGAGTGAGGAGGGGGCTAGGTTGGGAAGTGGGCTAGGGTGGGGAGTGAGGAGGGGGCTAGGCTGGGGAGTGGGCTAGGGTGGGGAGTGAGGAGGAGTCTGGGGTGGGGAGTGGGGAGTGGGCTAGGGTGGGGAGTGAGGAGGGGGCTAGGGTGGAGAGTGGGCTAGGGTGGGGAGTGAGGAGGGGCTAGGGTGGGGGGTGAGGAGGGGGCTAGGGTTGGGGAGTGAGGAGGGGGCTAGGGTGGGGAGTGAGGAGAGGGCTTGGGTGGAGAGTGGGGCCGGGGCTAGGGTGGGCAGTGGGCTGTGTTGGGGAGTGAGGAGGTGGCTAGGTTGGAGAGTGAGGAGGGGGCTAGGGTGGGCAGTGAGGCATGGGCTCGGGTGGGCAGTGGGTTGGGTTAGGGAGCGGGGGGCCGTGGGCTGGGTTAGGGAGCGGGGGTCGACTCGTAACGCTCTTGACTGCAGACCAACCGTGTCATATCGTTGCGTCTCGTTGTCTCAGGGATTCCGTTGTCCAGATTACTGAGCCTTACTGTGCACAACACTGGCATAAAGCGCCAAACCGCGGGGTGAGCCTTGTGGGTAAATGGCGGAGACCTGGACCCACGCAACACTATCAATGTCGAACCAATAACGAAAAGCAAAACCTGATCATGATAACTTAAACAGTTCTCGCTCTGGGCGACCAAGAATTAAGACCAAGAAGGCCGCTGGCATAGGAGCCCCCCCCCAAAAAATCTGTGAAAGCAAAATCATCGCGTCATCACAAAGATACAAAGGAGCCAGTAGGGGACAACTTAATATATGTAAATGCGAGTCTTGCAAGAAATGAATAAAAGATTAACAAATCTCTTACACATAATATGTTGGCAGTTCTTAAGCAGATGTGGATAATAGTCTTTCGCTACGGTTATCAGCGCGTGTATCAGATGCAAACAGATGCGTCTGCCTAGATATCCTTCTTAAGTCAAAATCGAGGAAGCGAAATTCCATTGGAACCACAAAGGAGAAGACAGAACGAACTTGAATGGCGGTTGACTTCGCAAAGAGATTTCAGTTATAATACCAAAGAACCAAGTGTGGCCAAATTGACCTTCTGATGTGTGGGTGGCTTGGTAAACCGGTAAACCCCAAGACCGTCCACCCTCCTCCCTGCCCCTAGCCCCTGGAGCCGTACCATAGTCGTAAGGATTACTTATAATTTGCGATATCTACATAAAACCCTTTTGGTGTTTTTTTTTTTACATTGGTACGCTGTGAGGCATGCGGCACAGCGTAGGCAGGGCTTCCGCATTCTAGGATAATGGACTGTACTGTGGTAGAAATGTCACAGACGGCTCCGAAACGCCCAGTGACATTACAACGGCCAGCGAAGTCGACATATAAATCCTCGGACTCCACGGGAAGCTACTCAGGCACACAGCGACTTGAAACTACAACCACGGGGAGAAAATTGAATGTCGTGGCAAAATTTAAGCTGCTTGACATCTGAGGATCGTTTCACTAAGAGATACGAGCTCGTAACCGTATCTTTTACATGCTAATCTAACGACAGATCTGAATTTTACGACCAAGGGAAATAAGCTTTATACATACTGCGATTATTGGGGTTCAGCCAGCTTCGCGCAATTTATTTTTCACCAATATTATTCATAATCATGTTTGCCATATATGTATGACAAATCACAATTTGTCAACTCTTCCGGCCGGCAATTAATTTTTCTAATTTTACGAGCAAAAGTTACGACATCTTGTGAAGCCCAAATCTTATGAAAGATCAGTCGTTAACTTAATTCTGATGTGACAGATATGGACAGTTTGAAAACGCCAGAAGCCAAATATTTCGTCCTAGAATCGGACATTATCATGGAGCGACCGAAATATTTGGTCCTGGAATAGGACATTATCATGTGATCACGTTGAGGTCACATATATATACACCTCGGTGGAACAGGTTGTGATCACGTTGAGGTCACATATATATACACCTCGGTGGAAGAGGTTGCGATCACGTTGAGGTCACATATATATACACCTCGGTGGAAGAGGTTGTGATCACGTTGAGGTCACATATATATACACCTCGGTGGAAGAGGTTGCGATCACGTTGAGGTCACATATATATACACCTCGGTGGAAGAGGTTGCGATCACGTTGAGGTCACATATATATACACCTCGGTGGAAGAGGTTGTGATCACGTTGAGGTCACATATATATACACCTCGGTGGAAGTGGTTGTGATCACGTTGAGGTCACATATATATACACCTCGGTGGAAGAGGTTGCGATCACGTTGAGGTCACATATATATACACCTCGGTGGAAGAGGTGATCACGTTGAGGTCACATATATATACACCTCGGTGGAAGAGGTTGTGATCACGTTGAGGTCACATATATATACACCTCGGTGGAAGAGGTTGTGATCAAGTTGAGGTCACATATATATACACCTCGGTGGAAGAGGTTGTGATCACGTTGAGGTCACATATATATACACCTCGGTGGAAGAGGTTGTGATCACGTTGAGGTCACATATATATACACCTCGGTGGAAGAGGTTGTGATCACGTTGAGGTCACATATATATACACCTCGGTGGAAGAGGTTGTGATCACGTTGAAGTCACATATATATACACCTCGGTGGAAGAGGTTGCGATCACGTTGAGGTCACATATATATACACCTCGGTGGAAGAGGTTGCGATCACGTTGAGGTCACATATATATACACCTCGGTGGAAGAGGTTGTGATCACGTTGAGGTCACATAAATGGAATATCATTTTTCGTCATCGATGTATACAGAGTAAGTCATGCGCAGCCCCAGCCTATAAGACCATGCCTAAAGCGATCCTTTGGTTCATGGTTCAAACATTGGAACGATACCCGTTATGTCCACGACTTGACTATTACCTGCGACCTCTCTTTGATTTGCATAACGTCTGCTGTTTCACAGTTTCTGAGGCCGAATTGTCAGGCAATTGTGATATAAAGTAGTGTGAGAGGCGTGCTGAATTGTATATTGTATATTGAGAAACACTTGTAGAAGCGACTGAATATGTTTACCGATGAAGGCGGCATCAGCGTCGGTCTATGGCAAGCCCCCATTTCTGCTCTAAACACGACATAAAACTTACTTTTGCGGGGAAAATGCAGTATTTAAGTGGCTGACATTTAGTTTCTTGAGCAGAAATGTGGGTTTTGGAATAATGATGTACTACACGCGGTGAAAGTAAGTGTTTCGAAGTAAACCGGGATGTTGCTAATAAAAGTGCGTTTCTTGAAGAAAGCCGAGTTTCAGAGCAAAACACCTAGTTTCGTGACGTGCGATGAAGCCCGGTTTTACACCAAGGAGGCCCCCGGTTCAATGCGCTAACCACAACATCAGGAATGTCCCCGGTCTAGCGCGCTAACCACTACATCAGGGAGGTCCACAGTCTAGTGCGCTAACCACTACGCCAGGGAGGCCTCTAGTTTAGTGCGCTAACCACTACATCAGAGAGGTCCCCAGTCTAGTGCGCTAACCACTACATCAGGGAGGTCCCCAGTCTAGTGCGCTAACCTCTACGCCAGGGAGGCCTCTAGTTTAGTGCGCTAACCACTACGCCAGGGTGGTCCCCAGTCTAGTGCGCTAACCACTGCGCCAGGGTGGTCCCCAGTCTAGTGCGCTAACCACTACGCCAGGGAGCCCCCCCGGTCTAGTGCGCTAACCACTACATCATGGAGGCCCCCCGCTCTAGTGCGCTAACCACTACATCAGGGAGCCCCCCCGGTCTAGTGCGCTAACCACTACATCATGGAGGCCCCCCGGTCTAGTGCGCTAACCACTACGCCAGGGTGGCCTCTAGTCTAGTGCGCTAACCACTACGCCAGGGTGGCCTCTAGTCTAGTGCGCTAACCACAACATCAAGGAGGTCCCGGTCTAGTGCGCTAACCAATACACCAGGGAAGTCCCCGGCCTAGTGCGCTAACCACTGCACCAGTTGGGCCCCCGGTCCAGTGCGCTAACCACTACCTCAGGTAGGTCCCCGGTCTAGTGCGTTAACCACTACGCCAGGGAGGCCCCCAGTCTAGTGCGCTAACCACTACATCAGGGCGGTCCCCGGTCTAGTGCGCTAACCACTGCACCAGGGAGGCCCCCGGCCTAGTGCGCTAACCACTGCACCAGGGAGGCCCCCGGCCTAGTGCGCTAGCTACTACACCAGGGAGGCCCCCGGTCTAGTGCGCTAACTGCTACATCCGGGAGGCCAAAACGTAAATGTCACAAAAATTAGCATTATTCATATGCCACTCATGTAAAGAACACATTGGGTTGGCAGCTCGCTGGCTAAGATTTCCGAGAAAACGACCGTCACTTCTGCACCAGAAAATACGTCATTCATTTTTGTAATGCTACATTTAATCTTTGGGGACGCTATGATCTTACACCGTATGATTGAGACCACTGACAGGTTATGATATTTTTTTCACATACAGTGCACATACATGTGCATGAATAAGGTACATATCAACATGATGTACGAATCTGATAGGGGAGGGGGCGGGGGGGGGGGGGGGCGGGGGCGACTGCCCCTAGATCCCTGAGGGAGCGAACATTTAGGATGAAAAAGATACCCCTATAGAGCGAATATTGAGAACTTGCGACCGGGGGTGGGGGGGGGGGGGGTCCTGCAAATGTGCCTTCATAGAGCGAGTTGCCGCGATGAAATACCCCTTCCGAGCGGATTCTGCCGGTGAAACCTAGACCGAGCGGATTTTGCAACGGATGTTTGCGTTCCTCGGGAATGGGCTTTTCATTTTTCTGTATAATTTTTCGTGAACTGGGAATGGGGCATTAGCCGACCATCGTGATCAAGGATTTTCAATTGTCGTGAACTGGGAAACCGGTCTAGTGGTTAGCGCACTAGACCGGGGGCCTCCCTGGTGTATTAGTTAGCCCACTAGACTGGGGGCCTCCATGATGTAGTGGTTAGCGCACTAGACTGGGGGCCTCCCCGATGTAGTGGTTAGCGCACTGAACTGGAGGCCACCCTGGCGCAGTGGTTAGCGAACTAGACTGAAGGCCGCAGTGTAGTGGTTAGCGCATTAGACTAGAGGCCGCAGTGGGGTGGTTAGCGCATTAGACTAGATGCCTCTCTGGCGTAGTGGTTAGCGCACTAGACCGGGGCCTTTCTTGTGTAATGGTTAGTACACCAGACCACTGACCTCTATGGTGTAGTGGTTAGCTCACTAGACCGCCGATCAATGGGGAATTGACCTTTTATTTGAAGCCGTTAAAGGAATGTGTGAAGTATGGAGCAAGGAACTTGAGCGTGCATCTCGACATTTCATCCGCAATTCACCCGTAAATCGCGGCCCTGATCTCTCATTTCACGAGTTTTCCCGGAAGGGTACCTCCACTGTGAAGAGTTCCCTCCGCGAGAGAACTTCCAGTTATAACGTAAGGCGGCGTCACACCAAGGGTCACAATATACGTCACTTGCTCCGGGAAAATGGTGCTCTGCTAGACATTGATGAGATCGGGTGTTTTTTCTGAGAGCTGCTTTACCTCACGGTATCCGCGGAAAGTGTTTGCTATTTGGGATTGACATTGGTTCATTGATGATCCCAAATATACTTATCGGTATGTAACGTACCGGTTTTGGTTAATGTGCACACCATGACACCGTTACACTTACATGAAATTGATGTGTAAGGTACACTACATCATCGTGTACGTGATATAAGTAAAATTGCCGGTCGCGTGTTCATTTACCCTACTTAACAGTAGGAACCCTAAATCTATGGCATAACGCCACAAGCTAACTGTCGACATTGTTTTCAACCTGCTTGTCAGAGGAATTTTGTTTGGTGGAAGTTCATTGCACTTAAAGGCCGCGCCTAGGGTAAAAAACATACACAATTGCGATTGTCGGCTTTCTTTCTTCTTTGTCTTTGCAGACACCGTGTTAAATTGTTTAATTTAATGGTTTCCTTAATCTCCATGTATAGAATATAAACTGACCCAGCTGGTAAAGCATATAATTCTTTATTTGATTTCATAAAGTATAAAAAGTCTGAATTATTCAGTCATAAGCGCAAATATCGCGATACAAATCGTATAAATTAAACCAAACCAACAAAGCTGCAAATCCATCGTCTTTCGCAGACGGACGGATGCCAAACAAAAAGTTTCGGATACAATGCACCCTGGGTAAATCTTCCGTTGGGTTATCGCTATAAAGCTCAAATACACACATAAAATAGAACTCATTTTCGACAAAAACCATAGACAACATGTTTGTATTAAAAGGTATGGTACAGAAATATATTATTTAGTAAGCCAAAAGGAAGATTCCATTGCATTTTTATTGGCTTAGAGAAGGCATTTGACTGGACTGCTCACAGAAGTGTACATGGGAGAATATTAGAAATCAATTAGGTCGCGTGTAATAAGACCAGAGGGGCTAACTGATTTGTGTTAATGCAACACAGGAACCAGACAGGGGTGCCAACTCAACCCCTTCCTTGTTAACATTTGCCTGAACAAATTCATGGCATGTTGCAAATCAAATAAATTCCCGGGGATTCAGATCAGCTGTATATACATGTTAATAATGTGTGCATTCTACTATTTGCAGACGATATGATTGAAGCAGCTGATACTGTTTGTAGATTACACAATCTTATCGATAAGCTTATTGAGTTCTGTGCAAGGTCAGGATTATCCATTAAACTAAATAAGACAAAGATTATGTTTTCAAGAATGGGGGGGGGGGGGGGCACACTGTAAGAGAAATAAAAAATGGTTCTTGAAAGTAAAAATAAAAGGTAGAGACTTTTTTATTGTAGAATTAAGTACGTAAATAGCAAATGTGGTGTGTTAGAACATAAGATTACATTCGGATTATTTAAAAAAAATGGTATTGCCGATATTAACATATTGAGCAGAGATTCGGGGATATAATGTGAAGGAGGTTATAGAGAGTGTTCGAGTGAAATATTGCAAATGGATATTAAGGCTACCTACATCAACATCAAACGCAGCTGTTACGGAAAAGTTGGAACGTACCAAGTTCAAATAGTGTGTGTTATGAAGATGTTAAAGTTCTGGATGAAGCTTACCAGGAATGAGGACCAGTCTCTCCCAAGTGAACCACATAATATGCTATTGAATTATAATATAGGGGCTACTGAAGTGAAAATAATATTGTTAGAGCTAGCCTTTAAAGAAGAAATCAGAAAATAGGGGATGAGGACCTATTTTTAGAAGCACCTAAGGGTCAACTAATGTACAGAGAACATACAAATTGGCCAAACTCCCTAGAAGCCAATAATAAACTTGACACATAGAAAATCTCTAAATAATATTTAAATGTTAACTCCTTCACTTTAGTAACCCAGTTTGTTTTGCCATGTTGGTCCTTAAAGTATAACACATTGTAAGCAGCTCTTGAAAGTCTGATATCATTCATTGTCAATGACATCTGCCTCATTCGAGTCTCTAGCTCACATCAGGTCGTTCATATCCTCGAGTCTCGATTGTACTCCATAGCTACACATGAAGCGTCACATCAGGTCGTGCATATCCTTGAGTCTCGATTGTACTCCATGGCTACACATGAAGCGTCACATCAGGTCGTTCATATCCTCGAATCTCGATTGTACTACATAGCTACACATGAAGCGTCACATCAGGTCGTTCATATATTCGAGTCTCGATTGTACTCCATAGCTACACATGAAGCGTCACATCAGGTCGTTCATATCCTCGAGTCTCGATTGTAGTCCATAGCTACACATGAAGCGTCACATCAGGTCGTTCATATCATCGAGTCTCGATTGTACTCCATAGCTACACATGAAGCGTCACATCAGGCCGTTCATATCTTCGAGTCTCTACTGTACTCCATAGCTACACATGAAGCGTCACATCAGGTCGTTCATATGCTCGAGTCTCGATTGTACTCCATAGCTACACATGAAGCGTCACATCAGGTCGTTCATATCATCGAGTCTCGATTGTACTCCATAGCTACACATGAAGCGTCACATCAGGCCGTTCATATCTTCGAGTCTCTACTGTACTCCATAGCTACACATGAAGCGTCACATCAGGTCGTTCATATGCTCGAGTCTCGATTGTACTCCATAGCTACACATGAAGCGTCACATCAGGTCGTTCATATCCTCGAGTCTCGATTGTACTCCATAGCTACACATGAAGCGTCACATATGGTCGTTAATATCTCCGAGTCTCGGTTGTACTCCATAGCTACACATGAAGGGTCACATCAAGTCGTCCATATCCTCGAGTCTCGATTGCACTCCATAGCTACACATGAAGGGTCACATCAGGTCGTTCATATCCTCGAGTCTCGATTGTACTCCATAGCTACACATGAAGCGTCACATCAGGTCGTTCATATCCTCGAGTCTCGATTGTACTCCATAGCTACACATGAAGCGTCACATCAGGTCGTTCATATCCTCGAGTCTCGATTGTACTCCATAGCTACACATGAAGCGTCACATCAGGTCGTTCATATCCTCGAGTCTCGATTGTACTCCATAGCTACACATGAAGCGCCACATCAGGTCGTTCATATCCTCGAGTCTCGATTGTACTCCATAGCTACACATGAAGCGTCACATCAGGTCGTTCATATCCTCGAGTCTCGATTGTACTCCATAGCTACACATGAAGCGTCACATCAGGTCGTTCATATCCTCGAGTCTCGATTGTACTCCATAGCTACACATGAAGCATCACATCAGGTCGTTCATATCCTCGAGTCTCGTTTGCACTCCATAGCTACACATGAAGCGCCACATCAGGTCGTTCATATCCTCGAGTCTCGATTGTACTCAATAGCTACACATGAACCGTCACGTCAGGTCGTGCATATCCTCGAGTCTCGATTGTACTCCATGGCTACACATGAAGCGTCACATCAGGTCGTTTATATCCTCGAGTCTCGATTGTACTCCATAGCTACACATGAAGCGTCACATCAGGTCGTTCATATCCTCGAGTCTCAATTGTACTCCATAGCTACACATGAAGCGTCACATCAGGTCGTTCATATCCTCGAGTCTCGATTGTACTACATAGCTACACATGAAGCGTCACATCAGGTCGTGCATATCCTCGAGTCTCGATTGTACTCCATAGCTACACATGAAGCGTCACATCAGGTCGTTCATATCCTCGAGTCTCGATTGTACTCCATGGCTACACATGAAGCATCACATCAGGTCGTTCATATACTCGAGTCTCGATTGTACTCCATAGCTACACATGAAGCGTCACATCCGGTCGTTCATATCCTCGAGTCTCGATTGTACTCCATGGCTACACATGAAGCATCACATCAGGTCGTTCATATACGCGAGTCTCGATTGTACTCCATAGCTACACATGAAGTGTCACATCAGGTCGTGCATATCCTCGAGTCTCGATTGTACTCCATGGCTACACATGAAGCATCACATCAGGTCGTTCATATACTCGAGTCTCGATTGTACTCCATAGCTACACATGAAACGTCACATCAGGTCGTGCATATACTCGAGTCTCGATTGTACTCCATAGCTACACATGAAGCGTCACATCAGGTCGTTCATATCCTCGAGTCTCGATTGTACTCCATAGCTACACATGAAGCGTCACATCAGGTCGTGCATATCCTTGAGTCTCGATTGTACTCCATGGCTGCACATGAAGCGTCACATCAGGTCGTTTATATCCTCGAGTCTCGATTGTACTCCATGGCTACACATGAAGCGTCACATCAGGTCGTTCATATCCTCGAGTCTCGATTGTACTCCATAGCTACACATGAAGCGTCACATCAGGTCGTTCATATCCTCGAGTCTCGATTGTACTCCATAGCTACACATGAAGCGTCACATCAGGTCGTTCATATACTCGAGTCTCGATTGTACTCCATAGCTACACATGAAGCGTCACATCAGGTCGTTCATATCCTCGAGTCTCGATTGTACTACATAGCTACACATGAAGCGTCACATCAGGTCGTGCATATCCTCGAGTCTCGATTGTACTCCATAGCTACACATGAAGCGTCACATCAGGTCGTTCATATCCTCGAGTCTCGATTGTACTCCATGGCTACACATGAAGCATCACATCAGGTCGTTCATATCCTCGAGTCTCGATTGTACTCCATAGCTACACATGAAGTGTCACATCAGGTCGTGCATATCCTCGAGTCTCGATTGTACTCCATGGCTACACATGAAGCATCACATCAGGTCGTTCATATACTCGAGTCTCGATTGTACTCCATAGCTACACATGAAGCGTCACATCAGGTCGTTCATATCCTCGAGTCTCGATTGTACTCCATAGCTACACATGAAGCGTCACATCAGGTCGTGCATATCCTTGAGTCTCGATTGTACTCCATGGCTACACATGAAGCGTCACATCAGGTCGTTTATATCCTCGAGTCTCGATTGTACTCCATGGCTACACATGAAGCGTCACATCAGGTCGTTCATATCCTCGAGTCTCGATTGTACTCCATAGCTACACATGAAGCGTCACATCAGGTCGTTCATATCCTCGAGTCTCGATTGTACTCCATAGCTACACATGAAGCGTCACATCAGGTCGTTCATATACTCGAGTCTCGATTGTACTCCATAGCTACACACGAAGCGTCACATCAGGTCGTTCATATCCTCGAGTCTCGATTGTACTACATAGCTACACATGAAGCGTCACATCAGGTCGTGCATATCCTCGAGTCTCGATTGTACTCCATAGCTACACATGAAGCGTCACATCAGGTCGTTCATATCCTCGAGTCTCGATTGTACTCCATGGCTACACATGAAGCATCACATCAGGTCGTTCATATACTCGAGTCTCGATTGTACTTCATAGCTACACATGAAGCGTCACATCCGGTCGTTCATATCCTCGAGTCTCGATTGTACTCCATGGCTACACATGAAGCATCACATCAGGTCGTTCATATACGCGAGTCTCGATTGTACTCCATAGCTACACATGAAGTGTCACATCAGGTCGTGCATATCCTCGAGTCTCGATTGTACTCCATGGCTACACATGAAGCATCACATCAGGTCGTTCATATACTCGAGTCTCGATTGTACTCCATAGCTACACATGAAGCGTCACATCAGGTCGTTCATATCCTCGAGTCTCGATTGTACTTCATAGCTACACATGAAGCGTCACATCAGGTCGTGCATATCCTTGAGTCTCGATTGTACTCCATGGCTACACATGAAGCGTCACATCAGGTCGTTTATATCCTCGAGTCTCGATTGTACTCCATGGCTTCACATGAAGCATCACATCAGGTCGTTCATATACTCGAGTCTCGATTGTACTCCATAGCTACACATGAAGCGTCACATCAGGTCGTGCATATCTTTGAGTCTCGATTGTACTCCATGGCTTCACATGAAGCATCACATCAGGTCGTTCATATACTCGAGTCTCGATTGTACTCCATAGCTACACATGAAGTGTCACATCAGGTCGTGCATATCCTCGTGTCTCGATTGTACTCCATAGCTACACATGAAGCGTCACATCAGGTCGTGCATATCTTTGAGTCTCGATTGTACTCCATGGCTTCACATGAAGCATCACATCAGGTCGTTCATATACTCGAGTCTCGATTGTACTCCACAGCTACAAATGAAGCGTCACATCAGGTCGTTCATATACTCGAGTCTCGATTGTACTCCATAGCTACACATGAAGCGTCACATCAGGTCGTTCATATCCTCGAGTCTCGATTGTACTCCATAGCTACACATGAAGCGTCACATCAGGTCGTGCATATCCTTGAGTCTCGATTGTACTCAATGGCTACACATGAAGCGTCACATCAGGTCGTTTATATCCTCGAGTCTCGATTGTACTCCATAGCTACACATGAAGCGTCACATATGGTCGTTAATATCCTTGAGTCTCGATTGTACTCCATAGCTACACATGAAGCGTCACATCAGGTCGCTCATATCCTCGAGTCTCGATTGTACTCCATAGCTACACATGAAGCGTCACATGAGGTCGTTCATATACTCGAGTCTCGATTGTACTCCATAGCTACACATGAAGCGTCACATCAGGTCGTTCATATCCTCGAGTCTCGATTGTACTCCATAGCTACACATGAAGCGTCACATCAGGTCGTGCATATCCTTGAGTCTCGATTGTACTCCATGGCTACACATGAAGCGTCACATCAGGTCGTTTATATCCTCGAGTCTCGATTGTACTCCATGGCTACACATGAAGCGTCACATCAGGTCGTTCATATCCTCGAGTCTCGATTGTACTCCATAGCTACACATGAGGTGTCACATCAGGTCGTGCATATCCTCGAGTCTCGATTGTACTCCATGGCTACACATGAAGCATCACATCAGGTCGTTCATATACTCGAGTCTCGATTGTACTCCATAGCTACACATGAAGCGTCACATCAGGTCGTTCATATCCTCGAGTCTCGATTGTACTCCATAGCTACACATGAAGCGTCACATCAGGTCGTGCATATCCTTGAGTCTCGATTGTACTCCATGGCTACACATGAAGCGTCACATCAGGTCGTTTATATCCTCGAGTCTCGATTGTACTCCATGGCTACACATGAAGCGTCACATCAGGTCGTTCATATCCTCGAGTCTCGATTGTACTCCATAGCTACACATGAAGCGTCACATCAGGTCGTTCATATCCTCGAGTCTCGATTGTACTCCATAGCTACACATGAAGCGTCACATCAGGTCGTTCATATACTCGAGTCTCGATTGTACTCCATAGCTACACACGAAGCGTCACATCAGGTCGTTCATATCCTCGAGTCTCGATTGTACTACATAGCTACACATGAAGCGTCACATCAGGTCGTGCATATCCTCGAGTCTCGATTGTACTCCATAGCTACACATGAAGCGTCACATCAGGTCGTTCATATCCTCGAGTCTCGATTGTACTCCATGGCTACACATGAAGCATCACATCAGGTCGTTCATATACTCGAGTCTCGATTGTACTCCATAGCTACACATGAAGCGTCACATCCGGTCGTTCATATCCTCGAGTCTCGATTGTACTCCATGGCTACACATGAAGCATCACATCAGGTCGTTCATATACGCGAGTCTCGATTGTACTCCATAGCTACACATGAAGTGTCACATCAGGTCGTGCATATCCTCGAGTCTCGATTGTACTCCATGGCTACACATGAAGCATCACATCAGGTCGTTCATATACTCGAGTCTCGATTGTACTCCATAGCTACACATGAAGCGTCACATCAGGTCGTTCATATCCTCGAGTCTCGATTGTACTCCATAGCTACACATGAAGCGTCACATCAGGTCGTGCATATCCTTGAGTCTCGATTGTACTCCATGGCTACACATGAAGCGTCACATCAGGTCGTTTATATCCTCGAGTCTCGATTGTACTCCATGGCTACACATGAAGCGTCACATCAGGTCGTTCATATCCTCGAGTCTCGATTGTACTCCATAGCTACACATGAAGCGTCACATCAGGTCGTTCATATCCTCGAGTCTCGATTGTACTCCATGGCTACACATGAAGCGTCACATCAGGTCGTTCATATACTCGAGTCTCGATTGTACTCCATAGCTACACATGAAGCGTCACATCAGGTCGTTCATATCCTCGAGTCTCGATTGTACTCCATAGCTACACATGAAGCGTCACATCAGGTCGTGCATATCCTTGAGTCTCGATTGTACTCCATGGCTTCACATGAAGCATCACATCAGGTCGTTCATATACTCGAGTCTCGATTGTACTCCATAGCTACACATGAAGCGTCACATCAGGTCGTGCATATCTTTGAGTCTCGATTGTACTCCATGGCTTCACATGAAGCATCACATCAGGTCGTTCATATACTCGAGTCTCGATTGTACTCCATAGCTACACATGAAGTGTCACATCAGGTCGTGCATATCCTCGTGTCTCGATTGTACTCCATGGCTACACATGAAGCATCACATCAGGTCGTTCATATACTCGAGTCTCGATTGTACTCCATAGCTACACATGAAGCGTCACATCAGGTCGTTCATATCCTCGAGTCTCGATTGTACTCCATAGCTACACATGAAGCGTCACATCAGGTCGTGCATATCCTTGAGTCTCGATTGTACTCAATGGCTACACATGAAGCGTCACATCAGGTCGTTTATATCCTCGAGTCTCGATTGTACTCCATAGCTACACATGAAGCGTCACATATGGTCGTTAATATCCTTGAGTCTCGATTGTACTCCATAGCTACACATGAAGCGTCACATCAGGTCGCTCATATCCTCGAGTCTCGATTGTACTCCATAGCTACACATGAAGCGTCACATGAGGTCGTTCATATACTCGAGTCTCGATTGTACTCCATAGCTACACATGAAGCGTCACATCAGGTCGTTCATATCCTCGAGTCTCGATTGTACTCCATAGCTACACATGAAGCGTCACATCAGGTCGTGCATATCCTTGAGTCTCGATTGTACTCCATGGCTACACATGAAGCGTCACATCAGGTCGTTTATATCCTCGAGTCTCGATTGTACTCCATGGCTACACATGAAGCGTCACATCAGGTCGTTCATATCCTCGAGTCTCGATTGTACTCCATAGCTACACATGAAGTGTCACATCAGGTCGTTCATATCCTCGAGTCTCGATTGTACTCCATAGCTACACATGAGGCGTCACATCAGGTCGTGCATATCCTTGAGTCTCGATTGTACTCCATGGCTACACATGAAGCCTCACATCAGGTCGTTTATATCATCGAGTCTCGATTGTACTCCATAGCTACACATGAAGCGTCACATCAGGTCGTTCATATTCTCGAGTCTCGATTGTACTCCATGGCTACACATGAAGCGTCACATCAGGTCGTTCATATTCTCGAGTCTCGATTTTACTCCATGGCTACACATGAAGCGTCACATCAGGTCGTTCATATCCTCGAGTCTCGATTGTACTCCATAGCTACACATGAAGCGCCACATCAGGTCGTTCATATCCTCGAGTCTCGATTGTACTCCATAGCTACACATGAAGCGTCACATCAGGTCGTTCATATTCTCGAGTCTCGATTGTACTCCATAGCTACACATGAAGCGTCACATCAGGTCGTTCATATCCTCGAGTCTCGATTGTACTCCATAGCTACACATGAAGCGTCACATCAGGTCGTTCATATCCTCGAGTCTCGATTGTTCTCCATAGCTACACATGAAGCGTCACATCAGGTCGTTCATATCCTCGAGTCTCGATTGTACTCCATAGCTACACATGAAGCGTCACATCAGGTCGTGCATATCCTCGAGTCTCGGTTGTACTCCATAGCTACACATGAAGCGTCACATCAGGTCGTTCATATCCTCGAGTCTCGATTGTACTCCATAGCTACACATGAAGCGTCACATCAGGTCGTGCATATCCTCGAGTCTCGATTGTACTCCATAGCTACACATGAAGCGTCACATCAGGTCGTTCATATCCTCGAGTCTCGGTTGTACTCCATAGCTACACATGAAGCGTCACATCAGGTCGTTCATATACTCGAGTCTCGATTGTACTCCATGGCTACACGTGAAGCGTCACATCAGGTCGTGCATATCCTCGAGTCTCGATTGTACTCCATAGCAACACATGAAGCGTCACATCAGGTCGTTCATATACTCGAGTCTCGATTGTACTCCATGGCTACACATGAAGCGTCACATCAGGTCGTTCATATCCTCGAGTCTCGGTTGTACTCCATAGCTACACATGAAGCGTCACATCAGGTCGTTCATATACTCGAGTCTCGGTTGTACTCCATGGCTACACATGAAGCGTCACATCAGGTCGTTCATATCCTCGAGTCTCGGTTGTACTCCATAGCTACACATGAAGCGTCACATCAGGTCGTTCATATACTCGAGTCTCGATTGTACTCCATGGCTACACATGAAGCGTCACATCAGGTCGTTCATATCCTCGAGTCTCGATTGTACTCCATAGCTACACATGAAGCGTCACATCAGGTCGTGCATATCCTCGAGTCTCGATTGTACTCCATAGCTACACATGAAGCGTCACATCAGGTCGTTCATATCCTCGAGTCTCGGTTGTACTCCATAGCTACACATGAAGCGTCACATCAGGTCGTTCATATACTCGAGTCTCGATTGTACTCCATGGCTACACATTAAGCGTCACATCAGGTCGTTCATATCCTCGAGTCTCGATTGTACTCCATAGCTACACATGAAGCGTCACATCAGGTCGTGCATATCCTCGAGTCTCGATTGTACTCCATAGCTGCACATGAAGCGTCACATCAGGTCGTTCATATCCTCGAGTCTCGGTTGTACTCCATAGCTACACATGAAGCGTCACATCAGGTCGTTCATATCCTCGAGTCTCGATTGTACTCCATAGCTACACATGAAGCGTCACATCAGGTCGTGCATATCCTCGAGTCTCGATTGTACTCCATAGCTACACATGAAGCGTCACATCAGGTCGTTCATATCCTCGAGTCTCGGTTGTACTCCATAGCTACACATGAAGCGTCACATCAGGTCGTTCATATCCTCGAGTGTCGATTGTACTCCATAGCTACACATGAAGCGTCACATCAGGTCGTTCATATCCTCGAGTCTCGATTGTACTCCATAGCTACACATGAAGCGTCACATCAGGTCGTTCATATCCTCGAGTCTCGATTGTACTCCATAGCTACACATGAAGCGTCACATCAGGTCGTGCATATCCTCGAGTCTCGATTGTACTCCATAGCTACACATGAAGCGTCACATCAGGTCGTTCATATCCTCGAGTCTCGGTTGTACTCCATAGCTACACATGAAGCGTCACATCAGGTCGTGCATATCCTCGAGTCTCGATTGTACTCCATAGCTGCACATGAAGCGTCACATCAGGTCGTTCATATCCTCGAGTCTCGGTTGTACTCCATAGCTACACATGAAGCGTCACATCAGGTCGTTCATATCCTCGAGTCTCGATTGTACTCCATAGCTACACATGAAGCGTCACATCAGATCGTTCATATCCTCGAGTCTCGATTGTACTCCATAGCTACACATGAAGCGTCACATCAGGTCGTGCATATCCTCGAGTCTCGATTGTACTCCATAGCTGCACATGAAGCGTCACATCAGGTCGTTCATATCCTCGAGTCTCGGTTGTACTCCATAGCTACACATGAAGCGTCACATCAGGTCGTTCATATCCTCGAGTCTCGATTGTACTCCATAGCTACACATGAAGCGTCACATCAGGTCGTGCATATCCTCGAGTCTCGATTGTACTCCATAGCTACACACGAAGCGTCACATCAGGTCGTTCATATCCTCGAGTCTCGGTTGTACTCCATAGCTACACATGAAGCGTCACATCAGGTCGTTCATATCCTCGAGTCTCGATTGTACTCCATAGCTACACATGAAGCGTCACATCAGGTCGTGCATATCCTCGAGTCTCGATTGTACTCCATAGCTACACATGAAGCGTCACATCAGGTCGTTCATATCCTCGAGTCTCGATTGTACTCCATAGCTACACATGAAGCGTCACATCAGGTCGTGCATATCCTCGAGTCTCGATTGTACTCCATAGCTACACATGAAGCGTCACATCAGGTCGTTCATATCCTCGAGTCTCGGTTGTACTCCATAGCTACACATGAAGCGTCACATCAGGTCGTTCATATACTCGAGTCTCGATTGTACTCCATGGCTACACGTGAAGCGTCACATCAGGTCGTTCATATCCTCGAGTCTCGATTGTACTCCATAGCTACACATGAAGCGTCACATCAGGTCGTTCATATCCTCGAGTCTCGATTGTACTCCATAGCTACACATGAAGCGTCACATCAGGTCGTTCATATCCTCGAGTCTCGATTGTACTCCATAGCTACACATGAAGCGTCACATCAGGTCGTTCATATCCTCGAGTCTCGATTGTACTCCATAGCTACACATGAAGCGTCACATCAGGCCGTTCATATCCTCGAGTCTGGATTGTACTCCATAGCTACACATGAAGCGTCACATCAGGTCGTGCATATCCTCGAGTCTCGGTTGTACTCCATGGCTACACATGAAGCGTCACATCAGGTCGTTCATATCCTCGAGTTTCGATTGTACTCCATAGCTACACATGAAGCGTCACATCAGGTCGTTCATATCCTCGAGTCTCGGTTGTACTCCATAGCTACACATGAAGCGTCACATCAGGTCGTTCATATCCTCGAGTCTCGGTTGTACTCCATAGCTACACATGAAGCGTCACATCAGGTCGTTCATATACTCGAGTCTCGATTGTACTCCATGGCTACACGTGAAGCGTCACATCAGGTCGTTCATATCCTCGAGTCTCGGTTGTACTCCATAGCTACACATGAAGCGTCACATCAGGTCGTTCATATCCTCGAGTTTCGATTGTACTCCATGGCTACACGTGAAGCGTCACATCAGGCCGTTCATATACTCGAGTCTCGATTGTACTCCATGGCTACACGTGAAGCGTCACATCAGGCCGTTCATATCCTCGAGTCTCGGTTGTACTCCATAGCTACACATGAAGCGTCACATCAGGTCGTTCATATCCTCGAGTCTCGGTTGTACTCCATAGCTACACATGAAGCGTCACATCAGGTCGTTCATATCTCCACGGGGTACAAGTTGTACAACACACTTATTGCATAATGCGAATGAATCCATCAATGTGAAAGGGCGCGACGTATAAGGTGTCGTCATACACAGCGATGTTAAAGGGAGCAATGTTTCCCGTGTTCACGGTCGTCAGGGTCTCACCGCTGGGTGAGATCACGTAGATACATCTGTCGACCATGTCCCCAACCAAAAAGTTCACCCCGTCCTCGCCGAGACCCCATGGTTCCTTTAGGCCTTGGGGTCTGATCACGTGTCCTGAAGTGGAGTGATCGGTGTAGAGCGCGAGGGTTTTGTCTACCAGGTAGTTCACCATCAGAGTGGAGCCGATGATCGCCACCCTCTCTGGGCGACCCATAACCCCCGATGGACGGCTTGGAGTGGTGACCACTGTGTCTGTTGTCAGGGACACTTGGTGTACGCCACCCCCACAGGCCACATACACGTGTTCCTTGTCACGTGGGTCCAGCGTCATGTGACCGGGCTGCGACAACTTACCCCCGGCCGTCAGCTTCCCGACCACACGAAGACCCTCTGCTTGTGTCCACTTCACTATTGTAATGTTGTTACCAGATTCGTGGCACACGTAGACCGTGTCTGTGTCCTTGTCACTCACACAATGCCTTGGATCCTCAATGTCCACATGACACACGTAGGAGTGTTTGGCGGCAGGCTCCGGGCGACTGAAGGCCACCAGTCGGCCACTATCCCTGTCAGCCACCAGGACGAGGTGGCCGAGTACACAGGCCGCGTAGGGACCCTTCAGACGTCCCGCACCCTTTGTGTCTCCCATTGAAGGAGTCACTCTCAGACACTCATAGAATACCTTGGACTGAAACAAATGGATGTTAAGGGAAAATGAATGAACAAATGAACTGGTATTTATGCCATCCTCTTGTCATTCTCGTGTACATAGCGCGCAGTAAGAATAATAAACACATTAAATAGACAAGGTAGACTGATCTACGCGCTATCGTACTTACCGATCTCTCCACAAACATGGCGGAGTGGTCCTTTCGCAGTACATCCAGACTACGGAAATTCTGGTCTTTAAACGCGATATGTCTCAGCAGGGTGAACAACTCAGGGTCACGAGAGGAAAAGGCGAAGTCCAGTGCATCGCTGAGTAGATCAGGTCCAACTAGACAAAGACGGACTGCGCCGAGGACGCTCCCAGCGTGCCTCAGACGACATGGAGAGTGACGTAACCACGATAACGCCGCTTCCAACACGACGTCTTCCCTTCTAACACGTAGGTTGTCATCCCGCAGGAGACTCAGCAACGTCTCTACATCCAACATCTCCAGGAACTCCGGACTGACACGGACTTTACCAAAGTGCATCAAGATTTGGGCGAAACACTTGCGGTGTACGTCCTTAATGTCGTACTTTCCTGATTCAGCCAACATGATAACCAGTCCACCTCCACGTGCGGAGGCCAAGTTTTCATTGAAAAACCTGTCTAACAGCGCCATTACTGTCTCCAGCTGCAGGCAGCGAGCACACATCATGACGTCACACAGAGTGTCAGCCGTTACCTTCAGTTCTCCTTTGTAGATCCAATTCAAGATGGCGCCGAACGCGCTTCTCGTCACATTAGTCCCAGCCAGGGAAATATGTCTGGGGCTTGCAGGCTCTGGCTCCGGATTAGATACTGGCTCCGGATTAGACTCTGGCTCTAGATTAGACTCTGGCTCCGGATTAGACCCTCGCTCCGGATTAGAGTCTGGCTCCGGATTAGACCCTGGCTCCGGATTAGACCCTGGCTCCGGATTAGACTCTGGCTCCGGATTAGATCCTGGCTCCGGATTATGCTCTGTCTTCGGATTAGACCCTGGCTCCGGATTAGACCCTGGCTCCGGATTATACTCTGGCTCCGGATTAGACCCTGGCCCTTGATTAGCTTCAGCCCCCTCATGGCTGTGATTTGGTGATTCCGGTTTGAAGCTTGACGACCTGGACCCAGTGTGTGTCAGTGAAAGGGTAGAATCTTCACCGCGGCGTGACCTTCCTGGCTCGGCTGTCTCTCCTACGGACGGACCATCAAGTGTCACGTTACACGTATCAAGGGAAAAACACCGCTGGAAGTACCGGCTCCAGGCGGAGAGGACGGCCTTGTGACAGCGGAAGGCCTCCTTGTCCACGGTCACCGTGACGTCAGCCATGTCGGGGCACGTGTCTGTAAGAGTCCTGTAGGCGTCCCGCCAGGTGTCGCCGTACTCGCTGCACAGATCATCATCTTGGGATGAGTCACTGCAATACATGAAGAACATTTCTCAATAAACAAGGTTCTTAACGAATCAGGACAGATAATGACGGATAATAATGTTTTGGACGTTTTGTAAAGAGTTTAACTGAAGCAATGCAGCGGCAGAATAAGCACACAAATATCAAATAAGTAAGAAATCCAAGTTACTGGACAACCAGATCACTATCACACAAACAGACTAATGACACAACCATACAAATGACACAAAACCAGACCGATGACCCACAACCAGACCGATGACACAACCAGATCAATGACACAACCAGATCAATGACTCACAACCGGAGCAAAGACAAAACCAGATCAATAACACACACCAGAACCAATGACACATAACCAGGTCAATGACACACAACCACACCAATGATACAAAACCAAACCAATGACACACAACCACATCAATGACACACAACCAGACCAATGACACACAACCAGATTAATGACACACAACCAGACCAATGATACAACCAGACCAGTGACACAAACAAACTAATGACACAACCAGACCAATGACACAACCAGACTAATGACACAACCAGACCAATGACACATAACCGTGCCAATGACACACAACCAGACCAATGACACACAACCAGTCCAATGACAAACAACCAGACCATTGGCACACAACCAGACCAATGACACAACCATATTAATGACAAAACAAGACTAATGACCTACAGTCAGAACAATGACACACAACCAGACGAATAACACACAACCAGACCAATGACACACAATCAGACCAATCGTAGTGCGCATGCGTCCACTGTAGGTCAGACACGAATCACCTTGTGGCAAAACACGAAATATTAGCCGTCTGTAGCCAACTACACGACTGAAAACATTCCGAAATTTCTTCTGAATGGGTAGAAAACGGAAAAGAACTAGAAGTGACGGCGTAAAACATACACAACTCAAGAAATCATCGTTTGAAAATTCAAGTGTGCTCGACCTATCACCGCCATCTTACTTGCCTGACGACAACATGGCGGATGTCAACAATACAGATGGCAACGACTCCCTGTCGATCGCCGACCTTCAGCAGAAAGTTGACGCCTTGGATAAAAATCACACGGATCAGCTAATCTTATTATCAGCCGAAACAGAAGACATGACTGGAAGCACAAGTGAGTTACGTGCCCTTGTAGCCCTCATGAAGACGGAGATAGACATCCTAAAGGCACTAACTTGTAAACAAAATGATGAGATTACCTACCTTCGGGAAGGTTTGCTAGACTTGCAATCACGATCCATGAGGGATAACGTGCTAATCCATGGAGTCCAGGAGGACAAAGACGAAAACTGTGAGTAAAAGATAAGGAATATTCTGCTCAAAGAGGGATTTAAGAACCCAAATCTATCCTTCGAACGGGCCCACAGAATAGGGCCGCGCTCACCGGCGGGGTCCAAGCCGAGACCAATCGTTGCGAAGCTGTCCTCTTCAAAGACAGCTGACGACCTCAAGTTCTTTGGCAAGTCGCTCAAACAGCCGAAACATGGCGTTAAAATCACCCCCCAATTCCCATCATTGCTGCGGGAGCGCCGTCGCCATCTGGGAGAGCTGGCGTCCCGGGCGCACGAAGCCTCGCCCAGCGTCCGGACGCGCATCGTGCACGACTCGCTATTTGTTACCGGCAGCAAGTATCACCACAAGCTGGTCCGTCCTACACCCCGGGACCTCCTGTTCTTGACAGCCCGGGAGTTGGAGGAAGCCCAATCAACATCCTTTCACAACGAGCAGAGAACGGCCGACCGTACAACGATGACAGCTAGAGCCGTGAAGGTGGGATCTGTCAACGACGCCCGTACAAGGCGGCTCTCCTTGACGCCAACACCCTGGCTGCACCGGTTATCTGTGCGGCGTACCACCTTAAAGGCGCAACGTCAGAGGAGTGGGACTACGAGGATTCCAGTGACATCGGTTGCGGGAGACAGGTCTGCCACGATATCCTGAAGGCCAGTAGTCCCAATGTGATGGTCATCGCCTGCTTCTCCGGCCCAGTGGCCTACCTTGAGAAGAAACTGTCCAACACACTGTGTGACGCAGTGAAGGCTAGTGTCAAAGGCCTGCAGTGTAACTGACATTTCCTCATTCTGCAGTGTGGAATGTAGGAAACGAGCATTTATGTCACCTTATAGCTCACCGGTTGCAGCCCGCGACCCCCGCTCCACCTGTACCCCTAAACCCACGCCCCGCTTGAACCGCCAGGCCTCCCCCCTCACCCGCATCCCCTAAACCCCACCCTTCGCTCCTCCCGCACAAAGTTATACAAAGTCATACTGCGAAATAATGAGTCTTGAGCTGTACTAGCAAATTGTTATTGCCCGTGGTGCTAGTACATGTGTTGTGTTTTGTAAACGATCTTGAAATGGATTACCTGGCAGGCAATGTCTTTAAACCAATTGTGTCCTGCCTTGTTGGGTTTTTCTGGGTGTTTATGTTTTATCTATCCATGCCCGGTATCGGGCTTGGCAGTGTGTGTGCGCAGACGGCCTTAAGCCGTCGCTTATTGTTATATATTGTTGCATGTTATATTTTTCGTTCGTGTTATTGTGACAAAAAAAAACTGTGGTGATGTTTTGGTTAAGCAATGCAGTGAATGTCTCTCCAACTCATATCGCGCACGGGCGACTGTCCCGATGAACTCACTCAGTTCTTCAACTCCAAACCATCGTCATGCCCTTAACCATGTGTGGTGACATACAACCAAACCCCGGGCCAGTGTCTGGTAACCTCAGTATTTATCACCTTAACGCCAGGAGTATAGTCAGCCAACCAGACTCTGTCTCTAATTATGTGCCCATCAGCCAGACTTATTATAAATTAGATGAAGTGTATCATTTACTTGTTGTTAGCAAGCAGGCTGATATCATATGCATCAGTGAGTCATGGCTTGACTTTACTATTCTGAACGAAGACATTGAGCTGCCGGGATATCAAATATTCCGCAATGATAGAGACCGACAGGGAGGTGGGGTGCTCGTGTATGTTCGCGACACCCTTTCTGTTCAACGCCGACCTGACCTAGAGAAAAATAACACTGAGTCCATTTGGCTCGAAGTCTTGATCTCGAATGGAAAGGCTCTTCTGGGTGCTTATTATCGTCCCCCGAATGCTTGTATAGAATCCGTCAGTGAATTCATGTCCAATTTACAGGAGTCTTTCAACGAAGCAACTGCAAATAACTCTAATGTTGTTGTTATCATAGGTGACTTTAATGATAAGTGTGTTTGGTTCGACGCCTCTCATGGTGATAGTGATTTAAAATACCGCCTAGTTAACTTTGTAAATAATAATTCTTTATATCAACTGATAACTAAGCCAACCCGCATAACCCCAACTAGCACGTCGCTGCTTGATCTTGTCATAACGGATTCTCCATCATGTATTTGCAACAGTGGTGTTATTCCTCCAATTTGTAACCTAGATCATCACTTAGTATATTGTCTGTTAAAAAACAACCGTAGTCAGGGAGGATCTTTCCAACGAAAGATATATGATTACAAAAACGCCAATTTTATAGCAATGCGGGAATATCTGTCCGATGCCCCTTGGCATGTGGGTATTAAGTTATATGACGACGTAGATGACCATGAGATGACTGTACACGCTATTGGTATGAGATATTTCAAAGGGCAGTTGACCTCTATGTACCAAGTAAGTCAATCAATGTTAAAAGTAAAGACAAACCATGGATGACTGCAAATGTTAAAGAGGCTCATCAGGAAGAGAGATCGGTTATATAAGCGCTTTTCCAAATGCAAATCTGACCATCGCTTCAGTTTATACGTAACTTGTCGGCGTGAGGCTCATGTAGAGATTGATCGCGCCAAAGAGAACTATTATGCTAGACTCACTAGGCGTCTCCAAGATCCTGCCACTGTATCAAAAGAATTCTTTTGGCTCTGTAAAGTGTTTTATAACGGCAAAGTCAATACTGGTATTCCATCAATACTAGATAATGGAGTTATGTACGCTGAGCCCCGATGTAAGGCTAATCTATTTAACGATTTTTTTCCCTTGAACTCTACGTTACCCCTAGTAGACGGCGGTTTTGCTTTACCACCCATGCAATTCAAGACCTCTGCCAGACTTCCCGATGTACATTTTACATCCGCCAAAGTGTACTCTGTCTTAACCAATCTGAATATAAATAAGGCAAACGGTCCCGATAATATTAGTAATAGAATGTTAAAGGAATCAGCCGCTGCAATCTCACAACCCTTATCTGATCTGTACAATCGCAGTTTATCATCTAGGTCATTCCCGAGGTTATGGAAAGAAGCTAATGTTACCCCATTGTTCAAGAAAGATGATAAGCAGTCTAAGAGCAACTACCGTCCAATCTCGTTATTGTCGTGTGTTGGGAAAGCCATGGAGCGCATTGTATATAACGAAGTCTATGACTATTTTATCAAACATAACTTATTGACCTGGAGAAACTCTGGTTTTAAACGAAACGACTCCACAGTAAATCAACTAACGTATATTACTCACAAAATTTACAGTTCCCTTGAAAAAATAAGGAATCCGTCATGGTCTTTTTAGATGTATCTAAAGCGTTTGATCGAGTATACCATTATGGGCTTCTGCATAAGCTACAGAGTTTTGGGATAACGGGAGATTTACTACACTGGCTTGAAAGCTATTTAAATCATCGCAGACAACGGGTAGTTTTAGATGGTGTTACCTCCGAGAGCAGAGCGATCAATGCCGGTGAACCTCAGGGTTCCATATTGGGACCCCTGTTATTTTTAGTTTTTGTCAACGATATAGTCGAAGGCATCGAATGTGACGTATTCTTGTACGCGGACGACACATCTCTGTTCTTTGTTCTCGACAGTGCTATCGACGCGCAGGTAATTAACCGCGACTTGAAACATTTATCAAATTGGGCCTCCCAGTGGAGAAAAACTTTTAATCCGACGAAAACAGTATATATGACTTTAAGTAAGAAGCTTCAGAGACCTAATGAACTAGACTTGTACCTGGGTTCAACCAAAATACGGCGCGTAGACAGTCATACCCATCTTGGTGTTACTCTCACCAGAAACAAGAACTGGGATACACAAGTTAACAACATGGTGTGCAGAGCTTCTAAGTCTGTTGCTCTATTGAAGCGTATGCCTAAGCAAGTTGAGAGGAAAACCAAGTTATGCGTTTATAAAACGCATATTAGACCACTATTAGAATACGCCACCCCTGTCTTTCACGGCAACCTTACTAAGTATCAAAGCGAAAAAATAGAGGGCGTGCAGCGCCAGGCATTACTCACGGCGACGAGGGCATACGCCAGCACGTCTAATGCTAAACTGATTGCAGAAACTGGTGTTGAACTGTTATCTACCAGACGTACTTATTTTAGTCTCTGTCTGCTATATAAGATGATTAACAATTTATCTCCGAGTTACCTCTCGTCTCTTGTTCCACCTCAGATCTCAGATATTTCTCATCATGTGCTCCGCAGAAGTACTGATTTATACATACTAAGCTGTAAAAAGAGTTATGTTATGAACTCTTTCTTGTGGAGCACAACTCGCGCATGGAACAACTTGCCGCCCGAACTGAGGCAGTCGGGGTCATATATGTCATTTAAATCTTCATATAAAGAACGTTTTTTCAATTCGCGCAATGTACTGCATGACATGTTTACGGGTTATGCAGCCGTCACTCATTGCAGACTGCGTCTTGGCCTTAGTGGCCTTAACGCTTATAGGTACAACTATGGTTTCATCCCCACCAATATACTGTCAAAACGGTTGTACTAAAAAACCTGAAGATTCAATCCACTACCTACTACAATGTCAAACATATAACAACCTTCGCAATGAACTGTTAAATGGTATCTCCTTCGTTGTTGAATATGGTTTTATCTTGGATCTTACGGCTGCATCTAAGAATCAACTCGCTAGTCTCTGCAATCTCCTCTTATTCGGTTCCTCCAACGTTAATCTTGAAGATAATACTAAATTATTTAAAGCAGTACAAACTTTCATCTCCGGAACAAGGAGACATACAACCAGACCAATGACACACAACCAGACCAATGACACAACCAGACCAATTACACACATCCAGTCCAATGACATACAACCAGACCAATGACACACAACCAGACCAATGACACAACCAGACCAATGACACAACCAGACCAATAACACACAACCAGATCAATAACACACAACCAGACCAATGACACACAACCAGACCAATGACACAACCAGACCAATTACACATATTCAGTCCAATGACATACAACCAGACCAATGACACACAACCAGACCAATGACACAACCAGACCAATGACACAACCAGACCAATTACACACATTCAGTCCAATGACATACAACCAGACCAATAACACACAACCAGACCAATGACACACAACCAGACCAATGACACAACCAGACCAATAACACACAACCAGACCAATAACACACAACCAGATCAATGACACAACCAGACCAATGACAGCCATTCCAATGATACATAAACAGTCGATATCGCATGAAATTGACGCTATGTCGCGCATTCTATCAAATGGCGTAAAACAATACCTTCTCGTCCCCACGTTTGATGGTTTCCTCTCGGGTAGTGTTGTCCTTTCAGTAAACATGTTGGGATGGTCCTTCTTCAGCTGATCCAGACTGCCTTCGTGGGACTCACGGGCTGCCAGAACATCCAGAAGAATGTTACAACATTCTCTATCAGTAGACATTATCTTTATATCCAGAGCCGTTCGAATCGTGCCGACACTAACCAGGCCAATTCTGAGCGACTTGAGGATATCACTGAGGTGTTCCAGGCGTCCTTCATCGTGGTGAAGCCAGGCGAACGCCGAACTAAAGATGGCGTCTTCACTTTCAGCCGTCAACTGATTAATACCAAGAAGCGCCAGGAAATCTTGTGGTGAAAGTTCTAGAAAATCGTTTGCTCCTGCGATCACTTCATCGAAGTTCTCTGCCATCCACTTCAGGGTGATATCACGCAGGCCCGACAATCCCCAGCTGTGGGCCAGACTGAGGTGATGGAACCTACGGGTCGCAGGAAGATCTGACAAAGACTGGCTTCTAATGTAGTCAAGTAGCATGTCTACAGTCTTGTCCATCTGTAGATAGAAGGCCGAGGGCAACAACAGTTCAGTGTTGTCCAAGGACAAATCCAGTTTTCCACGGTAAATCCATTGGTAGAGCGCGGAAAACGCCTCTGATGACATCAGGCTGGACTCCACTAAGGTCACGTGACTGTTATCTTTCTCAGTGAAGTCGCTGCCGAACATAGACCGGAAGTAGCCGCTCCAAGCCGCCAGTACAGACTTGTGGCAGGGGAAGGCCACATCGCCCACAGTCACCGTGACGTCAGCCAGCGTTCCACTGTCGACAAGCTTCCTGTTGGCTTCCCTTACCGCCTCGTCGTGCGCTCGGCGTAGTGCTGCGGCATCCATCTTCTAAGTGAATACTATGAGGGATGTACGTATACCTAATTTGACAAACAGTAACATGTTAGATTATCTCAATCACAAATTGTAGACCTATTAACAAGAATTAAATGTTTTGATCAAGTATGTGATCTCAGGTAATAGTCTGGCAATACGCGGATCCAGCATTTTGCGGGTGGCATTATGGGGGTTCATGGGTTGATTCGAATGTATTACGACAGGGGGGTCAACCGAAAATATGTATGGCTTACAGTTCTCATTGACGAAAAAGGGGAGGAGCGGGGTCAACTCCTAACATGGCCTACAGTTGTCATTGCACAAAAGACATGCACACTCAAGGACCTGGGACCCTCCACTGATGGGGCCTAAAGTGCATCACAGCAGTTCTGTTCGCTAGTTATGTCATCAGTACTCACCACGATCGAGGTCGCATTATGATATCATTTGCCTATTTTGGAACAGCCTTACATTTTCATAATTCTAAATTTGACATCATGTTATCCACAAGTATAATGAAATACATATGACATTTGTTGGAAAGGTTTATATCTCCTCACAAAATGTGGACGCATAGCGCCCAACTGAAAGATCTAGAGTGTCAGTAGGCAAAATAAATAGTAATTACTTTTATTAGCCCAGGATAAAGTTATATTTACTCCCAAAGGGGAAATCATGCTGTATACTGCATTAGTATGATCAAGTTATGTGACGTAAAGTGCAAACTCCTCAAAATCCAATTCACTTGCAAAAGCACACAGCAAAGTCTTAACATATTTTAATTTTACCTATGGAATATTATGGTATACCACAAAGAAATAAGCAATATTTAAGGGTTTTTTGGAAAAATAATTTAGTTACTAATTCGTATCTTTCATTATCGGTAACTGAAGTATATTTTACAATACAGTTATTCACTTGTAACATGAAAGATAAATAATTCAGAATTGCATAATATGAATACTTATGCCATATCCACTTGAAGTGGTGTACATTACAAATCTTTGTTAATACATGGATCAGCTTCAAATTTTTTTTCACAAATTTATCATCATTATAATTAAGGTAAGGCATCAAAACTAAGCTAATGGTTGTGAAGTCAAAACCTGCTTTAGGATATAAGCATGGAACAGTAGAAGGCAATTAAGTGAAACCAAAGAGCCAAACAATTTTAATGTCACAAAAAGAAGTAATAAAGTTGACCAGAGTGATCCGGAAATATGCATCTGTCCCTACATACTAGGTTATGCTTATAAATAAAGTACCCATGGCTTAAAAGAGTCAGTGAGCAACATACCTTCACATAACAAATGGACAACAAAATGGTTAGATTTTCACTTCCAAATAACTAACACTGAGCCATGTGAGACCATCAGGAAATTGTTGAACCAGAGCCCAAAACTTGCTTTGACATGAATCCTATAAAACCCATGTGGCTTTTGATGTTAGATTGGTTACATTATTGGCTCATATAGATTTTGATGTAAGTTAGGGTAACAAGGGTCTTCCCAGGGTGGGGGCTCCTGGGGTTGTACAAACCCCTTTTTCAAACCTTACGTGCAAAGTCAAGTCCATTTTGGAAAGATCCACTTTTTAAGTGGTGATCTTTTTACTGGCGTGGCTGGGTTGTATACGTCTCAGGCAAACTGTATATAATTAGTATCATGTCATCTGGTAATGACCTGAGGAGAGTGAACATATCCAGTATTATTTAATAATATATTACATCTATATTATTACATGGAATAATAATCACATGGAAAGAAGCTTTCATTTTTGATTACATGTTATTGATCCATCTTTGGTATTGGATAAGATAATGTAATTATAACATTAGATAATTGTTACATTTTTACTCGAAATTATATCTATAATATTGAATCCATATTGCGACAAGCAGTGTATGACAGCAGACAGAACAGGAAGTGGGCTTTTCCAGAAGATATATCCATGTATCCTCTGACTTGGGTATGCCTTTTAGGTTTTTTTCCCTGGTGGATCAAATCAGTCCATTAAAGGAATTGACGTAACTTTCCTGATCATGCTGATGAAATAGACATTATCCACACATGCTAGTGCCGAGATCACACCCTCAGGACCTTTAATTAGATCTATAGACATGAATTAATAGAGGCCAAAACTAATTACTCATACCAACACTAATCCATATGGCTGGGTTGGCAGTTTGTCCAAACCATCTGTACAGCCAGATGAGAAAGTAGTTTCGGGACCATCAATCTATACACAGGCACCTGACACAGATATCCACAGAGGGTGGTAGTCTTAGCTTGTGCCTCATTCCTATATAAAAGTATTATGTACAAGCTAAGACTAACCCAGTCACTGAATATTTGTTTCAGGCACCTGTGATCTAGATATGTACCCATTCCAGATTGTATCAATATCAGTTAAAAAAAACAAGTCCCCCTTGGAAGTATTTTTGGGCACGACCATGGGTTATTATGTTAAACACTTGCCCCCACACTAGTTGCATAGGCCATGCAACTAAAGTCAAAGCCATAAATGCCATAGCATGTCGTTTTGGCCCATATTTTCCACGAATTTGTCGCAATCACTCTAAAAATCACTGAGGTGAGAAAGCAACACCGTGCAATTTTAATGATACCAAACTTAGGTGTATACTGCGATGTTATCGTTTCTTAAGACACAAACAATATTTTTCCATGCCGACACTCCATTGGCAGCAAATGCCATTTAGCAAATATACTAAAGCACCCGTCATAAGATAACGTAGTTGCCATGGCACCAAAGGTGCTCTGAATAATAGATACTCTATATTTGTACCGGCCACGCATGCCATGGCAATTATAGAGCATTTATTTCATTGCCCGTGATTTAGTCTATTTGCGACAAAGTGTCTGTTGGCAATGGAGTGTCAGCATAAAGAAATATTATTACTTATTACGGCACTGCCACTTATGACTTTGTCTTTGACTTTCGACTTTAGTTTGGGACCCATATTATCCCATATATTACGTCACCAGCTGGTCACTGTGTCAAAGTTTTCCGTGTTTGACATACACTGCTGCCTTCGGGTCCCATGAAAAGACCATCCCATTCAAACCTGAAGCACACTGCTATGACACAGGCTTTATCGTAGTTACATAACCTGCCTTCAGGTCTTTCAAATCACGTTTATAGGCGTCTCCCACCTCGACTAAACTTCAGAAATGATAACGAAACGTCGGGCGTCACTGGTCAGGGGAATTCCACCGGAAGAACGAACCACCATTTTCCCAGCAGAGGGAGCGCGTTCCTCACTGGACTCACTCTCCCAGCAGAGGGCGCTCGCGCTTGCGAGCGTGATCGCTACTACTCTGCCAGCACAGGTAGGCTCTTCCACGGTAACGGCTTATAGCTAACGAGTGAGGCGCCTACTCGATCTCCCGGCAGAAGGGCGTTACGCTTGCGCCATAGTCCCTCTGCCCCACGTCAAATTTAACCATCAGAATTATCCTTCATCCGCGAAAATTGGAGTGAATCTAATCGCAGGTAAATTCGCAGTTTGGCATCATGCAAATACACCACTGTTTAGCATTTACTGTGCCACTGGTACCATACCTGACGAATGCATTTGAGTTTGATTAATTTGAAACCATGTTACTTTGGAACTATATTTTCGAGTGCGGTCGAGGTCAAAGGCGTAAAGCGCAAGTTTTGAACTTTGACCCCGTGTCATTTTGAGAAAAAAAATTCGCTTAACTCTTCCATTGCGATTATTCGACAACGGAATGTCTATATTTTTCAAATTAACCATTCGTGACTCCAGGACCGTTGAGGTCAATCTTGAGGTGGGCGGGGCAGAGGTGATGTGAGGAACGAGCGCCCTCTGCTGGCAGAGTGGCGCCTACTGCCCCTCTGAGCCCTGCTCCGAAATTTGTATGTTAGTGAGTCTCTGCGTGCGGCGCGAGTGGATTTCGGAAAACGGTTTCGCCTCGGTCGAGCGGGGTGCTGCCCATGCGGGCTGCTGCTGCCCATGCGGGCTGCTGCCCATGCTGCCCATGCGGGCTGCTGCCATGCGGGCTGCTGCCCATGCGGGCTGCTGCCCGTACTGCAAAGATATGGAGACGTAGGGAGGAATGAGAAGTGGACGAAATGGAGGGGCCGACGATGAACGGAGCGGATGGCTAGATCATAACCTTCAAGACAACTTTGCTGTGACGGGTCCAGATAGGGGGAGGGTGGGGGGGTTGTTGCAACGTTTCGTTATCATTATTAAATGATACACTTTCATGCGGATCTAGGCCAGGCCCACATCAACAATTTTTTCACACTGATGAAATCCAAATTTTAATTTCGTGTCGGGCTATTAGTTTTAAAGAGTTATTGCACTACCTCACTGCGCCACGGATACGCATCTCTTAGCGCCCAAACCGTATGGCATACGTTTAACTTTCGTTTTTTTATTCTCGCGCGGTGAGAAGAAGGCGAACACGATAAAAGCCAAAGATTAAAACCAGAACAAAGAGTTAAAACAGTTTTGTTCAAAGTGTTAATGGGTTAGTCTCATGTATATTTATATTACCTCTTTTGCTGTTCCCGTCAAGTTAAACAAGCAAAAACATGTGTAACAGAGCAGTTTCTTCAAGACTAATTCTCTGATGAAATAGGTTTGACATATAAATAAATACCATTTCCAGAAAAACACCGTCTGGAAATGGTTATTTCATTCATTTTTCTATTTCATTATTTCATTTACATTTATGAACTCCCTGACTGCATTTTTTTCACAGGGAAAAAGTTCCTCAACAAATTTCCTTAACAAACGGATTAAAAATTGAAACTTTATTGAAACAACACTTATATAATGAACGTGAAACCATCTAAACAGTTTACATCTTCATAGAACAATTATTTTCATATAGGTTCTGACTACTAATCAAATTCTGGTCTGACCAATAATATTTCTAAATGTAGTGGTGAACTACGGTTACACCTGAATAAATGAAAGCAATAGATTGACATCAATGCTATTCATGTAACATTCTTTTAACGAAGTTTCCACCTTCCCAAGTCTTCTGGAATCAGACCTATTTATTTCGGATCTGGATGAGTTGGGGATGGCGTGGGGTGCTAGTCTAAAAGTCTTGCACATGCAGTTTCTATGGGATCCTCTAAGGAGGAAGAGGTGTGAGGGTCTACCCAACGGACCGTGCCCGTTCAGCCGAGACGGTGCTGATGTTGAACTCACCCAGGGCGACCTTGAACTCTGCACCAGGCACTGCCGCGACGTGTGCTTTCTTTAGAAACTCTATGGAAATTCTATGAAATGTTTGTGTTTTAGGCCGCTTTTGGGCCCATGACGGCTAAATCGGACCAAGGAACCCCGGGGACTATGAAGGATGAAGGAATGAAACATGCCCCCGATAGGTACCCGAAGCCCGAGCTCAGGACCTGCGGTCGAGTACACAAATCCCTACACCAGGGACCGTCCCACCCCCTCCCCGGAAATTCTATATAAACCCTATGGATATTCTATAGAAACTCTATGGAAACTCCAAGGAAGCTCTATAAAAACGCTATGGAAATTCTATGGAACTATAGAAGTTCTATGGATACTCTATGTAAAAATGTTTCTTAAAAAAAAATCGATAGAAAACTTTAGAATATTTTTTGTTCTATTTTCCCACGGGGTGGATCCCCCCTCCACCCCCCCCCCCCCTCCGGTCTCAAGTTTTCCCCTCGGTCGTCAAAATCAGGATCCGCCCTGCTAGTGAATATAGAATATTGTTGTATGACGTTGATTAATGGATTATTTGTGGTGCTTCGGGCCTAAATGGTACTTTTTCTCTAAATGGTACACGAGCGTGGCAAACGAGTGAGGCGGCATGTATATATATGGAATACCGTTGTACAACATCGATTAATTGAATATATGCATTAGAACCATATTATGTATGATGCTTCGGGCCTAAATGGTATTTTTAATTTTTGGAAAGTGCCGCATAACTTGACATTCATGCGGTATCACTGAAGCAAGTTTGATAATTTTGAAATTCCCGTCTAATTCACACAAAAAGTTGTTCCTTCCCCGTTTACATTTACAAATGACTCGTGCCGAAACGGTGTCGTGAGGGCAAAAAGATTTGTCTTTACTTTTTTATGTAAATTGTTGTTAAAGATACACCATGTTGGAGATTCCCTGTCTTAAACCTTAAATTTCGCAGAGAGTCACGGTTTCTCCAATGTCAATGTGCGGACTTGCCGCCTTACTAGTTAGCCACGGGCGACAGGTTATAAAATATCGTTCCTTGGTGGAATAGAAGATGCAAACTACATATGTATGGTAATGTGGGCCAATATTGTGCTTCTACTTGCAACGTGCCCCATAACTTGACACAATACACCAGGAATTCGAAAGGGGGTGGGGCGGGGGGTACACTGAAACCCTGCGACAGCGGCGAAAGGGGGGAGGGGTGGCTCTGGAAATCAAATTGTATGAGCATCTCCCTTTCTTCGTCTATTCTTCCCGCCCTGATGGAAAATTAGATGAACAAACATGTGTACGACCGACGGGGGGGGGGGGGGGGGCTTTGCCTAATAGTCTCCGCTGGTGTATGCATATATATATAAAATAGCAGAACCTAGCGGAACCAAACCGAACAAACCAAACTTGTAAGAGCACAGATGCTGTCGAGGCGCAAACGGCTTAATCGATCGAAATTATACGTGACGACAATTTGCCATTAAAAACATTTTGGTAACACAGCAGCGTTTTTATTCCGGGAAATGCAACTATCATAATTGTACGCAAAAGATACTGTTCAGTAGGTTCTGGTTAAAGAACGAGTTGGACTGCATTCGCCGAAATAAAGCACGAGGCGCGATGGCGATAGCGGGCAATGTACGACAGCGAGTTCTTTAACGCACTTGTTATAACAAGGCATATTAAAATGTTATAACAAGGCATTAGTTCTGCTCCTGATGTGTGTGTTTGATTTTCCATCTTTGGGAAATGTGAAGCCGACTATTGTATCAATTGCACTGCACGACTAATAGTGAGCATTAGGGGAACAGCGGTTTGGCCTTAAAATGACAAAATGACAAAACGACCAATTAACTAATGCAGTCAATGTGAAGCCCCAGGGTGGAGGGCGGGGCTGGGAAGGCGTGGGAGAAGTAGACATTTTTAAAGTCTTGTTTTCAAATTCCCTACACAAGGGTAAAGTCATTCCGTCTAACTTCTCTAAAAAAGCAATTTTAGGGATTCACAGCTTCTACTTTAAAGCTGCTTGTCAAACTTTTCCCGCTAAATCTGAACTTAGGTGACCTATATATCACAATTTGCAGAAAACTCTATTGTTTCTTTTCTATGAATTCACAAACCTAATAAACATCGTCGTTCGGTTGTGAGATGCCAAACGTGCCTATCCCGAGACACCGTCGCGACCTGAACTCGTCGTGTCGTTTCGTGGCACAGTTACTTATAACAAGGCAAAAAACTGACGTTTACCACTAAGTTGAAAAACCTGTGGTTAATTGATATCACGGGCAAGGTTAAGAGACTCCATTTAAGAGACAAGTTCTGACAACATCAGCTAGCTCGCCTCAGCTTAGCTCGGCTCGACTGGAACAAGTCAAAATTAACAATAACTGTTCATTATCAAGAAAATGCACAGTTTTTTCGTTCTATAGGGATATAAAATTATGTGACTGTCTACCCTTCCTGGCCTATACTCCCCGCCCTGATAGAAACTTATATGACCAATAGATATACGACCGGCCGGGCGGGGAGAGGGGGGGGGGGTGCAAAAAAAAAAAAAAAAGGAGCGGGTTAATACCTCAGATGGCTTACATTTTGCATTAAAAACGGCATTCTTTCTGATTATAGGGTGGACCCACCCCCCTCCTGGATGTGACCCTGCAATACAAATGAAGAGCATACATAGGGCCGTAGTACACATGGGGTAGGGATAGCGGGAGCGGGGTCAATACTTCAGATTACTTTGATTTTGCATTAAGAACGGCATTCTTTCTAAATATAGCGCGGACCCTCCCCCCCCATCCTCTAGATGCGACCCTGCAATGCAAATGAAGAGCATACTTAGGGCCGTACTACACATAGGGCCGTAGTACACATAGGGTAGGGATGGCGTTTATGTGCAGTAAACGCAATTTAAGTTGTCTAATATTTAGCGGCACCAGACGCATCCCCTCCCCCTTGGATTTTGGTGCTTTTGATTATAACAGTGGGGCAGGCCCGCGTTCCTATTCCATGCACCCTCATCATGCGGTTCTCGAAATATGCAATACAATGAAACCTCGCTAAGTCTACCGACGACGGGACTGCCGCTCAACGATCGACTTAGGGACGTGGTCGGGTTACAGAATATCAACACACCAAGTCCATATGGCACATTCTAACTCCTCGCTATCAACACTGGTAAGAATCCACTTGGGACTCGGTTCTTCATTAGCCTCGTATGCCATAATGTAATCAGCTTAACGTGTGAGTAGATTTGCCTATGCCAAAGATGTCAGCAAGCTGTTGATTGCTCTTTCCCTCGCGTTTCTTCGTGCTGATGAGTTCTACCTTTCTTGAATATGGAAGCTCCTTCGCATTTTTCCCGTTTTGATGCCATGACGCTCAGTGAGATAATGGTTCATAAGACCAATAGCCATACCTATATCCGCTAATTAATTGTATCTTACGTGTGTGTTATAACAAGAGGGAGTTTTGTGATTAATATTGTCAAAGCTCACGCCGTTCACAGGTGGTATCGCCCGATTGTATGTGTTCTACAGTTATCGAGTTTTGTGATCAAGATTATAAAAGCTACAATGTATACTCTAACAACCTGTAACTACATGCAAACATGTTTCACACATTTCAAGTGTGCTATTCCGTCCACACGTGTTATCGCCAGAGTGTGTGTTTTCTACTACTTCAATCAACCGGTGACACTAATCCTTCCGCCAGCCGACACCCGATCGACTTGGGGAATATGAAATGGGGCTTTGGGACCAAAATGACCGATTGACTTACAGAGTAACGAGGTGGTCGGGTTATAGAATACTGTTGCCATGCTAAGACATAGGCCGACTGTCGGGACTGGAAAAAATCGATCGAGTTAGGGAGGCGATCGGGTTACAGAGGTGGTCGGGCAGGGAGGTTTTACTGTAATAGAATTATCGACACCAAGAATTTGACAAGAGTCGGGGGGGAGGGGGGTGGTACGACCGGGGCAGGGGGGGGGGGGGGTTACACCTACACCTCAGATGGTCTTGACTATGCATGGAAAAAGGCATTGTTCCTCTATTGTGATTGACGATCATTTCTCGAATGTAAAATACTGAAGTTAAACAAAGCTCTATCTTATTATATCTTAATAAGTAATCCAAAGGCAAATATATACAAAGGATTTATCCGAGAATCTTACCACTCGTAAGGCCGATGGATAAACCCCAAAACGGAAGAGGTTCACAAAAGATAGCATGGGAAGATAAGTGAAATTTACAGGACCAGCAGCCAGCGTCGTGGCTAACGTGTGCAATGTAATAAGCTATGCTACACCGATGTTATATATTATGTATGATGTTTTAAGGTTGTTTAAGGTCATCTCCGCATATCGGGACATGTGACCGCCGGTTGAGAGCCTTAGCATTTTTTTGCGAAGCGGGCTGACCGGTTCCAGTCAGATATCGTGCATTCAGCTTATTGGTCAACACGACTCCCGGCCTGGTAGGGGTGGCCATGGATCGGTCAGCCTAAGGTTCACAAACTTTGCACAATGGTTCCCTGTTCTAAAACGGCACTAACGTTATCGAGTACCACATACTTCCCTTACAACACCTGTGACGTAATGGCCTTGGTTGAGCTTTGAGAATAAAGCCCTATTCTGGGTATTGCGGGTTCCGGATTGCATGACCACTCGCTGGACAGTCTCCTCATTGGCTCTGCTCCTGGCCAATCAGGAGTGTCCGACGCAGCAAGATGGTCCCGATGGTCACCTTCACGACATCAGTCGTGTTATTAAGTCTCATATGAAAAGGTGCAAAGTGTAACAGCACCAGAAAAAACAGTGGTAACGTATTTACATTTTTAATGGCCGCCATGGTCGTTTCTACAATGAACCACCTGTAACCGTCAACACGCAACACGGGCATCATTCCGACCACTCGACCCAGATCATCTTGTATTTCCAAGAAGGGCATGGCAGCTCGACCAGGTTAATCAATTTTTCTTACTTTACTATAAATAATGGCTGAAAAACATGCGTACTTTGTCTCCCTCACACTTTATTCCACCCGGTCTCTGAAATTCTAACCATGTTATCCCAATATCAATAGCCGGATCACTCAATTTCTCCTCCCCTGTCTCATTCTACAGATGCCCCTCCCTTGTCTGTCCTTCCCGCTCTCTCCTTAATCCTCTCTCCTCTCCGCACCATTTTCCAGATCTCCCCTCCCTTGTCTGTCACTCCCGCTCTTTTCTTAACCCTCTCTCCTCTCGGCATTATTTTCCAGATCTCCCTTTCCATGTCTGTCCTTCCCGCTCTCTCCTTAACCCTCTCTCCTCTCGGCATCATTTTCCAGATGTCCCCTCCCTTGTCTGTCTTTCCCGCTTTTTCCTTAACCCTCTCTCCTCTCGGCTTTTTTTCAGATCTCCCCTCCCTTGTCTGTCCTTCCCGCTCTTTCCTTAACCCCCTCTCCTCTCGGCATCATTTTCGAGATGTCCCCTCCCTTGTCTGTCCTTCCCGCTCTTTCCTTAACCCTCTTTCCTCTCGGCATCATTTTCGAGATGTCCCCTCCCTTGTCTGTCCTTCCCGCTCTCTCCTTAACCCTCTCTCCTCTCGGCATCATTTTCCAGATTTTCCCTCCCTTGTCTGTCCTTCCCGCTCTCTCCTTAATCCTCTCTCCTCTCGGCACCATTTTCCAGATCTCCCCTCCCTTGTCTGCCCTTCCCGTTCTCACCTTAAAAAATAAATATAATTGAATTAGTCTAGTGTGTAAAGTTATGCGGAACCGCCGGGCCAAGGTAAAAGCACGCCCGAAGCATCATATAATGTTTCTAACGCAGATCTCATTAATCAACCACAAACGTCATACCACGGTATTTGATACTCATGCAAGTCATGTCAACTTTTTATTTTTTTATTTAAATGTCCTACAAAAAAATATTCGGTCAGTCTGCACTTCGCACAATGCTGTATAAAGCTATCAAGAAATATTTATGCTTGGATAAATTAAGTGGTAGAAGTTGATCAGTTAAGTGGTAGAATTAAACAAGTGAGCCTATGCCTCCATAGCCTGAGAAGTTTAATTGCCATGTATGCCTAGCGCTATAATGTAAAATGCAACATCAGGTCATAAGGCTTTCCAATTAAAGGAACGGTGGCTCGTAGAGGATATAAGGCAATTTATTACAACATAATCCAAAGCACGACACTTTATCACTCTGGACAGATTATCAAGCTTCGCCGGGTCTCGATGAACAGATGTATAGAAGGCTGGAGGATGGTAGGTTTGGTAACGGCGGCTTTGACCCCCTGGATCCATCAGTCGTTGCATAATATAGAAGCTATATAAAGTATATAACACTTAATATAAGACAAACAGGGGTATAGATAAACACATAACTGAAGATTTGGTATTGGTGCCTGGCTTGCGGGCTTTGCTTGCTTGCAGTTAATCGCAACCATGCCACTTAACCATGCGGTCATTTGCACACCCGCCCGCCCTGGGTTGAGTTGCCGAGCACGGTCGACCGCCGCGAACATTTTTGGTCACTCGGAGCTCGCTATGCAACGACATTGGTCACCTCAAACTATTTCAATTTGTTGCGGGGATATCCACTAAATAATTATACTTACTTTGGAAATAGCAGCACAATCTAAATGGTGTAAAATATTGAAAGATAAAAGATAGCTTAATTATAAAACATCGATATTTTACGGGTTATCCCCACTTATTTGAGAAGAATCGCCGTCCACAGTGTAATATTATCATGCGGGACTGCTCTTGATCTCGGCGAACCATACCCCACTTCCCTTTTAAAAATTGTACGCGTCCTTGACCAATCCGCCAGATTCAAATCCTTATTAGTCGTTGCCGATGGCGTGCGCACGCGGTCGACACCCATAAGCAACGCACCCCTGCTCGTTAGCCTCAAGACACTACCCTCTTCCACATCCCCACCTCCGCTCGTGCGGCAATCTGAGTGAGCGGGCCACGCAGCAGGGGGCTGTAGAGGAGACTACCAGCAGAGGGAGCACGTTCCTCACATCATAGCCTGGTTCCGCGGCCCCAATGAGCGGCGGTACGAGCTTACGCACATCATAATAGCTTAGCGGAACGCCCTCTGCCGGGAGATTGATCGCAGTCTTGGCTTTCCGATATCCCGACAGAGGGTAATCCGCTAATGGCCATGAAGCATCTTGGCTGAGTTGCGGAGCACGATCGACCGCATCAGCGAGAGTATTCCTGCGATATGATATTAAACTCTGGACGGCGATTCTTCTGAAATAAGTGGGAATAACCCCTAAATATCGATGCATAATAATAATCCTTTCCAATATTTTACGCTATTTAGAGTGTGCTTCAATTTCCAAATGGGGATTTAGTGGATATGCCCGCAACAAATTGTACGCGGCGGTCAATCGTGCTCGGCAACTCAACCTGAAGTTTCGGTAACTTTATGTCCGAAACAAAGTTTCAGACACAAAGTTGTCGACACTGTTTCAAGATACATCTAAATCCATGTTTCTGAGACTCGCACCATGTATAAACCGTTATTTGGCGCCAATAATCCAGCATGGCTCACTACCATAAAATTATATTGAACCGTATTCAAATGCGAAACCGAACAGTTTGGATCCGTGAGTGGATAAGAAATTGGCCAGTACAAGGCAGGGGCGTGTGCAGAAATTCTTAAAAGGGGGGTAGGGGGGTGGGGCACAAAAGGGGGCAACAAAAAGGGGGGAGGGGCACAGAAACATGAACAAATAGTTTAAAAGCCTGAGGCGTAGGTGACCGTGGCGCACAGAATTTAAAAGCGGGAGGGGGGTTGCATATCTTATGGTCTGAAAGGGAAGGGGGGGGGGAGCAGGTACCCCATGCCTATTGGTTGTAATACTAACGATGCGGAAACAAAGATTCAGTCGCAAAGTGACCTAAACCTCGCTAGATGTATCACGGACATTACGCTATAGTCGCGATGGGAGGAACTAGCCCCCTCTGCGCTTAAATGCGTGAGAATAAACGCAACTGCAACACAGAAAGGCATGTAATATTATGATAACAGATAACAGATACGAATAATGTTGCGAGATGGGGAAGGGGGTGGGAGGAGGGGGGGGGGGGGGTGGAGGACAATTAAGTATGTGACACTAATTTTATGCCCAAGGACTCCTTACATCATAATTAACGAGCCTGTAGATGGGTAAAATTCCTTTTGTGCTTTTGTTCCTTCCTTTGACCATCTGACCCAGGGCATTCTCTGCCTTCGACTCACTTCGACAGGGCTCCATTATATCTCTGTTGTTACCTACTTCGTCAATGGATATTCACATTCGCTCGCCAGGGCGTCGCTGCGCAAATTAAGACAGAGTTTTCTCGAAAGGGTACAATATGTTTCTTGCTGTATAAAATACACAGAGCTCGTTATTTTCATGATGTATTCTGGAACATTATAATGTTGGAAGAAATTACAGCTGATTTCACCGTTATTCCAGAATAGTTGGTTCTTGACATACACATGTGCAGCGTGTCGGCATACAGCATATCCACAATGAAGTACGTTTTGGAAGAAGTAATGTTTGAAACGAGACGAACAAACGACTCAGTGGCAGTTTCATTATTTATTGCTTCGCGTGTAATGATATGTAACGCAATGACGGAACAATGCACGGACGCCTCATGACGAGCATGACTGTCTGGTTTACTGTATCTTCATTATTATGACGCCCAGAGAAACTTAAATGACCAACATTATAGTTCGGGTGTCGTTCCTCACCCTGTAATGTTTATCATTCAGCCAATCAAAGAAGTTCTTCACAAAGCATGTAACCCTATAACTTACCCAAAAAGGGCGCATGGCCAGTAAGGTATTTATACAAATTGAAGCGCGAAGAACGCTTATATCCCGTTCCGGGTGACCGGACAGTGACATTGGGGTCGGTGTGACATGCGGAAGTGTTCTCCCATTCGCACTTGTACGTCCTACTTATAAAATACATGATATTAAGATCCGCACCGCTCCATGGGTTGGTACGGTGCCATCATGGTAGCCGCAGAATGGGACATCTCCGCGTGGGGGCGATCCCGTATGTCACACCGGCCGGCCGCAAACTGAACTTAGGCCATTCCTTGCCTTGCCTACCCATAACACAGCTAGCTCGGGGTGAGTGGTAATGCCGCTTACCTTTTGTCGCTATGTCGTTCAACTCCCAGTGATGCTGATATTAACAGAGCACTTACGATGGGTTTGTAGAGCCGACAGGAAGTGTTCCTTCCACTAGCATCAGAACATCAAGTCTCTGTCATACCCATATAAGCGATCCACCGACATTGTTTTCAACGTCTTATCAGAGGAATTCTCTTTGGTGAAATTCAACAATGCAATTTCATACTTCACACGGCAAATATGGGTTGTATCAACCTAGATCCAAATGATAATCCAATAGCCACAAGAGTATATGTCACAATTCTCTGGAAGAGCAACAAGGTTATATGTCACAATTCTCTGGAAGAGCAACAAGGTTATATGTTACAACTCTCTGGAATATAGCTACAAGATTATATGTCACTACGCTCTGGAATATCAACAAGATTATATGTCACAACTCTCTGGAATATCAATAAGATTATATGTCACAGCTCTCCGGAAAATCAACAAGATTATATGTCACAGCTCCCTGGAATATCAACAAGATTATATGTCACCACTCTCTGGAATATCAATAAGAATATATGTCACAACTGTCTGGAATATCAATAAGATTACATGTTACAGCTCTCCGGAATATCAACAAGATTATATGTCACAGCTCTCTGGAATATCAACAAGATTATATGTCACAGCTCTCTGGAATATCAGCAAGATTTTATGTCACAACGCTCTGGAATATCAACAAGATTATATGTCACCACGCTCTGGAATATCAACAAGATTATACGTCACAGCTCTCGGGAATATCAACAAGATTATATGTCACAACTCTCTGGAATATCAATAAGATTATATCACAGCTCTCCGGAAAATCAACAAGATTATATGTCACAGCTGTCTGGAATATCAACAAAATTGTATGTCAAAACTCTCTGGAATATCAATAAGATTATATGTCACAACTCTCTGGAATATCAACAAGATTATATGTCACAGCTCTCTGCAATATCAACAAGATTATATGTCACAGCTCTCTGCAATATCAACAAGATTATGTACCACCACGGTCTGGAATATCAACAAGATTATATGTCACAGCTCTCTAGAATATCAATAAGATGATATGTCACAGCTCTCTGGAATATCAGCAAGATTATGTACCACCACGCCCTGGAATATCAACAAGATTATGTACCACCACGCCCTGGAATATCAACAAGATTATATGTCACAGCTCTCTGGAATATCAAGAAGATGATATGTCACAGCTCTCAGGAATACCAATAACTAACATATAAAAGAGCTCTCTGGGATATCAACAAGATTATATGTCACAGCTCCCTGGAATATCAATAAGATTATATGTCACAGCTCTGTGGTATATCAACAAGATTATATGTCACCGGGCTCTGGAATATTAAGAAGATTATATGTCACAGCTCTCTGGAATATCAACAAGCTTCTATGTCACAGCTCTCTGGAATATCAACAAGATTATATGTCACAGCTATCTGGAATATCAACAAGCTTATATGTCACATCTCTCTGGAATATCAAGAAGATTATATATCACCACGCTCTGGAATATCAACAAGATTATGTCACCGGGCTCTGGAAATTCAACACAATTATGTACCACCACGCTCTGGAATATCAACAAGCTTATATGTCACAACTCTCGGGAATATCAACAAGACTATATGTTACCACGCTCTGGAATATCAACAAGATATCTTCAATAGCTATTGGACTGTATGTCGCAGCTGTCCGGAATTAACATCCATCAGATTAAATGTCACATCCCTACTTCCAATTGCATGCATAAGTTCTCTGTTGCATTCTGCAAATATAGCTATGTCTCTGTTTGAGTTCTAGAGCCTCGATTGTACCCCATAGCTACACATGAGTCGTCACATCAGGTCGTTCATATCCTCGAGTCTCGATTGTGCTCCAGAGCTACACATGAAGCGTCACATCAGGTCGTTCATATCCTCGAGTCTTGATTGTACTATATAGCTACACATGAAGCGTCACATCAGATCGTTCATATCCTCGAGTCTTGATTGTACTCCATAGCTACACATGAAGCGTCACATCAGGTCGTTCATATCCTCGAGTCTTGATTGTACTATATAGCTACACATGAAGCGTCACATCAGATCGTTCATATCCTCGAGTCTTGATTGTACTCCATAGCTACACATGAAGCGTCACATCAGGTAGTTCATATCCTCGAGTCTCGATTGTACTATATAGCTACACATGAAGCGTCACATCAGATCGTTCATATCCTCGAGTCTCGATTGTACTCCATAGCTACACATGAAGCGTCACATCAGGTCGTTCATATCCTCGAGTCTCGATTGTACTCCATAGTTACACATGAAGCGTCACATCAGATCGTTCATATCCTCGAGTCTTGATTGTACTCCATAGCTACACATGAAGCGTCACATCAGATCGTTCATATCCTCGAGTCTCGATTGTACTCCATAGCTACACATGAAGCGTCACATCAGGTCGTTCATATCCTCGAGTCTCGATTGTACTCCATAGCTACACATGAAGCGTCACATCAGGTCGTTCATATCATCGAGTCTCGATTTTACTCCATAGCTACACATGAAGCGTCACATCAGGCCGTTCATATCTTCGAGTCTCTACTGTACTCCATAGCTACACATGAAGGGTCACATCAGGTCGTTCATATCCTCGAGTCTCGATTGTACTCCATAGCTACACATGAAGCGTCACATCAGGTCGTTCATATCCTCGAGTCTCGATTGTACCCCATAGCTACACATGAAGCGTCACATCAGGTCGTTCATATTCTCGAGTCTCGATTGTACTCCATAGCTACACATGAAGCGTCACATCAGGTCGTTCATATCCTCGAGTCTCGATTGTACTCCATAGCTACACATGAGTCGTCACATCAGGTCGTTCATATCCTCGAGTCTTGATTGTACTCCATAGCTACACATGAAGCGTCACATCAGATCGTTCATATCCTCGAGTCTTGATTGTACTCCATAGCTACACATGAAGCGTCACATCAGGTCGTTCATACCCTCGAGTCTCGATTGTACTCCATAGCTACACATGAAGCGTCACATCAGGTCGTTCATATCCTCGAGTCTCGATTGTACTCCATAGCTACACAAGAAGCGTCACATCAGGTCGTTCATATCCTCGAGTCTCGATTGTACTCCATAGCTACACATGAAGCGTCACATCAGGTCGTTCATATCCTCGAGTCTCGATTGTACTCCATAGCTACATATGAAGCGTCACATCAGGTCGTTCATATCCTCGAGTCACGATTGTACTCCATAGCTACACATGAAGCGTCACATCAGGTCGTTCATATCCTCGAGTCTCGATTGTACTCCATAGCTACACATGATACGTCACATCAGGTCGTTCATACCCTCGAGTCTCGATTGTACTCCATAGCTACACATGAAGCGTCACATCAGGTCGTTCATACCCTCGAGTCTCGATTGTACTCCATAGCTACACATGAAGCGTCACATCAGGTCGTTCATACCCTCGAGTCTCGATTGTACTCCATAGCTACACATGAAACGTCACATCAGGTCGTTCATACCCTCGAGTCTCGATTGTACTCCATAGCTACACATGAAACGTCACATCAGGTCGTTCATATCTCGACGTGATACAAGCTGTAAAGAAACACTCATCGCATGATGTGAATGAATCCATCAACGTTATAGGGCGCGACGTACACGGTGTCGTCGTCCACAGCGATGTTAAAGGGCGCAATGTGCCCGGTGTTCACGGTCGTCAGTGTCTCACCGCTGGGTGAGATCACATACATACATCTGTCGACCTTGTCCCCAACCAAAAAGTTCACCCCGTCCTCGCCGAGACCCCAGGGTTCCTTTAGTCCTTGGGGTCTGATCACGTGTCCTGAAGTGGAGTGATCGGTGTAGAGCACGAGGGTTTTGTCTGCCCTGTAGTTCACCATCAGAGTGGAGCCGATGATCGCCACTCTCTCTGGGCGACCTTGAACCCCCGATGGACGACTCAGAGTGGTGACCAGTGTGTCTGTTGTCAGTGACACTTTGCGCACCCCACCCGTACAGGCCACATACACGTGCTCCTTGTCACGTGGGTCCAGCGTCATGTGAGTTGGCCAACTTAACTTACCCCCGGACGTCAGCTTTCCGACCAGACGAAGACCCTCTGCTTGTGTCCGCTTCACTATTGTAATGTTGTTACCACTCCCGCTGCAAACGTAGACCGTCTCTGTGTCTTTGTCACTCACACAATGCATTGGATACTTAATGTCGACATGACACACGTATGAGTGTTTGGCGGCAGGCTCCGGCCGACTGAAGGCCACCAATCGATGACTTCCACAGTCAGTTACCACGACGAGGTGGCCGAGGACACAGGCCGCGTGGGAGACCTTCAGACATCCCGGGCCCTTTGTGTCTCCCATTGAAGAAGTCACTCTCGGGCCCTCAGAGCATGCCTGCGACTGAAACAAATTGACGTTCAGGGTATAACAATGAACGAATGAACTGGTATTTAGGCCATTCTCTTGTCAAACTCGGGTACATATCACGCAATAAGAATACTAAGCATATTACATATATACAAGGCCGTCGAAGGCAAAATGGGACGACGCTCCAAAAAGAGAGGGGGTCCGAAAACTGATCTCTTTTTGTTTTCCAACAAATACCCGCCTGAAAGCCCTCCAGCCCCCCTTTCCCCGCTTGAAGAGGAAAATGCTATCAGAATTTGACAACATGGCGTCCAGTGCTGCAGACTAACAGGGCCCTTGTTCAAAACCAGATCTGGGAGATATAATCTTGGGCATATTGCATTAGTTATTAATTTCCGGACGTTTCTCGGCCTACTTTAGCCCTGGTGCGCACAACACGGGAATGGCATTAAAGACATGCTTGTCAAAGTGATATATCTTTATGTGGAGAACGATGACGTATTTGCGTACTACGTCATCCTCACAGAGGCCGCGCAGCTGTTTTCCTATTTTCAATGACAATAGTTCGAGACGGCTCAAAGGTCTAAAGCAGTCACACCAAGAAGAAGAAAGGTATATGTATTAAACTAAATATATTAAAGTGCTCTAAAGTAAATTGATAACACTTTTTAAATCTACTATTTCAATTAAATAGACAAGGTAGGCTGATCCACGCGCTATCGTACTTACCGATCTCTCCACAAACATGGCGGAGTGGTCCTTTCGCAATACATCCATACTACGAGAATCCAGGTCTTTGAACGCGATATGTCTCAGCAGGGTGAGCAACTCAGGGTCACGAGAGGAAAAGGCGACGTCCAGTGCCTCGCTGAGTAGATCAGGTCCAACTAGACAAAGACGGACTGCGCCGAGGACGCTCCCAGCGTGCCTCAGACGACATGGAGAATGACGTAACCACGATAACGCCGCATCCAACACGACGCCTTCCCTTCTAACACGTAGGTTGTCATGCCGCAGGAGACTCAGCAACGTCTCTACATCCAACAGCTCCAGGAACTGCGGACTGACACGGACTTGAGCAAAGTGCATGAGGACTTGGGTGAAACACTTCTGGTGTACGTCCTTAATGTCGTACTTTTTTGATTCTGCCAACATGATAACCAATTCACCTCCACGTTCGGAGGCCATGTTTGCATTGAAGAACCTGTCTAACAGCGCCATTACTGTCTCCAGCTGCAGGCAGCGAGCACACATCATGACGTCACACACATTGTCAGTCGTTACCTTCAATTCTCCTCTGTAGATCCAATTCAAGATGGCGCCAAACGCGCTTCTCGTCACATTAGTCCCAGCCAGGGAAATTTGTCTAGGGCTTGAAGACTCTGGCTCCTGAGTAGATACTAGCTCCGGCTTATACCCTGGCTTCGGATTAGATCCTGGCTCCGGATTAGACTCTGGCTCCGAATTAGGCCCTGGCTCCGGATGAGACTCTAGCTCCGGATTAGACCCTGGCTCCGGATTAGCTTCAGTCTCCTCATCGCGGTGATGTGGTGAGGCCGGTTTGAAGCTTGACGACCTGGACTCAGTGTGTGTCAGTGAAAGGGAAGAATCTTCACCGCCGCGCGACCTTCCTGGCTCGGCTGTCACTCCTACGGACGAACCATCAAGTGTGACTTCACACGTATCAAGGGAAAGACACCGCTGGAAGTACCGGCTCCAGGCGGAGAGGACGGCCTTGTGACAGCGGAAGGCTTCCCCGTCCACCGTCACCGTGACGTCAGCCATGTCGGGGCACGTGTCTGTAAGAGTCTTGTAGGCATCCCGCCAGGTGTCGCCGTACTCGCTGCACAGATCATCACATTGGGGTGAGTCACTGCAATACATAATCTCTATACAATTGTGGCGAAAACTAATGCTGCTTTATGACAATTAAACGACTGGCTCTGAATCTGGAACACTTCTCAATAAACAAGGTACTTGACGGCCCTCGGGAGAGATAATGACAGTGAGATAATTGCTTTTGGGGCGCTTTGTGGCAAGGTTAACAGAATGAGGACACAATGACACACAACCAGACCAATAACAGAGCATGACCAATGACTCACCAGACCAATGGCACACAACCAGACCAATGACACACAACCAGACCAATGACACACAACCAGAGCAATGACACACAACCAGACCAATGACACAACCAGATCAGTGACAAACAACTAAACCAATGACACACAACCAGACCAATGACACACAGCCGGACCAATGACACACAATCAGACCAATGGCACAGAACCAGACCAATGACACACAACCAGATCACTGACACAGAACCTGACCAATGACACACAACAAGACCAATGACACAACAAGCCCAATGACACAACCAGACTAATGACACACTACCAGGTCAGTGACACACAACCAAACCAGTGACTCACAACCAGACTAATGACACACAACCAGAGCAATGACTCGCAAGCAGACCTATGACACACAACCAGGTCAGTGACGCACAACCAAACCAATGACTCACAAATAGACCAAGGACACAGAACCAGACCAATAACACAAAACCAGACCAATGACACAGAACTAGACCAATGACACACAACCACACCAATGACACATCCTGGCCAATCACACACAACCACAGTAATGACATACGACTTGTTTATTACACACAACCAGATCAATGATACGCTAACATATCACATGTCACTTGTGCTACGCAGGGGCGGATCTAGGAATGGGAAAAACGGGTGTGTGAGGGGGGGGGGGGCACTGAAAAGTTGCGACGCTTGAAGGGGGCTCTTTGCTCTCTTCCTCAAAATGGGTCATTGTAAAGTTCGCCTTTAACAGTCCTTAAAGACTTCTTGCTGAAAACTGCCCATCCGCCCCTGCTACGTCGCACGTTTTATCAAATGAGAGAATAAAACAATACCTTCTCGTCCCCACATTTGATTGTTTCCTTTCGGGTAGTGTTGTCCTTTCAGTAAACATGTTGGGATGGTCCTTCTTCAGCTGATCCAGACTATCTTCATGGGACTCACGGGCTGCCAGAACATCCAGAAGAATGTTACAACATTCTCTATCCGTAGACATGATCTTTATATCCAGAGCATTTCGAATCGTGCCGACACTAACCAGGCCAATTCTGAGAGACTTAAGGATATCACTGAGGTGTTCCAGACGTCCTTCATCGTGGTGAAGCCAGGCGAACGCCGAACTAAAGATGGCGTCTTCACTTTCAGCCTTCAACGGATTAATACCGAGAAGCGCCAAGAAATCTTGTGGTGAAAGTTCTAGAAATTCTGTTGCTTCTGCGATCACTTCATCGAAGTTCTCTGCCATCCACTTCAGGGTGATATTACGCAGGCCCGACAATCCACAGCTGTCGGCCAGATTGAGGTGATGGAACCTACGGGTCGCAGGAAGGTCTGACAAAGACTGGCTTTTAATGCAGTCGGCTAACATGTTCACAGTACTGTCGATCTGGAGATAGAATGCCGTGGACAACAGGAGTTCAGTGCTGTCTAGTGACAAGTCCAGTTCTGCGCGGTAAATCCACTTGTAGAGCGCGGAAAACGCCTCTGATGACATCAGACTTGACTCTACTAAGGTCACGTGACTTTCATGTTTCTCAATGAAGTCGCTGCCGAACATAGACCGGAAGTAGCCGCTCCAAGCCGCCAGGACAGACTTGTGGCAGGGGAAGGCCACATCGCCCACAGTCACCGTGACGTCAGCCAGCGCTCCACAGTCGACAAGCTTCCTGTTGGCTTCCCTTACCGCCTCGTTGTGTGCTCGGCGTAGTGCTGCGGCATCCATCTTCTATGTGAATACTGCGGCATCCATCTTCTATGTGAATACTAGGGGGGATGTATACCTAATTCGACAAACAGTAACATGTTAGATTCTCTCAATCTACCATTGCATTAACAAGAATTAACTGTTTAGATCAAGCGTGTGGTCTCAGGAAACACTGGCAATACGCGGATTCAGCATTTGTTGGGTTTTTTCCGGGGCCATATTGGTGGGTTCAAAAGTATTATGACAGGTGGGTGAACCGAAAAAGAAAGGGGTATACCAAGTACAAAAAAGATGTGGGAGGGGGGGGGGGGGTCCACTCCTAACGTGGCCTACAGTTTTCCATAAACAAAAGACATGCACACTCAAGGACCTGGGACCCTCCACTGCTAGGGCCTAAGGTGCATCACAGCAGTTCTGTTCGCTAGTTATATGTCATCATTACTGACCTTAATCGAGGGGGCATTATGGTATCATTTGCCTCAGCTGGGGTCAAAGCTGATATTGGAACAGCCTTACATTTTCGTCATTCAAAATTTGACATCATGTTATCGACGGGTACAATGAAATATATGTGACATTTTTAGTAAAAGGTTTATATCACCTCACAAAATATGGAACCAGTGATCAACTGAAAGATCTAGGGTGTCAGTATGCAAAATAAATAGTAATTACTTTTTATTGGGATAGAGTTATTTACTCACAGAGGGAAAATCATGCTGTATACTGTATTAACATGATCAAGTTATCTCAAAATCTAATTCACTTGCAAAAGCACACAGCAAAGTCTTAACATATTTTTAATTTTACCTATGCAATATGATGGTATACCACAAAGAAATAAGCTATGCTTTTTGCACAAATAATTTAGTTACATTACTCATTTGTATCTTAAATTAACTGAAGTATATTTTACAACACAGTTAATCACTTGCAACATGAAAGATAACCATTTCAGAATTGTATAATATGAATAATTATGCCATTTCCACATGAAGTGGTATACATAACAAAGCTCTGTTGATCCAAGGATCTTAGTTCAGGGCATAAGAAAAGTTATTCCAGCTTCAAAAATTGATCATAATTACAAGGTAAGGCATTCAAACATTTAATTTCACAAAAAGAAGCGGTAAAGTTGACCAGACTGATCCCATAATGTAAGGGTTACAATGGTGTTCCCAGGGTTGGGAGCTCGTGGGGTTGTACAAACCCCCTTTTCAGAATTGATATGGAAACTCAAAGCCATTTTGGAACGATCCACTTTTTAAGTGGTGATTTTTTAGAATGTAATACGGGCGCGGCCGGGTTGTGTACGTCTCAGGCAAATTTTATATAATTATAATTTCATATTATCTGGTAATAATCTGAAGAGAGTGAACATTATTATTATTTAATAATATACCTTCCATCTTTTCTGTGTACAATCTTATTTGTATATTTATAACTCCTTAAGAAATATCCATGTGTTAATGTTGAAAGGCAAAAGACAGCAATGTTATCTAAAATGTTATGGTTTGGTCAAGAAAGGTTCCCACACCATATACATAACATGTCTTTAACAACATGCTCTTTTATTTCTTTCGTATTATATTTGTACTTTGATCTTAATATCCTGTGCATTATTATAGCATATGCAAAATACTTATGTAATATATTTTTACAGTAATATATTTCTTCTATTTAACATCTATATCTTAGCAAGTGATTCTTTACACTATTTATATGTACTTCCAAGAAACTTAACATGATATAATTATTTTACTATGTTCATCATATTTACTAATCACATGGAAAGAAGCTTTCATTTTCGATTACCTGTTATTGATCCATCGATCAAGAAAATGTCATTTTAATATTAGATAATGTTACTTTTTTTACTCTAAATTATATCTATAATTACGTCTATATTGCGACAAGCAGTGTACAACAGCAGACAGCAGGGGAAGTGGGATTTTCCAGAAGATATATCCATGAATCCTCTGACCTGGGTACACTTATTAGGTTTTTTTTCCTGGTGAAATAATTCCATTAAAGGAATTGACTTAAATTTCCTGATCATGCTGATGAAATTAATAGACATTTTGTACACATGCCAGCATCAAGATCACATCCTCAGAACAGAACCTTTAATTAGATCTATAGACTTGAATTAATAGAGGCAAAAACTAATTACTCATTTATTGTTTGGATGATTTGTATGACTGGCAGCCCAACACAAGTAATCATCAAGAGCACTTTCAGTTGCTTATTACCCTGTACAGGTGGGTGGGGTGGGGTTGGGTCTTGACGTCAGTGGAGCTTTGGTAGCTAAGCAGAGGTGTCACGACAACTATACCACATGAAGTCTGGGACAAAAAAAAAATTAAGCCATTTTACAGTCTAACAATGATACCAATGGACATGATGACTTCCGCCGACCACCAGCCCCCTACCCCCACCACCTTTTCCCAGCCATCCTACCCACACTAATCTATATGGACATAAGTCGAGGGTGGTAGTCTTAGCTTGTACTAGCCTGAAAACAAGATTACTGTCGTTAGACCATGGAAGACAAGTGTCAATTTAATTAGTACCGTCTTAACTCATCGCACTTATTTGCTGTTTAGTGGACCTATTTTCTCATCTTGATGAAAAGACTCACTTATCAGCTGTATTTTGAAATAGCAGATTACTTCCTTCATAAAAATGTAACTCATTCAGGCAAGATGACTGCATAAAACAACATTTTCAGCAACGACCAAACAATTTCACTTCGCGCTCGATCGGCCATGGTGTTTCGTCGTCAAATTACGCCTCCAGGGCGGCGCCACCACAGTGGAACTGGCCTAGAGTTGTTTCTGACATGCAGGCAGGCCGGTTCCATGCAAGCTTGCTTGTTCATAGTGGCACCAACTCAACTGTCTAACGACCAACTGTCTTTAGATATCAATCCCAGATTGCGTCAAAGTTAGTTAGAAAAAAGGTGTCAGTGGGCCTATTCGATTGGTTGCTGTTCTAGAATCAGAACAGGTCACTCCACGCGTTCGATTGGTACCTGTTCTAGTTCTGGAACTACGAGAACTTACTCCTCCCTCGAAGCAGAACAGTAAACAAGAACACGGAAAAATGGCGGCAGAGTATCCTGTGATATGCACCAAGCGGGCCTAGGGTATCGCACAGAGATAAACCTTGCAAGCAGAAGGTGCCTCGCAATACAGGGCACGGGTGTCTTGGGGCATATTAAATATATTATTGTAGGCATACTATAGTAAGCAATTTATATCTCATGAGACTAGCTATAGTCAGCTTATTTTAGTGATAATAAATTAAGTTTATACACATAGCACACATATTTGTTTAGACATATTTAGTTGGCATAAAACACCATGTAAAACAATGTTTTATTTATAAGGGCTTACATGTCGTTGCTATCAGTTACCACGTATTCCATTGATGTTTTTAGACACTACAAGTTATGTTTGCGGATGCCCACAAATGTACAGTAACACAAATCACTTGCCATCTTCTACTGTCCAAAAAAAGGCCAACTTCAACGCCGGGGATTCGCTTCAAACGAGTCAGGGCTTCAAACGACAATGCTGCTAATTTATAAGCGCATACAAAGCAGCAGCTGATGGCTGATTAGATTACTTGCTGCTGCCCTCGAGCATTCGCAGCATTGTTTCCAATGTGTGACAAGGTCTACAGACATGCCAATGCGTGAAAAACACCTGTTTGGGGTGCCAAAAATGGGAGAGGGGGCAATGGGGTCGTGGTCCTAAATCGCACAAAAAAAAATCTCCATTCCCAGGTCACGATGAATTAAATGGAGAACTCCCCGCAGTATTCTTCTTAGAAGAAACACAGTGCTCCCCCCCCCCCCCCACCGTGGATATCAAATGGTCCGTTCAAATGGTTCTTGGCGAATCGCCGTCCGCCATTAATATTCCGAAAACATAACACAACGCATTCGATTGGCCGTGCTGTTATTGGTACATTGGCGCATTTCGATGTTCGGTGTGCAGTGAACTCGCCACAAAACGAACTCGCCATAAGTGAACTCGCCATACTTTTCGGTGAACTTGCCACACTCGGCAAGTGAACTTGCCACACCTACGGTGAATTCGTTCCCTAGCTCCCTGTAATTGCTTACAGTATTTTTTTGTGCGTTTTAGCTTAAAGTGCCTGCTGACCGATATTAACGGCGATTTTAGTGATTTAGAAAACATCATCACATCGATCTTGCGAGCACACACATGACCTTACCTAAATCCCGCATGTTATCCTAGCCAACACGTACGAATGTCCGTTGCAAACGTAACTCGGAGCTAACGTTATACAGTGGACGTCGTAAATGTCAATGCAAACGTAACCGAATATTCTTAAGGTAAGCCAGCCATAATAGCAAGGTGAAAGAACTCTGTATTTGTGATTATTTTATGAAAGTATACCCAATTACACACCTTCTGGTGAATTTTTAGGACACTTTACCATCCCGTTCAAAAAATGTTCTCCATTTTCCAAGTATACCCCCATTTCACAAAATGACCAAAACTTGACACCTACCACGAATTTGTAATTTTGCTACAATTCAGCTCTATATGAAGTCATTATCATCAGTAATAGCTTTTTGGAAAGATTAAACCTAGTACAATGCAGGAATGATATTCAAAAATGTAAAGAGTAGCCACAAACTATAACAGAATGGTAATTATAAAGTGCAGTTATGCAAAAACATGACCATTTTTGCCAAAATTCGAAATCACCACATTCACAAAGTTGGCTATAATTTCATCAAAAATAAAAATCTTGACACCAAACCACGTTTAAAAACTTCTAAATACATAGTTCTCGTAATAAAAAAAAATATATAGGTAGCCGTGCAAATTTCCCGAGAAACACGTCCTGACCCTAAATGATCGATCTTCGAAGCTTGAAAATGTTATTTCAGAAATATTTTTTGGAGCAGCTTATTTCACACCAATTATCAGTAATTTACGCCTTGTGTTCACATTTTAATAAATCTGGTTATATATAATGGATATAATTATGATCTACACGAATGTTTTCTAAACTATTTACACGTTTTCTCCATGTTTTTTTCTAGAATATTCGGAATTTACCACGAAGGGCCATTGTCGGGGAAATACCCTGTGAATGACGTCACGAATTGGGGATTCCCTGTGAATGACGTAACGAGTTTTTACCGACACCCGCCGATGTTTGTCGATGTTTACAGAGGTCTTCTCTAAATCGCCGAAGCTTATTATACGATGTTCTATTTATTTTACCTATGTCACCACTTTTTTTGGTGTGTTTTAATCGTACTTTGTTTCATTAAGACTGCGTAAAATGTCAGGGCTACAGGTCTGCTCGTAATCGCCGAGGTTCATTATGGGTGGCTTACCTTACGGCATCATAAACATACATTACGTTAGCAGAGGAATTACGCCATAAGCGCAAATGCCGCGATTTTTCATAATCCTCTTTCATAATTTTTTAATTATACGTCCGAAATGAGGTGTTGATTTATGTTAACGTAACGAAGAGCCAAACGGACCGACCTGGGTTACGTTAGCAAAAGAAATGTAAAATTTTTTTTAAAAATAGATTTTCGCATAACATTGACGGTAACGGATAAATTTGGATTCTTTGGAAACTAAAACATGCACCCTTTATTAAACAGCATATGCGTGTTCAACCCACTTCTGCGTAATCATTAATTAATGAAAAAATTCTTCGCTAAAAATTGCACGCACCAATGCAATAGCGTGAAATCGGCACTATACCAATATAGAAATGACAGCACAAAACACTGCTGATTGCATTTTGCATTAACAACACGATCCGCCTGAATCCGCAACGCTATTTAATCTTTAAATTTACCGACATTATATATTGACCGACATAATATATAACTGCAGCAAGCCTGTGGCGACTTCGCCCTATGTAGCAAACACGCCTGAGTGAATCATTCAATATGGCGACGACTGTAAAGCCTCCCCCGTGCGGGAGAGTTAAAGGTGTTCCAACAGCGAAGGCTCCTCCCTCCGATCTGGCGGAACCCCCGCCAAATTTAATGAGATAGTAACCAGTATACTAAGCGTAATAACTATAGCACCATAAAGGCCTCAATAGTAGGCTAATATACTAAGCCTATGACGATTAAACAGGAGGTGTGGCGAGTTCATCAGGAGATTTGGTGAGTTCACCAGAAAGTGTGGCGGGTTCACCTGTCGGTGTGTGGCGAGTTAACCAAAATGTGGCGAGTTCACTGTAAACCCGATGTTCCTGTTCTCGAACACTCCCAATCAAATACGCCCAGTGAAATCTGCATCTCCCTGGAAGTTTTTGGGTTATTATCGATCTCCCGGAAGAGCGCGTTACGCTTGCGCCATAGTCCCTCTGCCCCACGTCAAATTTAACCATCAGAGTTATCCTTCATACGCGAAAATTTAAATGAACGTAATCGAAGATAAATTCGCAGTTTGGCATCAAATACACCTCTGTTTAGCATTTATTGTGCCACTGATAACATACCTGACGAATGTATTTGAGTTTGATTAATTTGAAGCCATGTTTCTTTCTAACTATATTTTTGAGTGCGGTCATGGTCAAAGGCGTGAAGCGTTTTGAACTTTGACCCCGTGTTATTTTGAAATAATTTTTCGATTAGCTCTTCCACTGGGATCATTCGACAACGGAATGTCTATATTTTTCAAATTGTGGATCGCAAATTCAATATTCAATCTAAAAAATTATCCAAAACCATTCGTGACTCCAGGAACGTTGGGGTCAACCGAGAGGTGGGCGGTGACGTGGGGCAGAGGTGATGTGAGAAACGAGCGCCCTCTGCTGGCAGAGTGGGTTTTTATGCCAAACATCTGCCTCAGCCTTCACAATATATAGTCGCATAAGACTTAGTCATAGCCATGAATAACGTCACTAGCTGAGACCGTGGAGTGTGGTGTGCCAAAGTTTTCTGTGTTTGACCACTTGACATACACTATACATATATAAAGTATATCATAATAAGTAAATATATATATATATATAAATTTATATAAAAATATGTAAATAGGACTAATTTACTTGCTTTCAGCGTATTTTCGCTTCGTGACATCATAACGTAAGCTCGCAAGAACCTGTCACGATAGGTAACGACATCTGGTGAGAAGGGCGGTTTCGGCGGCTGGGGCGCCATCTAGCGACATCGCGTTTCAAACATGGCGCCCACCCGATCGCCGAAAGCCATGTAGAAGAACACAAAAAATTAAAATCATGGACGGCTAGGCCTACATACTAGATATACATTTTATTTCACTCTCTCAAGTGGACCATTAGACTTTGTACTTGCTATAAGCCTGTTCGGTGACTTCTTATAAGGGACTTATAAGCATTTAACGTGTCTTTTCGCCAAAAGACGGGTCTTTTCGCTATAAAACTTAATAAAGCACAACCCACTGTAGCCTGAATGTTCAGACGTTACAGTCTTGACACTTGTTCTTGTTACAGTCACAAGAACAAGTGTCAAGACTGTAACGTCTGAACATTCAGGCTAAACCCACTGCTGCCTCTTCCGGCTCTGGGTCCCATGAAACGACCATCCCATTCTGACCTGAAGCACACTGCTATGTCACAGTCTTTATCGTTGTTACATTACCTGCCTTCAGTCCTTCCACCCCTCACACAATCTGGTCTTTCAAATCACGTTTATCAGTGTTTATAGGCGTCTCCCACCTCGACTGAACTACAGTTCAGACATGATAATGAAACGTAGGGCTGGTCAGGGGAATTCCACCGGATGCGCAACACTCTCCCAGCAGAGGGCGCTCGTTCCTCGCTCGACTCACTCTCCCAGAAGAGGGCGCCAGCCGAACTAGCGAGTGCCCTCTTGGGTGATTACGACTATATCCCTGCCTGGGAACCAGCCGGTCAAGCAAGAGGCAATTCCGCCCGGACAATTTCCCCCATGACAACTCGCTCTCGGACAAGCCCCGGACATTTCTCTCCAGTACAATTAGCCCCCCCCCCCCCGGACACCCCCACCCCCAAACGAAGACCCTCTCCCCCAGACGACTTCGCCCCGGACATTTCCCCCCAGTAGTAGTAAAACTGCCCCCCGGACACACCCACCCAAAAACGAAGACCCCCCACCCCCCACATCTTCAATCTCCCCCAGGTGGATCTCTCACTCCGGAACAACAACACCGAGAAGTGCCGTCTCGATAGGTTAAACAACGAACCACAGATGCCTTACTAGCCTTAGACTGATTGGGAGGCCTACTGACGCTTCACACTTGTGTCGGTTGGTCTCTATTAGATTTAAGACGTATTAGAAAGGCCCCCAAGTGTGGTCATTCACGAACATAAATGACGTTTAGGCCGGGAAGGGATAGGCACAACGGAGGCATCCTTAGGCCTGTCTGGTGGGGGTGGGCAGGGGCGCATCCAGAAAATCTGGATAGGGGGGGGGGGCGCGGTTTCAGAATCGGATCCTAAATGAGTAAGATTACTCCATTTTGTTCCTTTTTTCCTTTCGTTATCTGATCCAGCTTGCATTATGCACGTATCTCACTAGGTGTTGGCGCGACACAAGTGGGCTGGGAACCGGCCTGTAGGTGCAGCTCGCAGCATCTGTTGTGGGGAGGTCACGGCTAAGGTTAAGAGTGGAAGAATCAGAACAAGAGTTGTGTGCAATAGTCGGTTTTTGGCATCCAAATTTGAAGCGTGTCAGCATATTTATGAAGCGTTTTAAAAAGAATAATGTTTGAAACGAGACGAACAAACATCTCAGCCGCAGTTTCGTTATTTATTGCTTCGCATCTAATGATATTACAACACAAAGACAGAACCATGCACGGACGCCTCATGACGAGTATGGCTGTGGTTCACTGTATGATTCCTGCACGCACGCATTATGACGCCCAGAGAACCTCACAAAATTATAGTTCGGGTGTCGTTTACGACCCTGTAAAGTTTATCATTCAGCCAATCAAAGAAGTTTTTTTACTAAGCATGCAACCCTATAACATACCCCAAAAAGGGGCGCATATTAGGAAACCATAATGTTCAATTAAGGATGTATATCTATGTAATGAGTGCACACATGTTACCGAGCTTGTGGAAGTCATACCGATGGAAAGGTAGCGCACTAAGTAATTTACTCTCGGCAAGTCTTTAATCCTGAAGACTAATTTAACGTAGGCAGACGATAACAGGAAATTTGAATAATATAAACACGATAAACCAGCTCGATAAGTTTTTGCATCAGATTTAAGTTCCCGTTCTTGTTTAAAGAGCCCAGAGATGACGGTACAAAGCGAAGGGTACAAAATACTGTACAAACAGCACAGGAACGAATAACATAAACTAGACGGCTTTGAACCATATCAACACAACGATTTCAATTACCATGGACGACTTCACGCAACGCAAAACTAACTGTTTTGATTTCTTTCCTCGGCAGTAGAGAGGGTGAAGATAATTGTATCGGTGTCGCTGAGGGCATCGACCCAGTACACAATAGAGACGACCCCATGAACAATATGTATTGATACATATATAGGCGCGAAGAACGCTTAATATCTCGTTAAGAGTGACCGGGCAGTGACATTGGGGTCGGAGTGACATGTGGAAGTGCCCCCCCCCCCACTACCCTCCCCCCATGAACAGTTGTACGTCTCCCTTATTTAAAATACATGATATGTAGACCCTTACGGCTCCAATTGGTAGTGGGCACTTCTCCATGTGACACCGGTCGCAAACTTAATCTTGTGCCATTTCTTGCTTTGTTGTATACCCATAACACAGCTATCTCGGCGGTGGGGGGTGGGGGGTTGTAATGCCGTCACTAAAGTTTACCCTTTGTCGCTATGCGGTTCAACTCTCAGTGATGCTGATATAAACAGCGCGAGCACAATGGGTTTGTATAACCGACAGAAAGTGTTCCGTTCACTAGCACACGAACATTAATCTCTGGCATAACCATACAAGCGATCTACCGACATTGTTTTCAACCTCAATATCAGAGGTTTTTTTTTTATCTTGTTTTTTTAAAAGTTGCTTGGTGGGAATAAAGAATGCAATTCCATTATTCATACGGCAAATATAGGTGGTACCATCCAAAGTCTAAATTATAATCTAATAGCCACAAGATTATAGGTCACAGCTGTCCGGAATTAACAGCTATCGGATAAAATAACAGCGAGTCTCGATTGTACTCAATAGCTACACATGAAGCGTCACATTAGGTCGTTCATATTCTCGAGTCTCGGTTGTACTCCGTAGCTACACATGAAGCGTCACATCAGGTCGTTCATATCCTCGAGTCTCGATTGTACTCCATAGCTACACGTGAAGCGCCACATAAGGTCGTTCATATCCTCGAGTCTTGGTTGTACTCCATAGCTACACGTGAAGCGCCACATAAGGTCGTTCATATCCTCGAGTCTCGATTGTACTCCATAGCTACACGTGAAGCGCCACATAAGGTCGTTCATATCCTCGAGTCTTGGTTGTACTCCATAGCTACACGTGAAGCGCCACATCAGGTCGTTCATATCCTCGAGTCTTGGTTGTACTCCATAGCTACACGTGAAGCGCCACATAAGGTCGTTCATATCCTCGAGTCTTGGTTGTACTCCATAGCTACACGTGAAGCGCCACATCAGGTCGTTCATATCCTCGAGTCTTGGTTGTACTCCATAGCTACACATGAAGCGTCACATCAGGTCGTTCATATCCTCGAGTCTCGATTGTACTCAATAGCTACACATGAAGCGTCACATCAGGTCGTTCATATCCTGGAGTCTCGATTGTACTCCATAGCTACACATGAAGCATCACATCAGGTCGTTCATATCCTGGAGTCTCGATTGTACTCCATAGCTACAAATGAAGCGTCACATCAGGTCGTTCATATCCTCGAGTCTCGATTGTACTCCATAGCTACACATGAAGCATCACATCAGGTCGTTCATATCCTGGAGTCTCGATTGTACTCCATAGCTACACATGAAGCGTCACATCAGGTCGTTCATATCCTCGAGTCTCGATTGTACTCAATAGCTACACATGAAGCATCACATCAGGTCGTTCATATCCTGGAGTCTCGATTGTACTCCATAGCTACACATGAAGCGTCACATCAGGTCGTTCATATCCTCGAGTCTCGATTGTACTCCATAGCTACACATGAAGCGTCACACCAGGTCGTTCATATCCTCGAGTCTCGATTGTACTCCATAGCTACACATGAAGCGTCACATCAGGTCGTTCATATCCTCGAGTCTCTATTGTAATCCATAGCTACACATGAAGCGTCACATCAGGTCGTTCATATCCTCGAGTCTCGATTGTACCCCATAGCTACACGTGAAGCGTCACATAAGGTCGTTCATATCCTCGAGTCTCGGTTGTACTCCATAGCTACACATGAAGCGTCACATCAGGTCGTTTATATCCTCGAGTCTCGATTGTACTCCATAGCTACACATGAAGCGTCACATCAGGTCGTTCATATCCTCGAGTCTCGATTGTACTCGATAGCTACACATGAAGCGTCACATCAGGTCGTTCATATCCTCGAGTGTCGATTGTACTCCATAGCTACACATGAAGCGTCACATCAGGTCGTTCATATCCTCGAGTCTCGATTGTACTCCATAGCTACACATGAAGCGTCACATCAGGTCGTTCATATCCTCGAGTCTCGATTGTACTCCATAGCTACACATGAAGCGTCACATCAGGTCGTTCATAGCCTCGAGTCTCGATTGTACTCCATAGCTACACATGAAGCATCACATCATTTCGTTCATATCCTCGAGTCTCGATTGTACTCCATAGCTACACATGAAGCGTCACATCAGGTCGTTCATATCTCGACAAGCTTACACAACACACTCATTGCATAATATGAATGAATCCATCATTGTGATAGGGCGCGACATACACGATGTCGTCGTACACATCGATGTGAAAGGGCGCAATTTTCCCTGTGTTCACGGTCGTCAGGGTCTCACCGCTGGGTGAGATCACATAGATACATCTGTCGGCCATGTCCCCAACCAAAAAGTTCACCCCATCCTCGCCGAGACCCAATGGTTCCTTTAGTCCTTGGGGTTTGATCACTTGCCCTAAAGTGGAGTGGTTGGTGTAGAGCACGAGGGTTTTGTCTGCCCTGTAGTTCACCATCAGAGTGGAGCCGATGATGGCCACCCTCTGTGGGCGACATTCAACCCCCGATGGACAGCTTAGAGTGGTGACCACGGTGTCTGTTGTCAGTGACACTTTGTGTACGCCATTCCCACAGGCCACATACACGTGTTCCTTGTCAAGTGGGTCCAGCGCCGTGTGACCGGGATTCGACAACTTACCCCCGGCCGTCAGCTTCCCGACCACACGAAGACCCTCTGCTTGTGTCCACTTCACTATTGTAATGTTCTTACCAGAGCTGCTGCACACGTAGACCGTGTCTGTGTCCTTGTCACTCACACAATGGCATGGCTGCACTATGTCGACATGACATACGTAGGAGTGTTTGGCGGGAGGCTCCGGGCGACTGAAGGCCACCAGTCGGCCACTATCCTTGTCAGACACCAGGACGAGGTGGCCGAGGATACAGGCCGCGTAGGGAGCCTTCAGACTTCCCGCGCCCTCTGTGTCTCCCACTGAAGAAGTCTCTGTCAGGCCCTCATAGAATACCTTGCACTGAAACACAAACCATGGACGTTAAGGGTATAACAATGAACGTATGAACTGGTATTTAGACCATCCTCGTGTCACCCTCGTGTATATAGCGCGCAATAAGAATACTAAGCACATTACTTATATACAAGGCCGTCGGAAGCAAAATGGGGCAACGCTCCAAAAAAAGGGAGGTGGGGGGGTCCGAAAACTGACCTTTTTTGTTTCGCAACAAATACCCGCCTGAAAGCCCCCGAGCCCCTCTTTCTCCGCTTGAAGAGGGGTGATATCAGAATTTAATTTGACATGGCGTCCCGTGCTGCCATTGTTTCCCCAAAAAATGTGTCCATTGTGGAACACTCGACTGTAGACTGCATGCCTTGCTCGAAACCAGATCTGGGAGATATAATCTAGGGTATATTGCATTAAAGTTATTCATTCCGGGATGTTTTTCGGCCTACTGTAACCCTGGTGTGCACAACACGGGAATGGCATTAAAGGCGTCCTTGCCATAGTGATATATGTATATGTGGAGAATGATGACGTAGATCCAAAGCGATCACACCAATCAGACAAGTAATATATACTGCAACAAATATATTTTTGATAAAAACTATATACTGCAACAAATATATTTTAGCGCTTAAATGTAAATTGAATAATCGTTTAAAATAATTATATACCTTCAGATGGCGAAAAGGGTTGTTTCAGCAGTTAAAATAAATATATAATGAAAACTGATCCACGAAATATCCAAGAATACGTACCGATCTCTTCACAAACATGGCGGAGTGGTCCTTTCGCAGTACATCCATACTATGGGAATCCATGTCTTTGAACGATATATGCTTCAGCAGGGTGAGCAACTCAGGGTCAAGGGAGGAAATGGCCAAGTCCACTGATTTGCTGAGTAGCGTAGGTCCAACTAGACAAAGACGGACTGCGCCGAGGACGCTCCCAGCGTGCCTCAGACGACATGGAGAGTGACGTAACCACGATAACGCCGCCTCCAACACGACGTCTTCCCTTCTAACACGTAGGTTGTCATCCCGCAGGAGACTCAGCAACGTCTCTACATCCAACAGCTCCAGGAACTCCGGACTGACACGGACTTGACCAAAGTGCATCAGGATTTGGGCGAAACACTTCTGGTGTACGTCTTTAATGTCGTACCTTCCTGATTCAGCCAACATGATAACCAGTCCACCTCCACATGCGGAGGCCAAGTTTTCATTGAAGAACCTGTCTAACAGCGCCATTACTGTCTCCAGCTGCAGGCAGCGAGCACACATCATGACGTCACACACATTGTCGGCCGTTACCTTCAGTTCTCCTCTGTAGATCCAATTCAAGATGGCGCCGAACGCGCTTCTCGTCACATTAGTCCCAGCCAGGGAAATATGACTAGTGCTTGCAGACTCTGGCTCCGGATTAGATACTGGCTTCAGATTAGACCCTGGCTCCGGATTAGAATCTGGCTCCGGATTAGACGCTGGCTCCGGATTAGATACTGGCTCCGGATTAGACCCTGGCTCCGGATGAGACCCTGGCTCCGGATTAGACTCTGGCTCCGGATTAGATACTGGCTCCGGATTAGACCCTGGCTCCGGATTAGACTCTGATTTCGCCTTAGACCCTGGCTCCGGATTAGACCGTGGCTCCGGTTTGGCTTCAGCCCCCTCATCGCTGTGATGTGATGAATTCGCTTTGAAGCTTGACGACTTGGACTCAGTGTGTGTCAGTGAAAGTGAAGAATCTTCACCGCCGCGCGACCTTCCTGGCTCGGCTGTCTCTCCTACGGACGAACCATCAAGTGTCACGTCACACGTATCAAGGGAAAGACACCGCTGGAAGTACCGGCTCCAGGCGGAGAGAACGGCCTTGTGACAGCGGAAGGCCTCCCCGTCCACCGTCACCGTGACGTCAGCCATGTCAGGGCACGTGTCTATAAGAGTCTTGTAGGCGTCCCGCCAGGTGTCGCCGTACTCGCTGCACAAATCATCACCTTGGGCTGAGTCACTGCAATACATAATCTCTATACAATAGTGGCGAAAACTAATTCTCCTTTATGACAATTAAACGACTGTCTGGACAATCCAATTAACTTGACTCACAACCAAACCACTGCCACACAACCAGACCAATGACACACAGCCAGACCAATGACACACATCCAGACCAATGACACACAAACAGACCAATTACACAAAACCAGACTAATAGCATACAACCAGACAAATGACACTCAACCAGCCCAATGACACAACCAGACCAACGACACACAACGAGAATAATGACACACAACGAGAACAATGACACACAACCAGACTAATGACACACAACGAGAACAATGACACACAACCAGACCAATGACACACAACGAGAACAATGACACAACCCGACCAATGACAAAACCAGACCAATGACACACAACCAGATCAACGACACACAACCAGACTAATTACACACAACCAGACCAATGGCACAACCAGACCATTGACACATGGGCCCAATGCTACTCAACTAGAATAATGACACACAACTAGACCAGAGACACACAACCAGACCAATGAATCACAACCAGACCAATGACACGCAACCAGACAAATGACACACAACCAGAAAAATAACACACAACCAGACCAATGACAAAACCAGACAAGTGACACAGCCAGTCCAATGACACAACTAGACCAATGACACGCAACCAGACCAATGACACACAACCAGACCAATGACACACAACCGGACCAATGACACACCAGACCAATGACACAACCAAACCAATGATACAAAACCAGGCCAATGACTCACAATCGGACCAATGACACTACCAGAACAATGACACATAGCCAGACCAATGACGCATAACCAGACCAATGACACACTACCAGCCCAATGACACACAAACAGACCAATGACACCGCCAGAACAATGACACACAACCAGAGCAATGACACACAACCAGACCAATGGCATAATCAGGCTAATTACACACAACCAGTTTATGACACACAACGAGACCAATGCCACAAACAGATGATATCGCATGTCACTTGTGCTACGCAGAGGCATATCTAGGAATGGGAAACGCGAGGGTGTGTGTGTCGCTTTCTATCAAATAAAACGGAAAAAAATGGAACAAAACAATACCTTCTCGTCCCCACGTTTGATCGTTTCCTTTCGGGTAGCGTTGTCCTTTCAGTAAACATGTTGGGAAGGTCCTTCTTCAGCTGATCCAGACTGCCTTCGTGGGACTCACGGGCTGCCAGAACATCCAAAAGAATGTTACAACATTCTCTATCAGTAGACATGATCTTTATATCCAGAGCCTTTCGAATCGTGCCGACACTAACCAGGCCAATTCTGAGCGACTTGAGGATATCACTGAGGTGTTCCAGGCATCCTTCATCGTGGTGAAGCCAGGCGAATGCCGAACTAAATATGGCGTCTTCACTTTCAGCCTTCAACCGATTAATACCGAGAAGCGCCAGGAAATCTTGTGGTGAAAGTTCTAGAAATTCTGTTGCTCCTGCGATCAATTCATCAAAGTTCTCTGCCATCCCCTTCAGGGTGATATCACGCAGGCCCGATAATCCCCAGCTGTGGGCCAGACTGAGGTGATGGAACCTACGGGACGCAGGAAGATCGGACAAAGACTGGCTTTTGATGTAGTCGAGTAGCATTTCTACAGTCTTGTCTATCTGGAGATAGAAGGCCGAGGGCAACAACAGTTCAGTGCTGTCCAAGGACAAATCCAGTTCTCCACGGTAAATCCATTGGTAGAGCGCGGAAAACGCCTTTGATGATATCAGACTTGACTCCACTAAGGTCACGTGACTGTCATGTTTCTCAGTGAAGTCGCTGCCGAACATAGACCGGAAGTAGCCGCTCCAAGCCGCCAGGACAGACTTGTGGCAGGAGAAGGCCACATCGCCCACAGTCACCGTGACGTCAGCCAACGCTCCACTGTCGACAAGCTTCCTGTTGGCTTCCCTTACCGCCTCGTCGTGCGCTCGGCGTAGTGCTGCGGCATCCATCTTATATGGGAATACTAGGAGGGATGTAGTATACCTAATTTGACAAACAGTAACATGTTAGATTATCTCAATCGCACATCGTAGACCTATTAACAAGAATTAACTTTTTTGATCAAGTACGTGATCTCATGAAATAGTCTGGCAATACGCGGATCCAGCATTTCGGGGGGATGACATTATGGGGGTTCATGGGTCGATTCGAATGTATTACGACAGGGGGGTGAACCGAAAATGTGAATGACTCACAGTTTTCATTGAACAAAGACATGCACACTGAAGGACCTGGGACCCTCCACTGATCTAGGGCCTAAGGTGCATCACAGAAGTTCTGTTCGCTAGTTATGTCATCATTGCTGACCACGATCGAGGGGGCATTATGATATCATTTGCCTCAGCTGTGGTCAAAGCTTATTTTGGAACAGCCTTACATTGTCATCATTCTAAATTTGACATCATATTATCCACAAGTATATAATAATGAAATACATATGACATTTGTAGAAAAAAAAAGGTTGATATCACCTCACAAAATGTGAAAGCATAGTGCCAAACTGAAAGATCTAGAATGTCAGTAGGCAAAATAAATAGTAATTACTTTTATTAGGATAAAGTTATTTACTTCCAGAGGGGAATTTAAATGATGCTGTATACTGCATTAGTATGATCAAGTTATGTGACGTAAAGTGCAAAATCCTCAAAATATAATTCACTTGCAAAAGCACACAGCAAAGTCTTAACATATTTTATGTTTAGCTATGGAATATTATGGTATACCACAATAAAATAAGCAATATCTAAGGTTTTTTGGGCAAATAATTTAGTCACTCATTTGTATCTTACATTACCATTAAATGAAGCATATTTTACAATACAGTTAATCACTTGTAACATGAAAGATAAATAATTTAGAATTGTTTAGAATTGTTTAGAAATGCCCACTTATGCCATATCCACATGAATGTGGATGTATACATCACACGGCTCTGTTGATCTAGGGATATTGGTTCAGGGCATAAGAGAAGTATAACCAGCTTCAAAAATGCATCATCATTACAAGGTAAGGCATTAAAACTAAAGTAATGGTTATGAAGTCCAAACCTGCTTTAGGATTTAAACATGGAACAGTAGAAGGCAATTAAGTGAAACCAAAGCCAAACAATTTTAATTTCACAAAAAGAAGTAATAAATTTGACCAGACTGATCTGGAAATATGCATCTGTCCCTACATACTAGGTTATGCTTATAAATAATGTACCCATGGCTTAAAAGAGTCAGTCAGCAACATACCTTCACATAACAAATGGACACCAAAATGGATATATTTGCACTTCAAGATAACTAACACTGAGCCATGTCAGACCATCAGGAAATTGTTGAACCAGAGCCCGAAACTTGCTTTGACATGAAGCCTATAAAACCCATGTGGCTTTTGATGTTATATTGGTTACATTATTGGCTCATATAGATTTTGATGTAGGTAAGGGTTACAAGGGTGTTCCCAGGGTGGGGGGCTCCATGGGTTGTGCAAAACCCCTTTTCAAACCTTATATGCAAAGTCAAGTCCATTTTGGAAAGATCCACTTTTTAAGTGGTGATCTTTTTACTGGCGCGGCCGGGTTGTTTACGTCTCAGGCAAATTGTATATAATTAGTATCATGTCATCTGGTAATGCATGATCTGAGGAGAGTGAACATGTCATAGTCATAGTTTGGTCAAGAAAGGTTCCCACACCATATACCCAACATGTCTTTAACAACATGCTCTTTTATATATTTCATACTATATTTGCAATTTATTCTTAATATCCTATGCATTAATATAGCATATACAAAATACTTATGTAACATATTTTTACAGTAATATATTTCTTCTATTCAACATCTATGTCTTAGCAAGTGATTCTTTACATTATTTGTATGTACTTTCCAAGGAAATTAATATGATATAATTATTTTACTACTTTCATCATATTTTGATAGCCTAATCACATGGAAGAAGCTTTCATTTTTGATTACATGTTATTGATCCATCTGTGGTATTGGATAAGACAATGTAATTATAACATTAGATAATTGTAACATTTTTACTCTAAATTATCCATAATTTTAAATCCATATTGCAACAAGCAGTGTACTACAGCAGACAGAACAGGAAGTGGGATTTTCCACAAGATATATCCATGTATCTTCTGACCTGGGTATACCTTTTAGGTTTTTTTTCCTGGTGGAATCAGTCCATTAAAGGAATTGACCTAAATCTCCTGAGCATGCTGATGAAATAGACATTATCCACACATGCTAGTGCCGTGAGATCACACCCTCAGAACAGACCCTTTAATTAGATCTATAGACTTGAATTAATAGAGGCCAAAACTAATTACTCATGCCAACACTAATCCATATGGCTGGGTTGGCAGTTTGTCCAAACCATCTGTACAGCCAGATGAGAAAGTAACTTCGCGACCATCAATCTAGACACAGGTGCCTGACACAGATATCCACCGAGGGTGGTAGTCTTAGCTTGTACCTCATCCCTATATAAAAGTATTATGTACAAGCTAAGACTAACCTAGCCTCGAGAGACCCGGCCACTTGATATCTGTTCCGCCGTCGGAACAGAATGGGTCTCCCGAGGTTAAGACTAACCCAGTTACTGAATATTTGTGTCAGACACCTGTGATCTAGATATGTACCCATTCCAGATTGTGTCAATATCAGTTAGAAACAAGTGTCAGTGAAAGTCTGAATCCCCCTTGGAAGTATTTTTGGGCACGACCATGGGTTATTATGCACACTAGTTGTATAACTATAGGCCATGCAACTAGTTTGGGACCCATACGATACTAGCCTGAAAGTTCAGACGTTACAGTCCTGACACTTGTTCTCACAAGAACAAGTGTCAGGACTAGTGTCAGGACTGTAATGTCTACGGTCTGAACTTTCAGGCCAATAATACCATACGGCATACCAGCATACGTCACTGTGTCAAAGTTTTCCGTGTTTGACATACACTGCTGCCTTCGGGTCCCCTGAAAAGACCATCCCATTCAACTTGAAGCACACTGCTATGACACAGGCTTTATCGTAGTTGCATAACCTGCCTTCAGGTCTTTCAAATCACGTTTATAGGCGTCTCCCACCTCGGCTAAACTTCAAAAATGATAACGAAACGTCGGGCGACACTGATCAGGGGAATTCCACCGGAAGAACGCACCACCATTCTCCCAGCAGAGGGAGCTCGTTCCTCACTGGACTCACTCTCCAAGCAGAGGGCGCTCGCGCTTGCGAGCTTGATCACGACCACTCTGCTAGCAGAAGCTCTTCCACGGCAGTGCTTCCACGGTAGCGGCTAGTAATCAACGAGTGAGGCGCCTACTGCCGCTCTGAGCCCTGCTCCGAAATTTGTATGTTAGTAAGTCCCTGCGTGCGGCGCGAGTGGATTTCGGAAAACGGTTTCGCCTCGGTCGCGCGGGCTGCTGCCCATGCGGGCTGCTGCCCGTACTGCAAGGATATGGAGACGCAGGGAAGAATGAGGGCCAGGAATGAGAAGTGGACGAAATGGAGGGGCCGACGGTGAACGGAGCGGATGGCTGGATGGCTAGATCATGACCTTCAAGACAACTTTGCTGTGGTGGGTCCAGATAGGAGGAGGGTGGGGGGTTTGCTGCAACGTTTTGCTATCATTATTAAATAATACACTGTCATGTGGATCTAGGCCAGGCCCACATCAACAATTGTATCACGCTGATGAAATCCAAGTTTTAAACATATATAAGGCGGGGGGTGGGGGGGGGGGCAGGGAAGTTCGTGTCGGGCTATTAGTCTTAAAGAGTTATTGCGCTACGTTACTGCGCCAGTGATACGCATCTCTTAGCGCCCATACCGTATGGCATACGTTTAATTTTCGTTTTTTTATTCTCGCTCGGCGAGAAGGAAAAGGCGAACGCGATAGAAGCCAAAGATTACAACCAGAAAAAGAGTTAAAACAGTTTTGTTTAAAGTGTTACTGTCTTAGTCTCATGTATATTTATATTACCTTTTTCGCTGTTCCCTTTAAACATGCAAAAACATGTGTTAGTGCTGACGCCCACTGGACGCGTTCGCGGCGCGGTGACGGAACTGACGCGGCCACGGAACTGAGGCGGCGCGGTTCGGTCGCGGTGGCTATAGCCCACTGCACGCGGTGGTCGCGCGGTGAGTGACCGTATAGCAGCTGTCTGAATTAACGGCCTAGGCTATTTTCAGATATTGGCGGTATTTTGAAACAAATGAAAGATAGATTCTTCTGATGAGGACGCACTCATGCTGTTAGCAACCGGAAGACGTCGCAAAAGGAAGAGGGATTCATCGCACTCTTCAAAGAAGACTGGCACTGGGAAAATACCACAGGCTCATACAGGAGCTAAATATTGCAAACAATGAGAGGTTTCGGACCTAAGTTTACTTCAGATTGACGAATTTCAGGAGTTGCTGGATCTGGTTCGGGGAGCCCTGTATCATGTCTCCACTGACCAACTTTCCCGCATCCTTGTGGCCGGAACAAAGGCTTTTGCCGTAAAGGTTGGAGAGTGGGCATCGCGCCGAATTTTATTCTTTTTTCTGATTGGCTGAAATGTCGACGGCGCGCCGACCGACGACCGAAAAATAGAACATGTCCTATCTCACCGCGGAGCCTCGACGGCACCGCGACGGCACCGCGCCGGTGCCGTCCCGCTGACGCGTGCAGTGGGCGTTAGCCAAGCGCAACTCAACTGTCCTATTTTTCCGCGCCGCGTCAGTTCCGTCGCCGCGCTGCAAACGTGTCCAGTGGGCGTTAGCACTAACAGAGCAGTTTTTTCAAGACTAATTCTCTGATGAAATAGGTTCGACATATGAATAAATTCCATTTCCAGAAAAACACCGTCTGGAAATGGTTATTTCATTCATTTTTCTATTTCATTATTTCATTTACATTTATGAACAACCTGACAGCATTTTTTTCACAGGGAAAAAGTTCCTCAACAACTTTCCTCAAAAAACTGATTTAAAATTGAAAATTTATTGAAACAACACTTACATAATAATAAACGTGAAACCATCTAAACAGTTTACATCTTCATAGAACAATTACTTTTCATATAGGTTCTGACTACTAATCAAATTCTGGTCTGACCAATAATATTTCTAAATGTACTGGTGAACTACGGTAACACCTCAATAAATGAAAGTAATGGATTAACAATGCTATTCATGTAACATTCTTTTAACAAAATTTCCACCTTCCCAAGTCTTCTGGAATTAGACCTATTTATTTCGGATCTGGATGGGTTGGGGATGGCGGGGGGTGCTAATCTAAAAGTCTTGCACATCCAGTTTCTATGGGATCCTCTAAGGAGGAAGAGGTATGAGGGTCTACCCAACGGACCGTGCCCGTTCAGCCGAGACGGTGCTGATGTTGAACTCACCCAGGGCGACCTTGAACTCTGCACCAGGCACTGCCGCGACGTGTGCTTTCTTTGGAAACTCTATGGAAATTCTATGAAATGTTTGTGTTTTAGGTCGCTTTTGGACACATGAAGGCTAAATCGGACCAAGGAACCCCAGGGACCATGAAGGATGAAGGAATGAAACATGCCCCCGATAGGTACCCGAAGCCCGAACTCAGGACCTGCGGTTGAGTGCCCAATACTCTACACCAGGGAACCCCCCGCCCCCCCCTCCCCGGAAACTCTATGGAAACCCTATGGATATTCTATAGAAACTCTATGGAAACTCTAAGGAAGCTCTATAAAAACGCTATGAAAATTCTATGGAAATTTTATGGAAACTATAGAAGTTCTATGGATACTCTATGTAAAAATGTTTATAATTGTTAAAAAAAATCGATAGAAAACTTTAGAATATTTTTGGTTCTATACGATATTTTCCTACGGGGTGGATCCTCCCCCACGAGCGAGGCGGCATGTATATGTATGGAAAACCGTTGTACAACATCGATTAATTGAATATGCATTAGAAACCATATTATGTATGATGCTTAGGGCCTAAATGGTATTTTTAATTTTTGGAAAGTGCCGCATAACTTGACATTTATGCGGTATCACTGAAGCAAGTTTGATAATTTTGAAATTCCCGTCTAATTCACACAAATAGTTGTTCCTTCCCCATTTACATTTACAAATAACTCGTGCCGAAACGGTGTCGTGAGGGCAAAAAGATTTGTCTTTACTTTTTTATGTAAATTGTTGTGAAAGATACACCATGTTGGAGATTCCCTGTCTTAAACCTTAAATTTCGCAGAGTCACAGATTCTCCAATGTTAATGTGCGGACTTGCCGCCTTACTAGTTAACCACGGGCGGCAGGTTATAAAATATCGTTCTTTGGTGGAATAGAAGATGTAAACTATAAATGTATGATTATGTGGGCCAATATTGTGCTTCTACTTTGCAACGTGCCCCATAACTTGACACCATACACCAGGAATTCGAAAGGGGGTGGGGCGGGGGGGTACACTGAAACATTGCCACAGGAGCAAAAAGGGAGTGGGGGGGGGGGGCGGTGGCTCTGGAAATAAAATTATATGAACATCTCCCTTTTTTCGTCTATTCTTCCCGCCCTGATTTAAAAAAATTAGATGACCAAACTTGTGCACGACCGGCGAGTGGGGGGGGGGGGGGGCCTTGCTTAATGGTCTCCGCTGGTGTATGCATATATGTATGCATGGTGTATGGTATATACGCTGGTGTATGCATATATATAAAATAGCAGAACCTAGCGGAACCAAACCGAACCAAACCGAACATGTAAGAGCACAAATGCTGCCGAGGCGCAAACGGCTTAATCGATCGCAATTATACGGGACAATTTTCCATTAAAAACATTTTGGTAACACAGCAGCGTTTTTATTCCGGGAAAATGCAACTATCATATTTGAACGCAAAAGATTCTGTTCAGTAGATACTAGTTAAAGAACGAGTTGGAGTGCATTCGCCGAAGTAAAGTACGAGGCGCGATGGCGATAGCGGGGAATGTACGACAGCGAGTTCTTTAACGTATTTTTTAAATTGTTATAACAAGTCATAAGTTCTGCTCCTAATGTGCCTGGTTGATTTTCCATGTTGGGGAAATATGAAGTCGACTATTGTATCAATTGCACTGCACGACTAATAGTGAGCATTAGGGGAACAGCGGTTTGGCCTTAAAATGACAAAATAACAAAACGACCAGTCAACTAAGGCACCAGTCAATGTGAAGCCGCAGGGCGGAGGGCGGGGCTGGGAAGGCGTGGGAGAAGTAGACATTTTAAAAGTCTTGTTTTCAAATTCCCCACACAAGGGTAAAGTCATTCCGTCTAACTTCCCTAAAAACAACTCCCCTTAAAAGGCAATTTTAGGAATTTACCGCTTCTACTTTAAAGCTGCTTGTCGAACCTTTCCCGCTAAATCTGAGCCTAGGTGACCTATATATCACAATTTGCAGAAAACTCTATTGTTTCTTTTCTATAAATTCACAAACCTAATAAACATCGCCGTTTCGGTTGTGATCTGGCAAACGTGTCTATCCGGGGACACCGTCGCGACCGGAACTCGTCGTGTCGTATCGTGGCACTGTCACTTATAACAAGGCATCGCGAGGCGCAAAAACTGACGTTTAGCACTAAGTTTAAAAACCTGTGGTTAATTGATATCACGGGCAAGGCTAAGAGACTCCATTTAAGAGACAAGTTCTGACAACAGCAGCTAGCTCGCCTCAGCTTAGCTTGGCTCGACTGGACCCTCCCACCCCCCCGGCCCCTGGATGCGACCCTGCAATACAAATGAAGAGCATACTTAGGGCCATAGTACACATAGGGTAGGGATGGCGTTTATGTGCAGTAAACGCAAATTAAATTGTATAATATTTAGCGGCACCAGCCGCATCCCCTGCCCCCTTGATTTTAGTGCTTTTGGTTATAATATTGGGGCAGGGCCCGCGTTCCTATTCCATGCACCTTCATCCTGCGGCTCTCGAAATATGCAATACAGTAAAACCTCTCTAAGTCTACCGACGACGGGACTGCTGCTCAACGATCGACTTAGAGAGGTGGTCGGGTTACAGAATATCAACAAGCCAAGTCCATATGGCACATTCTAACTCCTCGCTATCAACACTGGTCCGAATCCACTTGCGACTCGGTTCTTCATTAGCCTCGTATGCCATAATGTAATCAGCTTTAGGTTTAAGTAGATTTGCCTATGCCAAAGATGTCAGCAAGCTGTTGGTTGTTCTTTCCCTCGCGTTTCTTCGTGCTGATGAGTTCTACTTTCCGTGAAAGTGGAAGCTCCTTCGCATTTTTCCCGTTTTGATGCCATGACGCTCAGTGAGATAATGATTCATAAGACCAATAGCCATACCTATAGCCGCTAATTAATTGTATCTTACGTGTGTGTTATAACAAGAGGGAGATTTGTGATCAATATTGCCAAAGCTCACGCCGTTCACAGGTGGTATCGCCCGATTGTATGTGTTCTACAGTTATCGAGTTTTGTGATCAAGATTATGAAAGCTACAATGTATACTCTAACAACCTGTAACTACATGCAAATATGTTTCACGCATTTCAAGAGTGCTATTTCGTCCACACGTGTTATCGCCAGAGTGTGTGTTTTCTACTACTTCAATCAGCCGGTGACACTAATCCTTCCGCCAGCCGACACCCGATCGACTTGGGGAATATGAAATGGGGCGTTGGGACCAAGAATTTGACAAGAGTCGGGGGGGGGGGGGGGGGAGGGGGCGGGGGCTACACCTACACCTCAGATGGTCTTGACTATGCATGCAAAAAGGCATTGTTCCTCTATTGTGATTGACGATCCTTTATCGAATGTAAAATACTGACGTTAAACAAAGCTCTATCTTATTATATCTTAATAAGTAATCTGAAGGCAAATATATACAAAGGATTTATCCGAGAATCTCACCACTCGTGAGGCTGATGGATAAACCCCAAACCGAAGAGGTTCACTATAGATAACCTTGGGTAAGGGATAAGGGAAATTTACAGGACCAGCAGCCAGCGTCGTGGCTAACGTGTGCAATAGGCTATGCTACACCGATGTTATATATTATGTATGATGTTTTAAGGTTGTTTAAGGTCGTTTCCGCATGTCGGTCAGGACATGTGGCCGCCGGTTGAGAGCCTTAGCATTTTTTTGCGAAGCGGGCTGACCGGTTCCAGTCAGATATCGTGCATTCAGCTTATTGGTCAACACGACTCCCGGCCTGGTAGGGGTGGCCATGGATCGGTCAGCCTAAGGTTCACAAACTTTGCACAATGGTTCCCTGTTCTAAAACGGCACTAACGTTATCGAGTACCACATACTTCCCTTACAACACCTGTGACGTAATGGCCTTGGTTGAGCTTTGAGAATGAAGCCCGATTCTAGGCAGTGCGGGTTCCGGATTGCATGACCACTCGCTGGAAAGATACCTCATTGGCTCTCTAAAATTCTAACAATGTTATCCCCAATATCAATAGCCGGATCGCTCAATTTCTCCTCCCCTGTCTCATTCTACAGGTGTCCCCTCCCTTGTCTGTCCTTCCCGCCCTTTCCTTAATCCTCTCTCCTCTCGGCATCATTTTCCAGATCTCCCCTCCCCTGTCTGCTCTTCCCGTTCTCTCCTTAATAAATAAATAAAATTGAATTAGTCTAGTGTGTAAAGTTATGCGGCACCGCCGGGCCAAGGTAAAAGCACGCCCGAAGCATCATATAATGTTTCTAACGCAGATCTCATTAATGAAGCACAAACGTCATATCACCGTATTTGATACTCATGCAAGTCATGTCAAGTTTTGATTTTGTAATTTAAATGTCCTGCAAAAAGAATATTCGGTCAGTCTGCACTTCGCACAATGCTGTATAAAGCTATCAAGAAATATTGATGCTTGGATAAATTAAGTGGCAGAAGTTGATCAGTTAAGTGGTAGAATTAAACAGGTGAGCCTATGCCTCCATAGCCTGAGAAGTTTAATTGCCATGTATGCCTAGCGCTATAATGTCAAATGCAATATCAGGTCATAAGGCTTTCCAAGTAAAGGAACGGTGGCTCGTAGAGGATATAATACAATTTATTACAACATAATCGAGAGCCAGACACTTTATCACTCTGGACAGATTATCAAGCTTCGCCGGGTCTCGATCAACAGGTGTATAGAAGGCTGGAGGATGGTAGTTTCGGTAACGACGGCTTTGACCCCCTGGATCCATCAGTCGTTGCATAATATAGAAGCTGCATGTATAAAGTATATAACACTTAATATAAGACGAACAGAGGTATAGATAAACACATAACTGACATTTGGTATTGGTGCCTGGCTTGCGGGCTTTGCTTGCTTGCAGTTAATCGCAACCATGCCACTTAACCATGCGGTCATTTGCATCAAGCCTAGCCTCTCCTAGTGTGTATATATATAGCAGCTATATATAGACTATGCGAGGCGTCGGACCCACACGCCCGCTACTCCACGGATATCCACTCGAGCCGCACAGCACGCGCGCGCTCACAGCGGATGACACTACAGTAAGAACTGCAGTTTGCTGCATGGAAAGCGCACACCCGCCCGCCCTGGGTTGAGTTGCCGAGCACGGTCGACCGCCGCGAACATTTTTGGTCACTCGGAGCTCGCTATGCAACGACATTGGTCACCTCAAACTATTTCCATTTGTTGCGGGGATATCCACTAAATAATTATACTTACTTTGGAAATAGTAGCACAATCTAAATGGTGTAAAATATTGAAAGATAAAAGATAATTATAAAGCATCGATATTTACGGGTTATCCCCACTTATTTGAGAAGAATCGTCGCCCAGAGTGTAATATTATCATGCGGGGCTGCCCTTGATCGCGGCGAACCAGACTCCACTCCCTTTTAAAAATTGTACTCGTCCTTGACCAATCCGCCAGGTTCAAATCCTTATTAGTCGTTGCCGATGGCGTGCGCACGCGGTCGACACCCATAAGCAACGCACCCCTGCTCGTTAGCCTCAAGACACTACCTTCTTCCACATCCCCACCTCCGCTCGTGCGGCAATCTGAGTGAGCGGGCCACGCAGCGGGGGGCTGTAGAGGAGACTACCAGCAGAGGGAGCACGTTCCTCACATCATAGCCTGGTTCCGCGGCCCCAATGAGCGGCGGTACGAGCTTACGCACATCATAATAGCTTAGCGGAACGCCCTCTGCCGGGAGATTGATCGCAGTCTTGGCTTGCCATAGCCTGGTTCCGCGGTCCCAACTTCGCTCGCTCAGCAAGGGCCCGGTGTTCAAGCTCCCCGCACGGTGGCGCTACGCAAGCTCCGCTTTTACCGCTGCTGTCGGCCGGGGGCAAATTTCAAGATTCTTGAAAAACGGTTAAATCAGTTGTAATTTTCTGCAACGTTATAGTTTTCAACAATCAAACATGAAAATAACGAGCTTTGTGTATTTAATACAGCAAAACGCATCTTGTAACCTTTCGATAAAGTTATAATTGTGACAGAACGCTTTCTTTTCATCACCTGATTTCAGGCGTTATTAGGCTTAGGCTTGGTCCCAACACTAATTTGTAGAAATGCGCGACGCATTTTTCCTATCAATCTGCGCAGCGCCGCCCTGGCGAGCGAGTGGGAAAATGCATTCAGGACGTAGGCGACAACAGAGATATAATGGAGCCCTAGCGGAGTGAGTCGAAGGCAGAGAGTGCCCGGTGTTAACCACCATTAACGGCCTTGACCTTCGTGGGTGCAGCTGAAGCGGTGCCAGGCCGCGGCGTTATGTCAGTGAAGACTGTTCTCTAATTTTGAAGGTAGACAAACATGTCAGGCGGCAAACGTATTCCCCAACGTATACGTATGGATTATTAGCCATAAATATGCATTGATTGAGTGGATAAACTCACTTGTGTATTACATTTGCGCATCCATGTCTACCCATGAATGGCCTCGACTCCTTCGAGAACGACGAAGGAGTCGAGGCCATTCATGGGTAATCCATGTCATATCAGTTCGTGACAGTCCAGAGAAGCATTGTATTGGTGGAAATGCCACAACTTTAAAATGCTGCAGAGTTCTCAATATTTAATATAGGCGCATAATATTTTGCACAATTGAAGTTCAATACACTAGGTTTCTACAACAGTCCCTGTAATCAGTTGACACAGCCCCACAAAAAAATTATTAGCTCTCCCCTCTCTGACATGGGTGGGAATGCCACTTAGAAATGCTGCAGAGTTCTTAATATTTAATATAGATGCATAATATTTTGCACAATTGCAGTTCAATACACTAGGTTTCTACGACATTCCCTGTAATCAGTTGACACAGCCCCACAAAAAAATTATTAGCTCTCCCCTCTCTGACATATTTCATTAATGGCGGTGCATGAAATGGGTGGGAATGTCACTTAGAAATGCTGCAGAGTTCCTAATATTTAATATAGATGCATAATATTTTGCACAATTGAAGTTCAATACACTAGGTTTCTACAACATTCTCTGTAATCAGTTGTCACAACCCCACAAGAAAATTATTAGCACTCCCCTCTCTGACATATTTCACTAATGGCGGTGCATGAAATGGGTGGGAATGCCACTTAGAAATGCTGCAGAGTTCTTAATATTTAATATAAATGCATAATATTTTACACAATTGAAGTTCAATACACTAGGTTTCTACAACATTCCCTGTAATCAGTTGACACAGCCCCACAAGAAAATTATTAGCACTCCCCTCTCTGACATATTTCATTAATGGCGGTGCTTAATATTTAATATAGGTTGACACAGCCCTACAAGAAAATTATTCAGTGGATAGAACCTTTGAGGAAAATAAGTAACACTCACCCTCTATGACACATTTTCCCTATGGCAGTGTATGACAATGGTGAGAATGCTACTTAGAAATGCTGCACAAGGAACTAAACAACTCCCGTCTTTTACATATTTATTTATGGCAGTGTATGACAGGGGCTGAGAATTACCCCTCCCCCAGAGAGACATCCTGGACATTGTTTAGGTAGGCATGAAACAATTTTAAGATGCTGCTGAATTTTTATTATTTAATATAGGTGCATAATATCTTACGCAAATGAAGATCCTTCACAATTTTTTTTATAACACTTTCCTGTCTCACACATTTCAGTAATGCTGGTGCATGAAAGTGGTGCGCAATGCCATTTAGAAATGCTCAGATAGACACTCAGATTGGTTGACAGAGCCTCCCCTCCAAAAAAATAAATCTCTGACACATTTTTATTTTATTTTTATTTTTAGCAATGCAAATGCCACTTAGACAACCTGCAAGTACCAGCACATGATATTATGCACTGTATAATATCAATATTCTATTGACAATTCCCCTCCCCTCCCCAAGAAAATGATACCCCCGCCCTTGCAATTACTTGTACCATCTTTAATATTTAGTTCATGTACTGAACTGTATGTGTTAAATTTATCAATCTATAAACACTTATGCTACATCGTGACAAACTATACTTACACTACATTGTAAGAAACTATGCTTACACTAAAATTTATAATCCTATTATCCTAAGATATCTTTTTGACCAGTTCAGTTTATGCTTGTAGTCTAATTAAAAAACCAATCCATCTATCCATAGTGCTTGAGGAATACCTGCTTGATCATGCAGTAACAATATTTGATATTCCACGAGATTATGCCCAGGGCCCAGTTCATCGCTGATGCAGCACTTTAGTACCAAAGATGATGTGAAAATTTAAGATGTGTAAGTTCTACCGGTACTTATTGATATGGAAAATATTTTTTGGTAAATCATTTAAATATAAATATAAATGAAATCTAATGTATGGAAAGGAAAACAGTGTATTAATTTTATTTATATAATACAGCAAAGCATTCTTGGACTTGCAAATATTCAATTCCTAATCTATGTAATGAAATATTGAAAATTCTTAATTTATAGATTTGATACATATGATTTATTAAATTACATATCTCTTCTCAATTGTCTGATACCTATTTGCTCAATCCATCATAATTACTTCATATTTGACAGCTACTCCAAAAAAAAGGATAAACGTTTGAGAGTTGTGAGTGGTCTCCCTTTGAGGCCTCCGGAATGGCCTGCAACTGCTTTGGTCTCAAGTGGTTGTACTCCTTTTCTGATTCTATGTTCAGTTTCACGAGAGCCTTTCGCACATTCACGTACTTGCCGTACAATGATCTAAATTCTGAATTCGCTCGTTCATGTTAACACTGAGTAGAGTAGTGAAAAGGGTGTCCTGTATCTCCGCACAGAGGAACCAGTTACGTGGGAGTAGTGCGTCACCTATCGGGCAAGATAGAAATGCCGTGACCTTGACCTACGCGCAATACCTAACACCCGCTCTTACTTGTATGAGTTTGAGCGGCGGTACCAGCTTAGGCTTGCCAATCTCCCGACAGAGGGTGATCCGCTAATGGCCATGAAGCATCTAGGTTGAGTTGCGGAGCACGATCGACCGCTTCAGCGAGAGTAGTCCTGCGATATGTTATTAAACTCTGGAATTATGTTGAACCGTATTCAAATGCGAAGCCAAAATAGAAGGCGAAACCGAACAATTTGGGTCCGTGAGTGGATAAAAAATTGGCCAGTACAAGGCAGGGGCGTGTGAATTTCTTGAAAGAGGGGGGAGGGGGCACAAAAACATGAATAAATAGTTTAAAAGCCTGAGGCGTAGGTGACCGTGGCGCACAGAATTTGAAAGCGGGGGGAAATGGGGTGGGGGGCAAGTGCTCCATGCCTATTGGTTGTAATACTAACGATGCGGAAACAAAGATTCGGTCCCAAAGTTACCTAAACCTCGCTAGATGTATCATGGGCATTACGCTATAGTCGCGATGTGAGGAACTAGCCCCCTCTGCGCTTAAATGCGTGAGAATAAACGCAACTGCGATACAGAAAGGCATGTAATATTATATTATGTTGTGAGATAAGGGGGGGGGGGGGAGGGGTATTCTGCGCAAATTGAGAAAGTCACAATTATAACTTTTTCGAAAGGGTACAAGATGTTTCTTGCTGTAATAAATACACAGAGCTCGTTATTTTTATGATGTATCTTGAAAATGATAATGTTGCAAGAAATTACAGCTGATTTAACCGTTATATAAGAATCTAGAAACCTGCCCCTAGTCGACAGCAGCGGTAAAAGCGGAGCTTGCGTAGCGCCACCGTGTGGGGAGCCTGGGGGGAGGGTCACGTATAAGGCCAAGATTGAAAGAATCAGAAGAGTTGTGTGCAATAGTTGGTTCTTGACATACACATTTGCAGCGTGTCGACTTACAGCATATTCATAATGAAGCACGTTTGAAAAGTAATGTTTGAAACGAGACAAACAAACGAATCAGTGGCAGTTTCATTATTTATTGGTTAGCATGTAATGATATGTACCGCAATGACGAAACAATGCACGGACGTCTCATGAGGAGTATCAGGGTTCTCACGAGACAGATAAAAACAAATTCCCTAATTTTTCCCTGATTTCTCCCCGAGCAATTCAAAGTTTCCCTGAAGAACCGAAAAGCATGTATCCTTCACCTTCCCCTTATAGCCACACAGACTCAACCAAATAATTGCCATTAATTTTCAAATATTGCGCAATTTACAACCCCGGCTGGGAGCACTGTTATACGATTCTGGTGGGGGGTTCTGCGGATGCCCCTTGATGCCTGAGGGAGCGGATATTTAGGAGGAAAAAACAATTGCGATCGGGAGGGAATGGGGGAGGTTTCGGAAAATGTCCGTTCATAGAGCAGGTCGCCGCGAAAAAGTACCACTTCTGAGCAGATTTTGGCCTTAAAACGCCCCAACCGAAGATTTTGGCGGTAAAGCGCCCCGACCCAGCGGATATGGGCGGTAAAGCGCCCCGATCCAGCGGATTTTGGCGGTTAAAAACACCTTTCCTGAGCGGATTTTGGTAATAAAACGCCCCGACCGAGCCGATTTTAGCGGTGAAAAAGGAATGCTTTAACGCGGAATCCCGCAGAACCCCGTCCACAGCAATTGTATTAAGTACCCACAGCCCGGGATTACGACCCTCATGCAGCGAAGGACGTGAAGTTTATGGGGGTCTCAGTGTCTCAATTATAATTTTTTGGGGATTATATTAAGGATTATGTATGTCACAAATGGTGCACATTTTTCGGTCATTAATAATAGCCAAATCAATTAGAATTCCTCACGGCAAGGTCCAAGTGACAACTTGGTTGAAGGAGGCATGCGACGTTTTAATTGGGAGCGAAGTTTGTTTCACACGAATCACCCACAGCAGGGCAATACAAGAATTTTTTTTGACTTGGTAAACAGTTCTAACTACAGACAAAAATACTCCTCATTTACTCGTCCTTTGCGCCATCTATAAAATCATCTGCTAAATATAATATACTACCTGCAGCGAAAAGTGTAATATATAAATTAACGAAGTTGCGAGAACATTGCTCAGATATTGAATCAAAAACTAATGCCTTACAGTTTTTACTTATATTGTTATTAACTGTGTGTGTATTTTGCATAAAAACTTGGAAATAATAAAAACTGTTTGCATCAAAATTGCATTTAAAAATAAGAAAATGTTGACAGCCTATAAATCATGTCTCAAAAAGAACTTATGGCATACATGTCATTGCATAAGTTTACAAGTCCATACCCAGGATCAGTTACATATATTGCGATATTAATAACCATTTACATATTAGGATATTAATACCCATGTAAGGCAGGGAATTCTTAATCTTCCAGATATTCATAATGGGATTGAACAGTTACCAAAATGTGATCTAGGCTTCTGAAATTCCCTGATTTTTCCTTGCAGGGAATTTTTTTTCACCATTTTCCCTGTTTTTTCTGTTTTCCTTGACCTGTGGGAACCCTGGAGTATGGCTGTGGTTCAATGTATCTTTATTATTATGACGCCCAGAGAAACTTAAATACGTAAAATTATAGTTCGGGTGCCGTTCCCCACCCTGTAATGTTTATCATTTAGCCAATCAAAGAAGTTCTTCACAAAGCATGTAACCCTATAACTTACCCAACAAGGGCGCATGGCCAGTAAAGTATTTATACAAATTGAAGCGCGAAGAACGCTTATATATCCCGTTCCGGGTGACCGGGCAGTGACATTGGGGTCGGTGTGACATGCGGAAGTGTTCTCCCATTCACACTTGTACGTCTCTCCTATATAAAATACATGATATTAAGACCCTCACCGCTCCATGTGTTGGTACGGTGCCATTATGGTAGACACAGAGTGGGACATCTCCGCATGGGGGCGATCCCGTATGTCACACCGGCCGGCCGCAAACTGAACTTAGGCCATTCCTCGCCTTGCCTACCCATAGCACAACTATCTCGGGGTGAGTGGTAATGCCGTCACTGCCGCTTACCTTTTGTCGCTATGTCGTTCAACTCCCAGTGATGCTGATATTAACAGAGCACTTACGATGGGTTTGTAGAGCCGACAGGAAGTGTTCCTTCCACTAGCATCAGAACATCAAGTCTCTGTCATACCCATATAAGCGATCCACCGACATTGTTTTCAACGTCTTATCAGAGGAATTCTGTTTGGTGGAATTCAACAATGCAATTTCATACTTTACACGGCAAATATGGGTTGTATCAACCTAGATCCCAATGATAATCCAATAGCCACAAGAGTATATCTCACAGCTCTTTGGAAGAGCAACAAGGTTATATGTCACAATTCTCTGGAAGAGCAACAAGGTTATTTGTCACAACTCTCTGGAACATAGCAACAAGATTATATGTCACCACGCTCTGGAATATCAAAAAGATTATATGTCACAGCTCTCCGGAAAATCAACAAGATTATATGTCACAGCTCTCTGGAATATCAGCAAGATTTTATGTCACAACGCTCTGGAATATCAACAAGATTATATGTCACCACGCTCTGGAATATCAACAAGATTATATGTCACCGCTCTCGGGAATATCAACAAGATTATATGTCACAACTCTCTGGAATATCAATAAGATTATATCACAGCTCTCCGGAAAATCAACAAGATTATATGTCACAGCTGTCTGGAATATCAACAAAATTGTATGTCACAACTCTCTGGAATATCAACAAGATTATATGTCACAGCTCTCTGGAATATCAACGAGATTATATGTCACAGCTCTCTGGAATATCAAAAAGATTATATGTTACAGCTCTCTGGAATATCAACAAGATTATATGTCACAGCTCTCGGGAATATCAACAAGATTATATGTCACAACTCTCTGGAATAGCAATAAGATTATATCACAGCTCTCCGGAAAATCAACAAGATTATATGTCACAGCTGTCTGGAATATCAACAAAATTGTATGTCAAAACTCTCTGGAATATCAATAAGAATATATGTCACAGCTCTCCGGAATATCAACAAGATTATATGTCACAACTCTCTGGAATATCAACAAGATTATATGTCACAGCTCTCTGGAATATCAACAAGATTATATGTCACAGCTCTCTGGAATATCAAAAAGATTATATGTCACAGCTCTCTGCAATATCAACAAGATTATATGTCACAGCTCTCTGCAATATCAACAAGATTATGTACCACCACGCTCTGGAATATCAACAAGATTATATGTCACAGCTCTCTAGAATATCAATAACATGATATGTCACAGCTCTCTGGAATATCAGCAAGATTATGTACCACCACGCCCTGGAATATCAACAAGATTATATGCCACAGCTCTCTGGAATATCAAGAAGATGATATGTCACAGCTCTCAGGAATACTAATAACTAACATATAAAACAGCTCTCTGGGATATTAACAAGATTATATGTCACAACTCTCGGGAATATCAACAAGACTATATGTTACCACGCTCTGGAATATCAACAAGATATCTTCAATAGCTATTGGACTGTATGTCGCAGCTGTCCGGAATTAACATCCATCAGATTAAATGTCCATCCCTACTTCCAATTGCATGCATAAGTTCTCTGTTGCATTCTGCAAATATAGCTATGTCTCTGTTTGAGTTCTAGAGCCTCGATTGTGCTCCATAGCTGCACATGAGACGTCACATCAGGTCGTTCATATCCTCGAGTCTCGATTGTATTCGATAGCTACACATGAAGCGTCACATCAGGTCGTTCATATCCTCGAGTCTCGATTGTGCTCCAGAGCTACACATGAAGCGTCACATCAGGTCGTTCATATCATTGAGTCTCGATTGTACTTCATAGCTACACATGAGTCGTCACATCAGGTCGTTCATATCCTCGAGTCTCGATTGTGCTCCAGCGCTACACATGAAGCGTCACATCAGGTCGTTCATATCCTCGAGTGTCGATTGTACTCCATAGCTACACATGAAGCGTCACATCAGGTCGTTCATATCCTCGAGTCTCGATTGTACTCCATAGCTACACATGAAGCGTCACATCAGGTAGTTCATATCCTCGAGTCTCGATTGTACTCCATAGCTACACATGAAGCGTCACACCAGGTCGTTCATATCTTCGAGTCTCGATTGTACTCCATAGCTACACATGAAGCGTCACATCTGACTTCGCACATGCACACACAGACACACTAAATAAATATCACTAAGCATGATTTCAGAATTTGTGTAGATCCATACGGTGCGATCCGCGCAACGATACTTTTCACACTCATCAGATTACAATTTACAATACCTTTTATTGTCTTAGCGCTCTCAACATTAGACAACGAAAACGTTAAGTATATTTATTATCGTTGATTTATGTATACCGAAGATATCGTTCGATTAGAAAGATTGCTAGATTACTATCATAATTAATCTTGTTAGGTTCTCCACCCTCGCATGATGATAACGATCAGCGGATGGATTAAATACAAGTCATATGTAACAGCGATTTGTTGTTAAGGTCATTTTATTAAATGACTGATGGAAAGCAATACCTGGTTGGCAGGTTGCATATCATGAATACAAAGCTTCAAGCAAAGCTTGACCACATTGAAATGTCTGCCTTTTAGCAGTGCCATATAATTAAATCTATATCTTGTAAATACCAAATAACTTTAATTGATCCTGCTTTAAATATAAGCAATGACATGACTGTTGTGAGGGCGTCCAAAGGCCCACACGACCGAAGGGAGCGCCCCACAAAAGCCAATGGCAATCCCATACTATCAAACCCAACACACTGCAGCAAGCCCCTGCTTTAACCGCCGTGCCGTGAGTCCAAATAGTAAAGATTGAGGCATATGACCAGGCTATGCTTGAAACTTCGTACAAAAAAAAAAAAATATATATCGTCGTTACAAGCCAGGAATATTTAAAATATTCTAGATATAAGCGAATCCTCAAGAAAATAACTGTTAATAGGGGGAGCCCCTGCTCTACACCCTATAAAGTTAAGTATAAACACCACACGACCATCGTAACAGGCTAGTAATATACACATATCTTAGATATGAACCAATCATCAAGACTAATAATCATACATAGGGGGAGCCCCTGCTCTACGCCCTATACAGTTAAGTATAAACACCACACGACCATCGTGACAGGCTAGTAATATACACATATCCTAGATATGAACCAATCATCAACACTAATAATCATACATAGGGGGGAGCCCCTGCTCTACACCCTATACAGTTAAGTATCAACACCACACGACCGTCTTGACCAGCTAGTAATATACACATATTCTAGATATGAACCTATCATCAAGAATAATAATCATACATAGGGGGAGCCCCTGCTCTACACTCTATACAGTTAAGTATCAACACCACACGACCGTCGTGACCAGCTAGTAATATACACATATTCTAGATATGAACCAATCATCAAGACAAATAATCATACATAGGGGGGAGCCCCTGCTCTACACCCTATACAGTTAAGTATCAACACCACACGACCGTCGTGACAAGCTAGGAACATACTCATATTCAAAATATAAACCAATCATCAAGAACAATAATTATATTGGGTAAGCCCCTGCTATACACCCAATGCAGTCAGGAATTAACACCCGTAAAGGTAGCTATAAGATAGATGTAACAAACATTCCGTTTATATTGGGGTCCGCCCTTATTAACGAGGATATTTACAACGCAGCTTCAACACATTCAGCACGAACACTCCTGACGCGTACGCCCAAACATATAGGGCGAGCCTTTAGCCTAAATCCTAACATTCATGGTGTAAACAATGGATAGTTCATACACATGAAGAGAAAACTCAAATTACGCTATTAAGTAGGTTCACCTAGGAGCTAAAAGCTACCCCTTGTAAAACTACTACGAATAGTTGTTATCAGCTTGGGGTAGGAACGTTAACAGGAGGAAGAATTATGTGTGAATGAATTATGGGCGAATGTGTTTCATGCACGCATCCGATCCGACCTGCCGGATTGTCCGATAGTGGCATCAGACACCCCCAAAGCAGCCGCATGAGTTGCAGCGCCTATTCTGAAGGAATGGGACTTAATAAGAGTTTGGTCAATACCCGCCAGTTTGAGTGATTTGCTTAAGCTGGTGACAAAGTAGGTCATGGAGACCGGAGACCCATTAGACAGAAGAAACAAAGGCCTAGGAGCTGACCCTCTAGCGTTCAAATATTTCCCAATGGCAAGCATTGGGCAGTAAGGAGAAAAGATGGTGTTTCTTTGCTACCTTTAGAGTGTTTGAATCATTTCAGATGACAGTTTAGCGTGACAGTGCCATTGCCAAAATTGAGACAAAGGCCTGCCAGCTGCAAAACATGTTTAGTTGAAATTGAAGTAACTGATAACTTATCTATCCTTAAAAAGGCGCGAAACTATAACAAATACCTAGCTTAGAGGAGAGACCGCTCATATGGTGAGAAGAGCAGATATTTAAGTTTTATCAATTAGCGAGTGCAGCATAAAAGAGTAATAGGTTATCACTTGTCAGGTGAGTTTTAGATTTCCTTTCTTGAAAAGCAAATCTAGCATTACGATCTGGTTTGCACGAGAGATGAAAGGCAAATGAGATAACTGATACCTGGCTTATGATAATTGCTGGAGCGAAACCTGTTGGCAACATAAACGCTATATAAGACATAATTCGAACCGGTTCAATTGTAGAAGGTGGTAGTTCAAGAAAATAGTTACCACAGAACTCCAAAAATCTCCCCAAAGCCTTATGATAAGATATTCTAGTATACAGTAGGCTTGAGGGTGATCGGGCAAGTAGAATAACTTGGTGATAAATCCAACCAAGGAGGCACCATTCTGGCCGACTCCGCATGGAAATTTGACAAGTTTGTTGTTCCGGGAAGGTACTTGGCTCTGAATAGGATATTAAATTCCACTGACAGCATTTTCTGACTAGAACCATGATATTAGGGTCCTAGCTGGGACGATTACTTATTAATAATAAATAACCACTGCTTCATTGTCACAACAAAATAAACCAGCTTGGTTTGCAACAAATTTCCTCAAAGCGCAATCGCTACTAGCAAAGTATGAGCTCCAAGACAGTGATGTGAAAGACTTTCCACGACTCTGGCCATGGACCGCTGAACCACTTTCAACCAAATATTCCTGCAAACCTCAAACTACCGGAAGCATCGGTGAAGAGTTTGAATCGATACGAAGAAATCCAGCGTTTATCAATATACATAAATTTACCATTAAATGACGGAAGAAAACCATGCCAAGCCGCTAAACCTTTCCGTGCCTCACTGTTCAAACGAATGTGATGAAAAGGTTTACTAATGTTATCAGTCTCTGGCAAAAAGCTCTTCCTGGAACAATCACCTTGCAAGCAAAAATTGGCTCGAGCATAGGTTGTTTCACAACAGAGGGTGATTTGGGCTAATTGATGTAGACGGTTCTATTTCGACAGGGATATGAAATCCCTCAGAAAACCCTGTAAGAGAGATTCAGATTGTGTTGACAATATAACATTGGGTAATTCTTACATTGACTGGGTTGGGAATGATCTTGTCATCAACCAGAGTCGGCAGTTTTGTTTAGATATTTGACTAATTGGGGTATTTTTAAGCATTGCTCTGGCGACAGGTCAGGCGATATTACTTCCCTGCTTGGCTCGACATTGTATTTGAGGGGGAGGTCCCTTACAGGTGATACATTGGTGTTTAAGAGGCAACTGCGCCCTTCGGGACAGGTTTTACTGTTTAACTTGAAGCAAAAGCTGTTGCCCTGTGGACGAAAAGGCTGGGAACTGGATCTGCCTCTAATAGGTGTGAAGAAAGGTCTGGTAGTTTTGGGACATAAATGTCCATAACGGTCAAAATGCATCAGTCCATTTGTCAATATAGAAATTGAGATTTGCTAGAACATATAAATATAGCCGCAGTGGTTTCGTTTAAATACATGAGGCTAATTTGAGATGAGGTTTTAATATTCTTTTCTAGCATATCTCCCAGGTCCACTCACTCATTTACTTAGATCTTATGTCTTATCCTATCAGGGACATGACTGCTCATCGGAATGTCAGAATAATCTGATGGGATTAAACTGCACCCACCAAGGGTTAATTAGTAACCTGTTTCACAGTTGATAAGGCATAAACCCAGTATCTCATGAGCCAGTTGTACAGGGTTACTTGTACCTTCAGAATAGTGAGTACATGTGCTCTTGCTTTCTGCGTGGACTGCCTGTGCAGTTGCTCGCTCGCGACGATTGATGACAGCGTCTGCTCCTTGATTCTGGAAACCAAAGTTGCATTTGGATCCGGGGTTTCTGGTTCCTCTCATCTTCACCGTAAGGTAGAACTGCCTGTAGCTGAGACACCGTCCTTTTCCTTTCTTGGAGGTAGTAGCTCCGGAAAAATAAAGTCTGCATCGACTTGACTACAGGTCAGAGACATTGATCTGAAACTTAGGGTATATGGCAAAAAAGAAGAAGAGTAATATTCAAATTATATCCCCATGGATAGGTCAGTCATCTGGCAGTCAGTGATATACTTACAACTGCATCTTCAATTTAATATTTATAATTGGGTTAACATTGACTGGTGTATTCAGCATATTCATCACTGATATAAACCAGATATTCAATACATATTAATGTATTAAGGTAATGTAATAAAAGATGCAAACCATTTTGGTGCACATGCAGATATGAGTCAACTATATTATATAAAAGAAGCAAATATGTGGCATTAGATTATACCCAAGGTTGTAAATTTTAGACAACCTGAAATTGGTAAGGTAATAATTATTAATATAATAAGACCTTTCCAGACAGAAAAAGCAGCATATTCATAATATGCAAAATAGTGCAGGTTGCACTTATAACTGATCAACCTTATCCTCCTCAGAGAAAGGGACAACTGATCAACCTTATCCTCCTCAGAGAAAAGGGACAACCGAGTGGGGTAATCTGGCTTAATAGAGTGCAATGATTGACATCAGCTAGTGTATGACAGCAAACAGTTGTCCAGTTGTATTCTATTGAAAATTAGTTCAATAAGAAACATTAGTTAAGTATCAGCCTTACAATACAAATGGACAATGCCATGCTACCAAAAGATATCCCTATTCAATTGGACGAAAATGCCTCCAACTTGTAAGAGCAAAGCATAATCATCGAACTAGAATACCTTTAAGCTTCCATCAGAAACTGTGCAAAGCCAGAAAAGTGTGGAATCTTCTTGCCAGAGGCATACAATATCCTTATGACAGCTCTTGTTTACATGCTTGTAATAAAGCAGTCTATGAAATATATTCGCAAATCAGTATAAACTGATATAAAGCCTGTAAAGTGTCATATCACTTTTACAGCAAGAGCTATCATGTCCACATATAACAGGCATACCCTGTATCCCCACTCACCATGCGTATATGGCAGATCTCACAGTGCAATAAAGAATAACAGGCATTCCTGTTCTTTGCCACGCAAAACTCTCTCACAATGACATGTGGCCACACACCACGACATGCCTACATGTGGCCACTCACCACGACATGCCTACATGTGGCCACTCACCACGACATGCCTACATGTGGCCACTCACCACGACATGCCTACATGTGGCCACTCACCACGACATGCCTACATGTGGCCACTCACCATGACATGCCTACATGTGGCCACACACCACGACACGCCTACATGTGGCCACTCACCACGACATGCCAACATGTGGCCACACACCACGACATGCCAACATGTGGCCACTCACCACGACATGCCAACATGTGGCCATTCACCACGACATGCCCAATAAAGAAACAGGCATTCCTGTTCTTTGCCACGCAAAAATCCCTCACACTGCAATAAAGAATAACAGGCATTCCTGTTCTTTGCCACGCAAAATTCTGCATAAATTATACCTAATCCAAATGTTTGGAAAGGTGTAAATTAAAATTATTGAAAGGCAAACATCCATAAGCCTTTGATACTCTACATATATTTGGCTTGTCCTCAAGCATTGAGATGGAAATCATCTGTAATTAATAAGAGGAAGTCCTCGGCTGTGCCAAACAGAAATAAGAGGATGCCTATTTGCCTTAGCTGTTAGTGTTAATAAACAGATACAGAACAACCAAGTGGGATTGATATGAAGACGCTAAACTTCAAATTCATATCTTGTTTGCTTATACCTATGGCTTATGACATACTGAAGTTGTTCTGCTAATAATTGGCAGCAACCACACCTGTTTACCTGGTGGCCATTTGACAGCTCAATAGCTAAATCAATAATGCCATAATATGAACATTGTCACTTGTCAGTGACATTTACTGGATACATATGTTGGGGTGACAGGTCATTTGTACCAATATCTAAAATGCTTCCATAATTTGCCATGTTAATAAATTCACTGGTGGGAGAGACTATGTTAAATGTCAAACCCATGTCACTTAGAAGTCTTAGACTCAAGTCAGTTAGTGTCAGTATCACCAACACTCAACAGCAACACTGTCCCTGTCACACCAGGCAACACGAGCCGGGTCAACCTTCAGCCGGCTCCTGAAGGAATGACCAATGAACAAAAACTTAGACATTGTCATGTAACCACAAGTAACACTCAGTCAGAAACTAACTTATTGTCACATAAATTAATGTGAAAACTAATATAACCCAGTGTTTCAAACCACAAACAGATAAAAGCCGGCTAAACCAAGTTGTTGTCGCACGTTCAGCGTCACCAACGTCCACAGCAGAGAGAAGGAACGGCGGCTCCGATTGGATATATATATGGACGAGCTCAGAGCTGTGATTGGACAACACATTTTTATCTAATAACCGAAACAACCGATCACCACCAACAAGTTGGCCACACCGACCGCAAACAATAAAATAGCTTACATAGTAACCTTTGAATTTATATGCTGAATCACTATAGTTTGTTAAAGATACTTTACATAACGTAACGCAGTAATATCGTAACACCTATATTTATTTACGCATACTCTGCTCGAATGCAGCAGTCAACCAACAGAAATCTTGTGAGGGTGTAAGTTCTTCGCAGGTTTATCACATTCAGTGCTCTGTCGAGGGCTGCCGCATTGTCCGATACAGCTCACCACGCTTCAGAAGTTAACTTACAAACATATCGTTTTCGTGAAAGTTTGTCATTCACCCTTTTCTGGTGTGATTTTTTACAGTCCACGTTGTTTACCGACTGACTGATGCGATATACATATACAAATGTAAACACATATTGATAACCATATAATCAAAACTGCTGACTGTGCTTACGTGAACTCGATTTAATATAAAAACACTGCTTCAAAACATGATTCGTGACTCATGTCGCATTGGAGATGTTTAGAGATCTTTGGTATTACCATTACATTTATAAAACAAGTTTTCACATGCACACTTTGTCCTTTGACTCAAACAGTTGGCGAGATTATGGATTTTAGTTCAAATGCAAAATCATTTCATCGCATAGTTTACTCCTGTCAGTCGGTTCCCGTGGTTGTTGTTGTTGTTAGTCAGTAGCATTAATGTTAACTAATTCATCCAAAACATATCAAAGAAAATATTCGCATTCAATCATTCATTAACTTTTGTTACCGTTTTCTTGTGTTCAATTTTGTTAACATACAGCGAAACTATATAACGACTCTTTTCCCAAGTGTCTAAACATATTACTTCAGTATGTATATATATATTGTATTACGCACTCGGTTACTTTCTTAACAGTCTGCAAACCCGATTTACTTCACTTGAAAAAGACAAGACCGATATTTGTTCTATCAAGCGATCATGTCAATTGTGACACATGTGTAGTACGGATCACATCTATATTATTTACAAGTCATTTAGTTTTCTCGTACACCGTTCGTTTAACGGAGGTGTATGTTTTAATATATCTATCATGAACACGTTATTCATCGTTGTGTCATCTACAATAAGTAAAATCGTATGCAAATGATTACTATCCACAGACATATGTTACAGTGAATACACACAATACTTACAGCTTTTTACTTTTGCGGTTAACTATTGAGTACATAGATGTGACATGATATTTATTTCACACATGTTACATTAAGTATAAACTTGATGTTATATTGAATACAAAAAGTGACATCTTTCTTCTTCGTTGTCTTTCAAATTACACGAATGTAACAAACTCGATGACGGCATGTAACTTACAGAATTCTACCTTTTGGTTTCACATGTGTCCACCCAACCAGTTAACATATCATACGTGATGTCACTTGCGGATCGAACGTTTCATGTTTGCGATATACACACGCGTAACACGCGTCAATCTGTTGATTCAATAACTTGTTAACTTTATAAAAGCTTCCATTTCTAACTAGTCATAGGTGTAAGTGTATAACGGTTTACTGTGCGCCAGAGGGATGAGAGTGGTAGGTAAATGAGTTAAACTCAGTATAAATGTTAATAGTTTAAAAAATAAAAATAAGCAAACGTTTCATGTAGATGAAACCTAAATGTTATAAATCAACTAAACATATTGTTACATTCTCGCAGGAGACGAGTGGACCCTGAAGTTTCTTTCATAATAGCTTAAGGTAACATTAATTAGATACTAGAAGTATCAATTCATGTAGGAAGTTAAGGGTTCTAAAAATTACATTACCATACATTCCTACATAATCTGGTTGAGTAAGAGTAAGAAAACTGTTTTGGGATATGTGTAATAAAACCAAACTGAATACTGATCGATTCTCCTTGACATCACAACTCAAGAGAATTCTATTCTGTCTGTTTAACTTCTTGATGTATAATAAAAAAAAAAAGAGGATACATACTCCGAGTTTTGACATTCCTTCTACGCAGAGAGAAAACACGAGTTAGATACGTCATACATTGCACCAAAATATACGAAAAAAGACAGATAACACATTCGTTATGGGTATGTTAGTGTTTGCTATGACAACTACTTAATACGATCCTCTTTCTAAGTTTAGAATGTATGTTACGAGATAAAGTAAATGATATGTTTCATTCATCTCTTTGTATCGTTACAAACTGATGATTTATTCCGTTTACAACATGTTCTCTCAGAATACTCGCGTGAGTTTTATTGTAATAAAAAGTATTAGGTTGATATTATCCATAATGATTTCGCAGATTACTCGTGTGAGTTTTATTGTAATCAAAAGTATTAGGTTTATATTATCCATATATTGTGTTATGTTCCAAATGTTATTCATTTGATAAACTCTTGGCAGTCATGAGTCTATTCAATACTTCTCTACGCACCGTAGTTTATAATGTATCTGATTATACCGGTGAATTCAATTCATTAAATTCGCACATACATCACGTTGGCTTCGCTATTTTTATGTCTAATTGCTTCTCTTCTACTTCATTGCAGATATGATGTCACCACATAGACCTAGGAATTGTATTATTCACTAAATAAAATTTAAGAACTTGTCATGATTGTGTGGAATTAGTACTTGCCTGTTGCTAACGCTATTTCAATAGCGAAGTTCCTTTACCGCAAATGCTACTCACTAAAAATTACATGGCAGTGTTTATACTCACTTCCTAATTCGTTAACGTGATGATGTCTTTTAATTCAGTTCACATTCGCGATAAACGCACGCGTAACACGCGTCAACCTGTTGATTTAATAACTTGTTAACTTTATGAAACATGACATTCTACAAGACTAGTTGCATAGTTGTAAGTGTATAACGGTTTACACAGTAAACCGAGACGTATTGCACTAAGGTAAATGGATGTTTCATAAAGTTGATAATATATGATATATGCATAATTTATTGTGTTACTGTAACACTTGATAGTTTAAAAAAAATATATATATATTATAAACACGTGACGGAAAACGAATACTTCATACATACAAAACGTAAAATATCATTTTTGAAGTTGACGCATTCACTTTTATAATCCAAAACTTTTTGCAAATGGTTTTAAGTCTTGTTGAAATCTACAAATGAGTTGTGAAGTGGTGAAATTTGTGAGTTATTTAAATTACGCTAAAGTTAATTGTTGACTACATTCCTTGACATGGATGGATACGGTTATCGTTGGTTAAATTTATGTTAGTATGTGTTTTTACTTTAGCTGCTTTTAAAACTGCAATAAAAACAAATAAAGTTCAATACAATACATTTTTAACATATATGATACTTTACACAGACTTAACGAGTAACAATGTTCAAACTTACAGAATAATTCCTTTAACGGTGTATGAGTTATATGAATGCGACGTTGGTTCCAGATGTCACAACCAAATGCGACTGCTTCTTTTAATGAACTAGAAAAGCGGTCCTGCACCATAATAGTTTTCACTTGACGGAGTAACAGCAAAATAACCTAATAGGAATATTGTGAGTGTACGGTGTATGGAGGTGGAGGGAGCCAGTCGCTCTTTCCCCAAACTCGTTTAAACGTGCCGTCGGATGTGAGGTGCTCGTAACATTGTTAACTCCAATGCAATAAAAAAACCACAGACATTCCCCAAGAACGTGTATAGCAATGACATAGGCGATTGATGTTAAATCCTTCACCCTCCCTACCTTCTTTTGAATGCATATGCAAGCAAACAGAACGTCGGCTACAGAGGTCAAGGGGTTGCCAACATAAAGAAACAACCAATTAACTCCTCTCTCCCATTTTATATAGGTCCTGAACAAACAGATGACTAAATGTCAATGACGTCACCATTCACTCCATTATGATTTTAAAATTGCATCGTTGAGGAAGAGGGCAGGTGTAGCATGGGAGTCACGTGTTCAGAATCGTCAGTGAATAGATGGGGGAGAGAAAGGGGGGCAGGGTGGGCCTATAACACAAGCTTCTTATGTTTCCATTAGTACACAATGACGCCTCGTACCATATACAACAGTGAATTTTACTGCCACCACATAATAACCAGCTGCCAGTTATCTAGGAGGGGAAGGTATAATGAAATACCCATGGGTGGTTGTTGAAGAGGTTAACCAATTGACCTTTCCGGCCGACGTATTAATGGCTTGTAGATTAATAATACCGGGATGGGAGGCGAAGACTATAGAGACGCTTATTACCATCGAAGTAATAGTCTGAATAACTGTCATAACTCTTGTCCAGTTATCTAGGAGGGGAAGGAATAATGTTACAACCGAAACGATAATTAAGGTGATTATTCTCTCCGATAGTTCACAAAGAGCATATCATAGGGACACTCCAAAGTTATACGTACAAATCCCGTCGGCCTCATCAAACTCATTTATACCATCATGATTTAAATAGCTTCAGCGAACCAGCTGCCACGGATTGGCGTGACGATCATGTAACGGAGATTCTAACCATTTGGGAGGGGAAGGTATAATTAAATGCCCACAGGCGGTTGTTGAAGAGGTTAACCAATTGACCTTTCCGGCCGACGTATTAATGGCTTGCAGATGAAAAACTACCTGAGGTGAAGAGCATAAAGCCCGCTTATTACTATCGAAGTAATAGTCTGAACAACTGTCATAACTCTTCTCCCTCGCGACAAAAGGACGCCAACCGGGCGCTTGTCTCCACGACTTGTTTGTTCGAACGTTTATAGATGCATCCTTATTACATCGGCAACAGTTGAATAATGTTACAACCGAAACTAAAATTAGGGTGATTATTCCTTCCGATATTTCAGAAAGTTCATATCACAGCGACACTCCCAAACTTGTGCGTACACAGACCGTCGGCCAATACCCCGCCAAAAACCACATGACGCTCCGCTGACTCTGGCTCGCTCGCTCGCCCGAACTTTTGAAAATCACTAGATCGTGACGGCCAGCGGGTGCTGTGTTGAGGGGCTTGGAAAAAAAAATCGATATTTGTCTCGGTCGAAGCCCCGCCCCCACCGTCCAGCGCGCTCGCGCGCCCTCGGGCTCGACTCACTGCCCTCCCACCGGTGAATTCAAACGCGCATTTAAAAAAATAACCGACCGAAAATAAATAATTGTCGCTGCATCTCTACACATCAAGACAAAGACCACGAAACATCTGTCGCTCGCAGACAAGTCATTAAAGTCACTCTTTCACAAAGGTAGCATTTTGATGAGTTTTAAAGCATCCACGGCCCTTTTCTGTGACCTTTAACATCAATCACACAATTCACACACAGTGGTGCATGAACCAATTATTAGAAAACGTAGTGAAGCGACTCAGTCTTATTATAACGTGGGCTTGGGATTAAAAAAAGTGATTGCTCGCTCATTTACAGCGATTACCCGTGCGTACAAAGCCCGTTGGCCACGCCCCTCTCTGTTTATCTTTAAACAGACGACAAAGCCACGCCGATGTATGACGTCAGTCGTGATGCTATTTTTACACCTCGCCAAAGCATGTTCAGACACGTCCCAAGTGGGTGGATGACGAGGAGGGGGAGGGGGGCGTTGTGAATATAATTTGCGGGCGGTCTCCATCTTTTCACCACAACGACATGACTTCCCACAAGACAACAGCGAGCTTCGCTCCCTCCAATCGGCTACCACTCATCCCGCTGGTCAAGACAAGAAAATGGGAGAATACGCAGTGTACTTCCGAGCAAACTCACGATATACGCTGTCAAGAGTGCATCGGAGAGGATGTCTATTTAACTGTTCAGTATTTCAAAGACGTTTTACGCTTTGATATTAGAAAGTGGGTATGTCAAGACAACGGCCGTGATTACCCTACAAAAGTGGGTGTCAATCTCATCGCAACCCGCTGGAAGATGTTGCAGACATTGACAAACACCATAGATCGAGAAATGCAACAGACCACCAATCCACGGAAATATCATCTCGGAGGTTTGTTGATGGCCGAGGTCCTGCCCCGTGGCCAGTTTCTAGATATTCGAAAATACTGGTTGCCGGATACACAAGATACGCCCGTGCCGACCCGATAAGGAGTTACTCTCGATTTAAAGCAGTGGAATTTACTTAAGTTCCATCTCAACACGATCCATGATAAGTGTGTTCCGGAACTCACCGAGTTGGTTGATTGTATGTCATCTCACCAAAATCAGGAGGGGTACTTCGACTGTGTTGAATGTTGCCCGAAAGGTTTGGATAAGATACATCTATCCTAAATGTTAAATACCCTTTTACCTATGGTCTAAATTGTCATGTATAATAATATGATATCAAGGTGTATGCTTTTGTGATACTCAGTTTTTGACCACGATAGATATTGTAGCGGGTAATGGTATTCATGTAGTGATATAGGAATAAAAACTTTGCAAAATGGATGATTGTATTTGCGTTAATATGGTTTACTCGATACATATCCTTTAACATTTTTTTTTTTTTTTACAAACAAACATATGACACATATTGTAGGATCTCACATGCCCTGTTCAATGCAAACATTATATACACGTGTCATTGACGATTAATCCTACTGTAACGCGAGAATGTACAGTTTACATGGCGATATCTATAGCGATTAAATGATTTACTGTTTCAGCAAAGCAAAATGACTTGTTCATCTATTAACAAATTCATAATAGTACTTGATCGCAGATTGAAGAGTTCAAACAATGATTAATGACATAGTTAACACCTTCATTGTCTCTTCTGCCACCCATGTCTTCTTCATTCACTCGTACTATAGCACGAGAACATAGACAAACAATGATTAATAACCTTGTTGAATATACCTATTTACATGCTAATTTATGCTAATTATACCCCGTGCTATAGCACGGAAACAAAGACTTTGGACAAAAATTAATGACCTCATTAACTCGTGAGCGGGCATTTTCAAACCGATATTTCAAAATTTTCGGTCGCGCTATAGCACGACCACGGGGGGGGGGGGAGGGGGGGGACGGGGGGGGGGGGTGAGGGGGTCATGGGGGTAGCTAATCCCTCAGCTCTCACTACTACAGTCCTATGTCCGCATGTAGAAAATGAGGGTGTAAGATTTGTTTTTGTGGGCGACTAAGTGTTGTTAACCGCACGATCCATCAAACCCTTGTCATTTTGTACTCTGATACCTTAACTTCATATTTACCACAAAACCCACATGCATATGAACTAACAAAGTATCGCATTACTATCAAGTCGATTGAAATGAGACTTTCTTGTTGTTTATCGCGCCATTTCGTATTTGGTTTCTTCACCAGCTGCTTTCGCCAGGTGGCGTTTCGCTTATTACGTGTCAAGAAACTATTGCCATACCCCAAAAAGTTCTCGCCATCAGCACCGCTTCTCGCCACGAGTGTTTGTAAAATGCCGTACAGGATTTGATAGACCGGACATGTGGCGTTGTTTCCTAACAACGTCACATGGGGCTATTACATAACCTGCCTTCAGTCCTTAATTCCACCCCTCACACAATGTATCTGGTCTTTCAAATGGTGTGTAGTAAACTCGCCACAAAACGAACTATATTATCAATATAATCGATTACGATTACGATTACATTGCTTTTAAAACTAATGTAATCGATTACGATTACTTGAAAAATGTAATCGACTACAATCGATTACGATTACTGATTATGATTACCCCATGTCTGAGTATTGACCGATGTAAATTTGGTTCACCGTCCAAAGGAAGTTAATAAATGATAGCAACAAAGCATTGTTAATTCTGAATTAAAATGCGTTCTGAATTAACTAGACGATTCGCCCGAATCCGCAGCGCTAATTAATCTTTAAATTTACCGACATAATATATTGACCGACATAATATATAACTACAGCAAGCCTGTGGCGACTTCGCCCTATGTAGCAAACACGCCTGACTGAATCATTCAATATGGCGACGACTCTAAAGCCTCCCCCGTGGTGGAGAGTTATAGGTGTTTCAACAGCGAACCCAGCAAACACATTACGTTTTTGTAACGTTTTAAAATGGTTCTATTTACGTTACATTTTGCAAAAACGTTAAGATACCGTTTTGAAAACGTTTTGTATAATCTATATTCCCACAGGTGGATCAGAAACGTTATATTGTCATTTTAGAAACGTTTTGTCAAACGAGTCAACTATTTTATATTTGAGAACAGATGATAAAATCCAAGAAATCACACGGAATTTTCGTATAGTAAAGATTTTAATAACCTTCGAATTATTGATATTTTTACTTAAATCTGTTCGTGTTTTTTTGCGTTTCTTAATGATTTAATGACGTTATAAATATGTTTAATGTTCATGTGCTGTATAAATCGGTTTTTGCATCGAACAATTCAATTCCACCCTTATGAAAATATTCCATGGTACACCATAGTAAACCATGGTATACTATGGTAAATCATGATATACCATGGTACAGCATCACAAACCATGATATTAGCATGGTACACCATGGTATAGCATGATAAACCATGGTATACCATAGTAAATGATGGTATCATCATGGTAAATCATGATATACCATATGGTACAGCCAGATAAACCATGATATACCATGGTACAGTCAGATAAACCATGATACACCATGGTACAACCAGAAAAACCATGATATTAGTATGGTATACCATGGTATTACCATGGTAAATTATGATATACCATGGTACAGCATGATATACCATGGTACAGCATGATATACCATGGTACAGCATGATATACTATGATATCAGTATGGTATACCATGGTATATCATGGTTTACCATCAAATATTATGGTTAACCATGGCATACCATAGTTTACCATGCTGTACCATAATATATCATGGTGATATCATGGTATTACTTTGGTATATCATGGTATTACTTTGGTATATCTTGGTATAACTGGTATATCAGGGTATAACTGGTATATATTGATACCATGGTAATATCCTGGCACTCTGGTAATATCATGATACCATGGTCATATCTTTTTTTTTTATTTTATTTATTTATTTTTTTATTAAATTTTCATTTATTGTGACAATATGGCATGGCATGCGTTACAATCGTGAGAAGTGACATCGATACGTTGATACATAAACATTTTATATACGAGGCAGACAAACACACGCTACCGGGAGAGGATCTATCCCCATAAGGAACAATGGTTAATGAAAGAGACATTTCCACTTATCATTAAATATCTGTTTGCTGTAAGACGGTTTCTGCTGAATGACGCATTTTTCTATATTATAATAGTATCTTATAATTCTTAAAGCATTTTGTACCCTAGGTTTTGTTTCCTTACACTTGCACGAGAATATATAGCTTTTGACAATGATTATAATATGGTTTAACAGACGGTGTTTTGTAGACTTGCTTACACCAAACATTACCGTGGTTAACGATAGTAACTGCCATATGCGGAAACCAGATTGCGCCTCAAACCAAATCGCAAGTGAGTGCCACAGTTGCTTCACATATGGACAATGAAAGAATAAATGTTCAAGTGTTTCGACGGCACTATTACAAAACGTACAACTCTCGTCTTCTGCTAGATTACATTTTTTTAGGTAAGTATTGGTGGACAAACATCGTTGGAGAAGCTTATATTGGAAGCTCCTGAGCCGTTCATCAACTGTACTTGTCTTCGCAACAGTATAAAAACCTCTCCATTCTTCAGGAGTAAATTTTTTTCCTAGCGAGGTTTCCCACTTTGTTTCATTATTTCTCACCGGACACAATTCAAGGATCAAGCGTTGATACACAATATTGCATACCCGCTTTGATGTTAACACAGCCTGTAGTTCAGTACACCCTACCTCTTGTAATTTAGACGCCTTTTCCAAACTCTCAACTCTCCAGCTTCTTGGTAGTGAATGGGTTAAACTGTAGAAATCGGCAAAATTTAGCTTGATTCCAAAAGCCTGTTCGAAGTCTTGCCATCCTAAAACACGACCCATATCATCAATAACATCGTTATAGAATATGACCCCTGCGTTAATGAATTCTGCTTTCCTAGTAACAAGGTTAGAGTGACTTAGAAACTGCGTGTTCCAAAGTGGATATGTTCGGACATCTGTACTGTCCCCGATCGATCTAAACCGGTACCACGCTTTAAATACATCACGCCAAAAAGGGTTCGACAGCGTCATAAAGCACTTCAAAGATATTGGATCCAGTTGCCAACACAGTGACTTCTCATTACATATGGTGGTAGAGAACAGGTCTTGCCAAGTGCCTTCTGACGTGACAAGTCTTTTCACCCACGAAATCTTTAGCGCGTGCAACAAAAATGGAATGTGGGTTAAGTTAACTCCACCATTTTCTTCTGTCTGAACCATTTTATTATAAGCAATCTTAGGTGAGCCTGAATTCCATATAAATGATCGTATAATTTTGGTAACCTGTTCGATAAAACTTGGCTGCGGCGACGGTAGAACCGACATAACATCTATCAGTTTAGGAATAGCCATTGTTTTAACTACTGTCACTTTTCCTCGAAGTGAAAGTTTACGCTTACTGTACACATTTAATACACTCTGGAATGCTACCATTTTCCCATTATAGTTTTGGTTAACCATGTCTTTCATATCAACCGTGAATGTGATTCCAAGTAACTTAAATTCTTCAACCCAGGTCAGGGGCATGTCTGGGCAGATTCTATGGTGGGTCTGGATCGGTTTACCCAGTCTTATTACTTTGGTTTTCTCGACATTTACTGCCAGGCCTGAGCACACTTTAAACTCATGCAACACATAGAATGTTCTTCTTAACGAAACCTCTGACCCATCTAAAAACATAAAAGTATCGTCCGCGTATTGTCCGATTTTGTACTCGTTTTTATTTACCTTAATACCCTTTATTTGTGCGTCTTGCTTAATGCGCATGGCTAGAGGTTCGATAGCCAGAATGAATATATACGGCGACAGGGGGTCGCCTTGTCTACAGCCTCTACCAAGTGAGAAGAACTTCGAAAAGTGGCCGTTGTTTATCACACAGCTTGAACATTCGTTATACAGTATACTGAACCACTTTCTGAAAGTAGTGCCGAAATCATAGCTTTCAAGTACTTGCTTGATATATTGCCAGCTTAGGGTGTCAAATGCTTTTTCGAAGTCTATTAGGAGTAGGATGCCAGTACGGCTATGTTGGACTAAGTAGTGCATCATATCGTATACCAATCTAATGTTTTCTCCTATATATCTACCCTTTAAAAACCCTTTTTGATCCTGACTAATTATTCTACTCAATACCGTTTTCAGCCTAGCGGCTATAGCTCCGGATAAAACCTTGTAATCAGCGTTTAATAACGAGATAGGTCGCCAGTTTTTAAGCAGTTCCCTCTGTCTGTCGCCTTTTGGGAGACACGTGATGACACCTTGTTTCTGTGTTATGGAAAGAGAACCGGACTCGAAAGCACGCGTAAAACTCCGCATCAGGTAATGACCTAAATCCTTCCAAAAAAATTTGTAAAATTCTACCGGTAATCCATCATTACCTGGGGATTTATTATTTTTCGATCCCTTTATTGCCTCTTTAATTTGGTCACAACTTAATGGTGCGTCACATTTCTCCCTTTCAGATACGTGCAATGGTACGACATTATGGGGGTTTAAAAAGGTGGCAAAATCACATCCCTCTGCACGATCACAATTCGAATAGAGTCTGTTGTAAAAGTGCATTTGCTCGTTGAGGATATCTTCTTTGCGTATTATTTCCTTCCCGTCGACAATAATTCTGTTTATTTGTTTGTTTACGTATTTTTTTTTTCCAAACTGCAAAAATACCGTGAAGGTTTTTCTCCGGCTTCATAGTAATTTGCCCTTGCCCTAACTAAAATACCCCGCGTTTTCCCAATTCTGATTTTCTCAAGCTGATCTTTTAATTCTTGCAGTTCATTCTGTTCATCTGACCCGGAGCTTACGTTGTCAACTACTCTATTTAATTCGTTTATTCGCTTCTCGAAACCCTCCTCTTCTCGTACCGTCTTTTTTTTCTTATGTGCGCTATAGCTAATAGTTCGCCCTCTAATTTCCATCTTCAGCATTTCCCAAAACAGTTGATCATTAATTACAAATTCTACTTTCTCACGCGTTTGGTCACATACAATGGTGTTTGATACACAATACTGTTCCTCAAGATCTCTAATGCATTTTTTCACCACCACAGCATACTCGGGGTCATGCAGTAGGGACACATTAAGCTTCCAAAAGCCCTTTCCCCTGGGGGTACACTGGAAGTTAATCGTTACGGTCACCAGCGAGTGATCAGTGCGGTAACCCGACATGATATCTGTCTTTTCACAGAGAGCATGGTCATATCTTGGCACTCTGGTAATATCATGATATTACTGTGGTATATTATTATACTATGGTAATATCCTGGCACCATGATATTACTGTGGTATATCATTCTACCAAGGTCCCATGCAACCTGGGTTTGGGGGGGGTGGGGGTGCAGAAAAGCCCCCTTCCGGATTTTCCACCGCCAAATTCCACTGGGTCGCGGGAACATGTGCGTTCATAGACCGGGTTTGCCGGGGAAAATAATAAACCGATCGGGTCCAAGTATTTTGGCGGGGAAGTACGGGTGGCTTTACGGCGGACCTCCCCCTCCCCCGAAAACCCAACAATGTACTAAGTCCCCTCCCCCCTCCCCCCCCCCCACCTCTTTCTCCCCCCGGGACAGCAGCGTTACAAATAGAACACCAGTGAGATTTGCAGCGTGCCACAGCCCGCGAAACTGAGTTGTGGGCCACCAGGCGGCAGCCGCCGCCTAGCGGAGATGCGCAGCAGAGATTGCAATTAAAGGTGCAAGCGCGAAGTTTCAAAAATATGTCGGAAAGGCGAGCAGAGTCCTACGGCATGTGTGAACGATTAGTTTATATTCACGAATATTTGCTTATGTATATGAATGAAAGGTATGTATTTATAAATACTATACTGTACAGAACCTGAAGTCACCCAGGTTTCAGTGTGACATCTTAACACAAGGCCAACAGGAGCTTTTATCTTTTGTTGACGGTCTTGTCACACACCCTAGCCTGAAAGACAGTCTGGATCGACGTACACTTGTTCTTGTGACTGTATCTGTAACAGTTGTTACAGTACATCATCAGACTGTCAAACTGTAACGTCTGAACATTCAGGCTACTATCAACCAAGCCCCAAGTCGCCTAATTCATGTAATTCAAGGAATTCATAGAAATGGACTTCCGGTCATGCGCACTATACTCGCCAGGCGGCGCACCAAGCGCAGGTGAAAACAAACGCACGTGGCCCATACATTTGCATGCTTTCCGCTCTGATTCTCCACCGTACCGAACGCCGTACTTGCCCTATATATGTATATAGCGCTGCCTATGCAAATAAGATAACGCCGAAGCAGTGCAAGGTCTGGGGGTGCCCCAACCACAATATGCAAGACGGGGGGGGGGGGGCGGGGACCTCCCCTCCCATTTTGAGGAAGAATGTTATTTTTCAATGCAAAATTTAGGCCAGCTGAGGTGTGGACCCCACCCCCCGGTCGCAAATTTTTATTGGACTCCCCCCCCCCCCGTCCCCTTTTTCTAATTCCCGTATCCACGCTGGGGGTAGGGGGAAGACTTGGCGATCATTTCCAGCTTGGGTCACACATATTAGCGCTGCAATGGGAGCGATATTATTTAGCAAAGCACCCCCACCCCCCCCCCACCCCCCCTAGCCCAGTGAATGAAAAATCAAGGGTTTTTTCTATCTGGTCAAGGGTTTTATTTTTTCTTTGCTAAATTTAGGGCAAGCATTATTGTTAGCTAGGAGTCAAAAATCATTTGATCTATAGAGCATTATATAACTATTTTTAGCCACCCCCCGCCCCCCCTCAAAAAAAGAAAAACCCTTAAGGAAAGTATTTTGTATCATTTCAAGGTTATCTCTTCTGTGATAAATTAAGTATTTTCTTCTCTCAACAAATGGGATACCCGCTGGATTAATTCTCTCAACAAAAGGGGATACCCACTGGATTAATTCTCTCAACAAATGGGGATACCCACTGGATTAATTCTCTCAACAAATGGGGATACCCACTGGATTAATTCATTGTGTCTAATATTAAAATTCAAGCAATTCTGTCAAGTTCAATACAAGCTTCTTTTTTTCGGGGGTTATGGGGGTGAAACACTGAGAACATGGACCTAAAAACATCAGAGATCTTAGATTAGACATCAGGAGAAATCAAATATCACACATCAGAGAAACATCTGAGATCAAAGATACTGCCTTTACATATCTAAGATCATTGACCAGAGGTCTGAAAAAGATCAGAGAACATGCCAACTAAAAAATCAGAGATCAGACATGCCAACTAAAAAATCAGAGATCAGACATGCCAACCAAAAAAAAGACCAGAGAACTGAGCCACCCTGTTCCACCACCCCCCAGCCCCCCACCCTCCTTTTTGTTAGGGAGAGAATTTTCTGTCAAGTGCAAAGCAAGTTTATTTTATATCCACAAATTGAGGGCAGGAGAAAATGCCTTTCCCCCAAATTCAGGGTATGCATTTGTTTTGGGCCTTATTAATTAGGACCACTTAATTAGGTCTGTTTCTAATTATGTGTCAGCAAGTAGGAGGTAAGAATTCGGCAGCAACAAATGAGAGATGGACATATCCACTAGATAAATGTAAATTATAATGTTTCAATATGCATCGTGACCTACATCAATTTGTTTCTGCATTAAGTTTTTTTCCCGCTGCATGACTTGTATGGGTCTACTCTAACGCTTTCCAGTTCTCATGGACTTGCAATCATAAGGACCTGTAAATACAATTATATGTATCAACTATAACAGGTGAAACATTTACAATAAATGTCTAAGGCTACTATATAACCTGCAATTTAGCAATTATGAAAATGTTAATCAATATATGTTTGGGTAGGAACTGTAAAGACATACATTCCATAATTATATAATTCAGTAAGTGAGCTCTGGAAGTCAGGCGATAAAATATTAGGGTTAGAAATCCTATGTTACTGAACAAATTATCAATACCCTAGGGTCCCCCCCCCACCCCACACACACACACGTACAGTCCAAACGGGATTCATCCCAAGAAGACGGTCAGCTCCTTCTCTGTTGCTTCGTTGGGCTTTAGATCAGCTACTTTTAGTTTTCTGGGTACCTGGCACTAACTACGCCAGGTAGGGTTTCCAAATAGTATTAGGACATAGCAAAATGAAAGAAAAACAGACGCAAACCCACGGAACAAAACTAGTACAATAACACCAAAAACACGAGATTTGTATGCAGATTTATAACCACGTGACAATGTTTTCACCTGCGCGATAACGAGGCTCCGTATTTTCACCTACTACGCATGCGCACCAAAATTGTGACGTCAGGCCATTTCTATGAATAGGTTACATCACATGGGACTACACTCACCCCACCCCCCCACCCTCCCTCCCTGCCCCTGGCCTGTATCAGTTGATTTACGGTGGCTGTGCAGCCACTGAACCCTCTACAGTACAGGAACCCTAAACGCCGGAGGGAGTGGGGGGTCGACCTGCCCCCCTCCCTCTATCTGAAGTTTGTAGTTCTTGTACGTGCCCCTGGATGATACTGCTGTGATATCTCTCGGCCTGGCCCTCTGTGGATGGTGGGGGGGTGTATACTCGGAACGGCCGAACTGCGAAACGGCTGAGCCGCTCTCACCACCCCCTACCATGGGTGGAGGGGGAGGGGGTCTGGCTCGGGGTGGATAAAGCTGGCGATTGGTGTCAATTGTGCTTGTGTTGCTGGCTGCTGGGTGTGTATGGGTGAAGGGGCTGGGATGGTTTTTTTCATGGTGTAGGGACAACGCCATCTCATCTTTGCCACGGTGGCCATGCTTGCCTTGATGTGCCGTGCCAGCGCGTGGTAAGTTCCTAACAGTGTACATTGTAGAGCTGTATTCTATTCTGGTAGTAGCGGTAACTAATTAGAGTAGATGATAAGATAATTTTAATGTTTTAGAATAGTTATTTACGTGTTATGTTTTTTTTCTAGGTTCGTGGATGCCACCTTTAAGGTGGTCAAGGCCCCGTTCGTGCAGCTGTTTAGCGTCCACTGCTTTATCAAGTCAGGGAAGACCACTAAACAGGTTAGTCGCTTTTTTTTTAATTTGAAAATTCTCTTAATTGTCGAGATTTGTCAAATTAATGTAATGTAATGTAAATGTAAATTTTTCAGATCTAGTACGTATATATATATTTTTTCTATTTTACTCTTCCATGTGCCTGTGGCCTTTATCCTCATGTCGGGTCGACGCACTGAAGACTATGCGAGCGTATTGAGAGTCCTGTTGGAACTCATGACGGCCTAGCCAGCCGTTGCCAGGATTACTGCCGACTTTGAGGCAGCTATGTGGCAGGGGGTGCGTCAGGTATTCCCGGAGACGGAGATGAAGGGATGCTTGTTCCACTTTACGCAGGTAAGACAATTGACATTGACATGTAGTAGCCATCAGGGCCGACGCCAAGCCAGACACCCAATCGTCGAGGCGCAGACTAATCCGCTGGCGGCTCGGGCTCGACGAGCTTTTTTGGAATCTAGAAACTGTATGCTTACTCCCGGCGCATTATCTGAAGTCGAAATATCCACTAACATGTAAAATACAAGCCATTTATGAATTCAGTTTGCACACGCTGCCATGCTTGTTTTCTACATTGAAAAGTATTGTGCTATTCAAAACCTTCACCTTGGTGGCGGTTTTGATGTCAGAGCTATTACGGCACTAGCTTGGGGCCAGTTTCATGTCTGTTCTTATTTGTATGAACCTTAGTACAAAGATTGTAAATCTTATATCCTGTACGTTCCTTTCATTATCATCTTGTTAACATACTTTGTTGGTTTCTTTGTACATGTGTCTATATGGGTATATTATGACGGAAATGGGTTGTCACAATCAGACCCAATGCGCACACATGTGTGCGAAAACCAAAACCGCCCCCCCCCCCCTATGCAGCATATCTGGATCCGACCCTGAAACCGGCTCCCGCTATCTAGATTCTCTGGATCCGCCCCTGGGTTGATCCAGGAGACATAGCTCCTTTCCACCTTGACCCTTCCCATTCACGCGATATGACCTGCAGAGGCTATTACGATAATCAGGGGGTAAGGGTGTGTGGAGATGGACATATGTATGGCCTAGCGCAAAAAATTCTGTCTTGACTCATCGCTTACGCTGAAAAATGCCTGATAAGTCAAGAGTTTTATCTGGCTGCTGTCGAATAAAGCCAACCACATTCACATTACATAATTTCGAAACGCTTTGAGACTAAACGAAAATACTGTAGTACACACTTTCGCCAGTAAACATTTGCCCACAACCGAAAGCGCTCACATTCAACATTAAAATGATCAGTTTTGTAGCCAACCGACATTATACGTACATCGCAGACACTTTCATTGTCATTATTTATTTTGTCTTTTTCTCACAGACAAGTTAAAATGCAATCTTCCACGTTCCACCAACTTTATTAATAGCACTGAGAATGAGACTACACTAGATGGTGTGGGGTCGGAGGGGTGACTGGGAGGACTAGGTGCGTGAGGAGTGGGATTGGCCGACGAAAAGGACTCCTCGGTAAAGACTTGACGAATCAATCACAATGTTTCAGCGCATTCCCCCATCGCACTCCCGACAAATCATACACTTGTCAGACCGGGGCGCACACATTAAAACAAAACTACATTTTCTCGTACAAATCGTACGACTTTCTGGCACTAGACTGAGCTCCTCCCTTCGTTTAGTGGTTAGTGCACTAGACTAGACACCACCCTGGTGTAGTAGTTAGCGCACCAGACTAGAGGCCTCCTTGGTGTAGTGGTTAGCGCACCAGACTGGGCTCCTCCCTTCGTGTAGTGGTTAGCGCACTAGACTAGAGGCCTCCTTGGTGTAGTGGTTAACACACCAGACTGGGCTCTTCCCTTCGTGTAGTAGTTAGCGCACCAGACTAGAGGCCACCCTGGTGTAGTGGTTAGCACACCAGACTGGGCTCCTACCTTCGTGTAGTGCTTAGCGCACCAGACTGGGCTCCTCCCTTCGTGTTGTGGTTAGCGCACCAGACTGGGCTCCTACCTTCGTGTAGTGCTTAGCGCACCAGACTGGGCTCCTCCCTTCGTGTAGTGGTTAGCGCACTAGACTAGAGGCCTCCTTGGTGTAGTGGTTAGCACACCAGACAGGGCTCCTACCTTCGTGTAGTGGTTAGCACACCAGACTGGGCTCCTCCCTTCGTGTAGTGTTTAGTGCACCAGACTGGGCTTCTCCCTTCGTGTAGGGGTTAGCGCACTAGACTAGAGGCCTCCTTGGTGTAGTGGTTAGCGCACCAGACTGGGCTCCTCCCTTCGTGTAGTGGTTAGCGCACTAGACTAGAGGCCTCCTTGGTGTAGTGGTTAGCGCACCAGGCTCGGCTCCTCCCTTCGTGTAGTGGTTAGCGCACTAGACTAGAGGCCTCCTTGGTGTAGTGGTTAGCGCACCAGGCTCGGCTCCTCCCTTCGTGTAGGGGTTAGCGCACTAGACTAGAGGCATCCCTGGTGTAGTAGTTAGCGCACCACCATGGGCTCCTCCCTTCGTGTAGGGGTTAGTGCACTAGACTAGAGGCCTCCTTGGTGTAGTGGTTAGCGCACCAGACTGGGCTCCTCCCTTCGTGTAGTAGTTAGCGCACCAGACTAGAGGCCACCCTGGTGTAGTGATTAGCGCACCAGACTTGGCTCCTCCCTTCGTGTAGTGATTAGCGCACCAGACTGGGCTCCTCCTTTCGTGTAGTGGTTAGCGCACCAGACTGGGCTCCTCCCTTCGTGTAGTAGTTAGCGCACCAGACTAGAGGTCACCCTGGTGTAGTGGTTAGCACACCAGACTGGGCTCCACCCTTCGTGCAGTGGTTAGTGCACCAGACCGGGCTCCTCCCTTCGTGTAGGGGTTAGCGCACCAGACTGGGCTCCTCCCTTCGTGTAGGGGTTAGCGCACCAAACTAGAGGCCGCCCTGGTGTAGTGGTTAGCACACCAGACTGGGCTTCTCCCTTCGTGTAGTGGTTAGCGCACCAGACTGGGCTCCTCCCTTCGTGTAGTGGTTAGCACACCAGACTGGGCTCCTCCCTTCGTGTAGTAGTTAGCGCACCACCATGGGCTCCTCCCTTCGTGTAGGGGTTAGCGCACTAGACTAGAGGCCTCCTTGGTGTAGTGGTTAGCGCACCAGACTGGGCTCCTCCCTTCGTGTAGTAGTTAGCGCACCAGACTAGAGGCCACCCTGGTGTAGTGATTAGCGCACCAGACTTGGCTCCTCCCTTCGTGTAGTGGTTAGCGCACCAGACTGGGCTCCTCCTTTCGTGTAGTGGTTAGCGCACCAGACTGGGCTCCTCCCTTCGTGTAGTGGTTAGCGCACCAGACTGGGCTCCTCCCTTCGTGTAGTGGTTAGCGCACCAGACTGGGCTCCACCCTTCGTGTAGTGGTTAGCACACCAGACTGGCTCCTCCCTTCGTGTAGTGGTTAGTGCACCAGACTGGGCTCCTCCCTTCGTGTAGGGGTTAGCGCACTAGACTAAAGGCCTCCTTGGTGTAGTGGTTAGCACACCAGACTGGGCTCCTCCCTTCGTGTAGTGGTTAGTGCACCAGACTGGGCTCCTCCCTTCGTGTAGGGGTTAGCGCACTAGACTAGAGGCCTCCTTGGTGTAGTGGTTAGCGCACCAGACTGGGCTCCTCCCTTCGTGTAGTAGTTAGCGCACCAGACTAGAGGTCACCCTGGTGTAGTGGTTAGCACACCAGACTGGGCTCCACCTTTCGTGTAGTGGTTAGTGCACCAGACCGGGCTCCTCCCTTCGTGTAGGGGTTAGCGCACCAGACTGGGCTCCTCCCTTCGTGTAGGGGTTAGCGCACCAGACTAGAGGCCGCCCTGGTGTAGTGGTTAGCACACCAGACTGGGCTCCTCCCTTCGTGTAGTGGTTAGCGCACCAGACTGGGCTCCTCCCTTCGTGTAGTGGTTAGCACACCAGACTGGGCTCCTCCCTTCGTGTAGTGGTTAGTGCACCAGACTGGGCTCCTCCCTTCGTGTAGGGGTTAGCGCACTAGACTAGAGGCCTCCTTGGTGTAGTGGTTAGCACACCAGACTGGGCTCCTCCCTTCGTGTAGTGGTTAGTGCACCAGACTGGGCTCCTCCCTTCGTGTAGGGATTAGCGCACTAGACTAGACCAGCGACCTCTATGGTGTAGTGGTTAGTGCACCAGACCAGCGACCTCTATGGTGAAGTGGTTAGTGCACCAGACCAGGGACTTCTATGGTGTAGTGGTGAGTGCACCAGACCAGGGACCTCTATGGTGTAGTGGTTAGCACACCAGACCAGGGACCTCTATGGTGTAGTGGTTAGTGCACCAGACCAGGGGCCTCTATGGTGTAGTGGTTAGCACAACAGACCAGGGACCTCTATGGTGTAGTGGTTAGCACACCACACCAGGGGCCTCTATGGTGTAGTGGTTAGCCCACCAGACCAGGGGCCTCTATGGTGTAGTGGTTCACTTTACGTTCGAAACGCTTTGAAACTAAACCGTTACCACGACAACGAGGCGTCATCTCGTTGGCAGCGCGTTCGGCTAGTCTGTTGAGGCAGCACAAGGGGCCGGTGCGTGGTTCGAATCCCACTTATGCAAACGTTTGTTTTCGATAAAGATCCCGTGTCTTTCTTAGCGGTATTTGCGTTCCTCGGGAATGGATTTTTATTTCACCGTGAACTAGGAATGAAGAATATAAGTCTTCGTGAGCTTGGGTTTTCATTTGTCGTGGACTGGGAAGTTTCATTTTAAATAACCGTTCAACGGGAAATCGCCAATTTATATTATGTATCTTTGTATGCGTGGAGTTCTCGTTTTAATTCATCGCGACCCGTGAATGAAGAAATTTATTCTTCGTGATATGAGAATCAGTGTGGAGTATTATCTGGCTGCTGCTACCAATCATTAAAACCCGAAATCGCTCATAGCTAACATTAGAATGATCAGTTCGGTTCTCCAACCGACATTATAAGAACATCGCAAACAATATTATAACATACAAATCTTCCACGTTACACCAACTTTATTAATAGCTCTGAGAAGAAGACAACGGTTGATGATGTAGGGTCGGAGGGGGTTGACTAGGAGGACTAGGTTCGACTCCTGGGTAAAGACTTGACAAATCAATCACGGTGACTCCGCGCACTCCCTCATCGCTCTCCCGACAAAACATACATCTGTCAGATCGGGGTTCACACATTAAAAAGGCGGGGGCCTCCCTTCGTGTAGGGGTTAGCGCACTAGACCGGGGACAACCCTGGTGTAGTGGTTATCGCCCTAGACTAGAGGCCTCCTTGGTGTAGTGGTTAGCGCACTAAACTGGAGGCCACCCCGGCGTAGTGGTTAGCGCACTAGACTGGAGGCCACCTTGGCGTAGTGGTTAGCGCAATAGACCGGGAGAAACCCTTGTGTACTGGTTAGTGCACTAGGCAAGAGGCCTCCCTGGTGAAGTGCTTTGGGCACTAGACTGGGGGCTTCTCTCTGTGTGGTGGTTAGCGTACAAGACTGAGGGTTCTTTTGTGCAGTGGTTAGCACACTAGACTAGAGACCTCCCTAGTGTAGTGGTTATAGCGCACCAGACCAGGGGCCTCTGTGGTGTGGTGGTTAGTGCACCAGACCAGGGACCTCTGTGGTGTAGTGGGTAGTGCACCAGACCAGGGACCTCTATGGTGTAGTAGTTAGTGCACCAGACCAGGGACCTCTATGGTGTAGTGGGTAGTGCACCAGACCAGGGACCTCTATGGTGTAGTAGTTAGTGCACCAGACCAGGGACCTTTATGGGGCAGTAGTTAGTGCACCAGACCAGGGACCTCTATGGTGTAGTGGTTAGTGCACCAGACCAGGGGTCTCTATGGTGTAGTGATTAGCGCACCAGACCAGGGACCTCTATGGTGTAGTGATTAGTGCACCAGACCAGGGGCATCTATGGTGTAGTGGTTAGCACACCAGACCAGATGCCTCTATGATGTAGTGATTAGCACACCAGACCAGGGGTCTCTATGGTGTAGTGGTTAGCACACGAGACCAGAGGCCTCTATGGTATAGTGATTAGTGCACCAGACCAGAGACCTCTATGGTGTAGTCGTTAGTGCACCAGACCAGGGGCCTCTATGGTGTAGTGGTTAGCACACCAGACCAGATGCCTCTATGATGTAGTGATTAGCACACCAGACCAGGGGTCTCTATGGTGTAGTGGTTAGCGCACCAGACCAGAGGCCTCTATGGTATAGTGATTAGTGCACCAGACAAGGGCCTCTGGGGTGTAGTGGTTAGTGCCATTAAAGGAATGTGTGAAGTATAGGGCAAGAAACTTTAGCGTATATCTCAACATCTCAAACACACTTATTGCATAATGTGAATGAATCGATCACTTATATAGGCCGCGACGTACACGGTGTCGTCGTCCACAGCGATGTTATAGGGCGCAATGTCCCCGGTGTTCACGGTCGCCAGGGTCTCACCGCTGGGTGAGATCACGTAGATACATCTGTCGACCTTGTCCCCAACCAAAAAGTTCACCTCGTCCTCGCCGAGACCCAAGGGTTCCTTTAGTCCTTGGGGCCTGATCACATGTCCTGAAGTGGAGTGATCGGTGTAGAGCACGAGGGTTTTGTCTGTTATATAGTTAACCATCAGAGTGGAGCCGATGATGGCCACCCTCTCTGGGCGACCTTCAATCCCCGATGGACGTCTCAGAATGGTGACCACGCTGTCTGTGGTCAGTGACACTTTGTGCATGCCATTCCAACAGGCCACATACACGTGTTCCTTGTCACGTGGGTCCAGCGCCATGTGAGTGGGCCTCATTAACTTACCCCCGGCCGTCAGGGTCCCGACCACACGAAGACCCTCTGCTTGTGTCCACTTCACTATTGTAATGTTGTTACCAAGATCGCTGCACACGTAGACCGTGTCTGTGTCCTTGTCACTCAAACAATGAAATGGATCCTCAATGTCGACATGACACACGTAGGAGAGTTTGACCGCAGGCTCCGGGCGACCGAAGGCCACCAGTCGGCCACTACCCTTGTCAGCCACCAGGACGAGGTGGCCGAGGACACAGGCCGCGTGGGGAATCTTTAGACGTCCCACGCCCTCTTTGTCTCCCACTGGAGAAGTCACTCTCAGGCCCTCATAGAATACCTTGGACTGAAACAAATGGATGTTAAGGGAAAAATTAACGTATGACCTGGTGTTTAGGCCATTCTCGTGTCACCATCGTGTACATAGCGCGCAATAAGAATACTAAGCACATTACATGTATACAAGGCCGTAGGAAGCACAATGGGGCGACGCTCCAAAAAGGGAGAGGGAGGGGGGGGGGGGAATACTGACCTCTTTTGTTTCCCAACAAATACCCGCCTGAATACCAACGCCCACCCACCCTTTCCCAGTTTGGAGAGGGATGATAAGAATTTGACTTGACATGGCGTCCCGTGCTGCATTGGCTTCCAAAATTACCGTTTCCATTGACTGCAGACTAATAGGTCCCTTGTTCGAAACCAAATATTTGAGATATAATCTGGGGCATATTGCATTAAAGTTATTCATTCTCGGATGTTTCTCGGCCTACTTTAGCCCTGGGATGTACAAAACGGGAATGGCATTAAAGATATTCTTACCATAGCGTTATATCTATATGTGGAAAACGATGACGTATGTCATCCACATAGAGGCCGCGCTACTGTTTTCCTATTTTCAAAGTTCAAAGATCTTAAGTTCTAAAGCGATCACACCAAGAAGAAGAAATGTAGACGTACATAAATATACTTTAGTGCTCCAAAGTAAATTGATTAAATTTTTAACATTCATTATTCAGATTAAATAGACAAGGTAGACTGATTCACGAGATATCGTACGTACCGATCTCTCCACAAACATGGCGGAGTGGTCCTTTCGCAGTAGATCCAGACTACGAGAAGTCAAGTCTTTAAACGAGATATGTCTCAGCAGGGTGTGCAACTCCGGGTCACGAGAGGAAAAGGCGAAGTCCAGTGCATCGCTGAGTAGATCAGGTCCAACTACACAAAGACGGACCGCGCCGAGGACGCTCCCAGCGTGCCTCAGACGACATGGAGAGTGACGTAACCATGATAACGCCGCCTCCAACACGACGTCTTCCCTTCTAACACGTAGGTTGTCATCCCGCAGGAGACTCAGCAACGTCTCTACATCCAACAGCTCCAGGAACTCCGGACAGACACGGACTTTACCAAAGTGCCTCAGGATTTGAGTGAAACACTTCTGGTGTACGTCTTTAATTTCGTGCTTTCCTGATTCAGCCAACATGATAACCAGTCCACCTCCACATGTGGAGGCCAAGTTTTCATTGAAAAACCTGTCTAACAGCGCCATTACTGTCTCCAGCTGCAGGCAGCGAGCACACATCATGACGTCACACACATTGTCAGCCGTTACCTTCAGTTCTCCTCTGTAGATCCAATTCAAGATGGCGCCGAACGCGCTTCTCGTCACATTAGTCCCAGGCAGGGAAATATGTTTCAGGCTTGCAGACTCTGGCTCCGGATTAGATACTGGCTCCGGATTAGACCCTGGCTCCGGATTAGACCCTGGCTCCGGATTAGACCCTGGCTCCGGATTAGACCCTGGCTCCGGATTAGACCCTGGCTCCAAATTAGACCCTGGCTCCGGATTAGACCCTGGCTCCGGATTAGCTTGAACCATCTGATCGCGGTGTTGTGGTGAGTCCGGGTTGAAGCTTGACGACCTGGACTCAGTGTGTGTCAGTGAAAGGGAAGAATCTTCACCGCCGGGCGACCTTCCTGGCTCGGCTGTCTGTCCTACGGACGAACCATCAAGTGTCACGTCACGCGTATCAAGGGAAAGACACCGCTGGAAGTACCTGCTCCAGGCGGAGAGGACGGCCTTGTGACAGCGGAAGGCCTCCCCGTCCACCGTTACCGTGACGTCAGCCATGTCGGGGCACGTGTCTGTAAGAGTCGTGTAGGCGTCCCGCCAGGTGTCGCCATACTCGCTGCACAGATCATCACCTTGGGCTGAGTCACTGCAATACATAATATCTATAAATAGTGGCGAAACTAATGCTCCTTTATGACAATTAAACAACTGGCTCTCAATCTGGAACACAAATCCAAGTAACTTGACTCACAACCAACAGCTGCCACACAACCAGACCAATGACACACAGCCAGACCAATGACACACCAGACCAATGACGCAACCAGACCAATGACACACAACCAGACCAATGACACACAACCGAACCAATGACACACCAGACCAATGACAAAACCAGATAAGTGTCACAGCCAGTCCAATGACACACAATCAGACCAATGACACAACGCCAGACCAATGACACACAACCAGACAACTGCCACAGCCAGACCAATGACACACAACCAGATCAATGACACAACCAGACCAATGACACAGAACCAGACCAAGGACACACCAGACCAATGACACTCAACCAGACCAATGACACACCAGACCAATGATACTCAACCAGACCAATGACACACAACCAAACCAATGACACAAAATCAAACCAATGGCACAAAACCAGGCCAATGACTCACAATCGGACCAATGACACTACCAGAACAATGACACATAGCCAGACCAATGACACAACCAGACCAATGACACAACCAGATCAATAGCACCACCAGGCCAGTGACACAACCAGACCAATGACACTACCACACCAATAACACATAGCCAGACCAATGATGCACAACCAGACCAATGACGCACAACCAGACCAATGACACACAACCAGACCAATGACACACAACCAGACCAATGACACACAAACAGACCAATGACATCGCCAGAACAATGATACAACCAGACCAATGACACAAAACCAGTTTGTGACACACAACGAGAACAATGACACAGAGCCAGACCAATGACACACAACCAGACTAATTACACACAACCAGAGCAATGGCACACAACCGGACCAATGACACACAACCAGATCAATGACACTCAACGAGAACAATGACACACAACAAGACAAATAACGCATAGCCAGACGAATGGCACCCAACCAGACCAATGACATAAGCAGACCAATGACACACAACCAGACCAATGACACACAACCAAACCAATGACACTCAACGAGAACAATGACACACAACCAGACAAATAACGCATAGCCAGACGAATGGCACCCAACCAGACCAATGACATAAGCAGACCAATGACACACAACCAAACCAATGACACACTTCCAGACCAATGACACCGCCAGACCAATGACACTCAGCCAGCCCAATGACACACAACCAGACAAATGACACTAAACTAGCCCAATGACACAACCAAACCAATGGCACACGACCGGACCAATGACACACAACCAGATCAATGACACTCAACGAGAACAATGACACACAACCGGACAAATAACGCATAGCCAGACGAATGGCACCCAACCAGACCAATGACATAAGCAGAGCAATGACACACAACCAGACCAATGACACACAACCAAACCAATGACACACTACCAGACCAATGACACAGCCAGAATAATGACACCGCCAGACCAATGACACTACCAGACCAATGACACATAGCCAGACCAATGACGCACAACCAGATCAATGACACACAACCAGACCAATGACACACAACCAAAGCAACCGGACCAATGACACACAACCAGACAAATGACACCAAACTAGCCCAATCACACAACCAAACCAATGACACACAGCCAGACCAATGACACACAACCAGATCAATGACACTCAGCGAGAACAATGACACACAACCAGACAAATAACGCATAGCCAGACGAATGGCACCCAACCAATGACACACAACCAGACAAATGACACTAAACTAGCCCAATGACACAACCAAACCAATGGCACACAACCGGACCAATGACACACAACCAGATCAATGACACTCATCGAGAACAATGACACACAACCAGACAAAAACGCATAGCCAGACGAATGGCACCCAACCAATGACACACAACCAGACAAATGACACTAAACTAGCCCAATGACACAACCAAACCAATGGCACACAACCGGACCAATGACACACAACCAGATCAATGACACTCAACGAGAACAATGGCACCCAACCAGACCAATGACATAAGCAGACCAATGACACACAACTAGACCAATGACACACAACCAAACCAATGACACACTACCAGACCAATGACACCGCCAGACCAATGACACACAGCCAGCCCAATGATACACAACCAGACAAATGACACTAAACTAGCCCAATCACACAACCAAACCAATGACACACAACCAGACCAATGACACACAACCAGATCAATGACACTTAGCGAGAACAATGACACACAACCAGGCAAATGACACTAAACTAGCCCAATCACACAACCAAACCAATGACACACAACCAGACCAATGACACACAACCAGATCAATGACACTCAGCGAGAACAATGACACACAACCAGACAAATAACGCATAGCCAGACGAATGGCACCCAACCAGACCAATGACATAAGCAGAGCAATGGCACACAACCAAACCAATGACACACAACCAGACCAATGACACACAACCAGATCAATGACACTCAGCCAGAATAATGACGCACAACGAGACAAATAACACATAGCCAGACGAATGGCACACATAGCCAGACCAATGACGCACAACCAGATCAATGACACACAACCAGACCAATGACACGCAACCAAAGCAACTGGACCAATGACACATAACCAGACCAATGACACAACCAGACTAATGACACAGCCAGAATGACACACCATACCAATGACACACAACCAGACCAATGACACAACCAGAGTAATGACACCGCCAGAACAATGACTCAACGAGAACAATGACACACAACCAGACAAATAACGCATAGCCAGACGAATGGCACCCAACCAGACCAATGACATAAGCAGACCAATGATACACAACCAGACCAATGACACACAACCAAACCAATGACACACTTCCAGACCAATGACACCGCCAGACCAATGACACTCAGCCAGCCCAATGACACACAACCAGACAAATGACACTAAACTAGCCCAATGACACAACCAAACCAATGGCACACGACCGGACCAATGACACACAACCAGATCAATGACACTCAACGAGAACAATGACACACAGCCAGACAAATAACGCATAGCCAGACGAATGGCACCCAACCAGACCAATGACATAAGCAGAGCAATGACACACAACCAGACCAATGACACACAACCAAACCAATGACACACTACCAGACCAATGACACAGCCAGAATAATGACACCGCCAGACCAATGACACTACCAGACCAATGACACATAGCCAGACCAATGACGCACAACCAGATCAATGACACACAACCAGACCAATGACACACAACCAAAGCAACCGGACCAATGACACACAACCAGACAAATGACACTAAACTAGCCCAATGACACAACCAAACCAATGACACACAACCAGACCAATGACACACAACCAGATCAATGACACTCAGCGAGAACAATGACACACAACCAGACAAATAACGCATAGCCAGACGAATGGCACCCAACCAATGACACACAACCAGACAAATGACACTAAACTAGCCCAATGACACAACCAAACCAATGGCACACAACCGGACCAATGACACACAACCAGATCAATGACACTCAACGAGAACAATGACACACAACCAGACAAAAACGCATAGCCAGACGAATGGCACCCAACCAATGACACACAACCAGACAAATGACACTAAACTAGCCCAATGACACAACCAAACCAATGGCACACAACCGGACCAATGACACACAACCAGACAAATAACGCATAGCCAGACGAATGGCACCCAACCAGACCAATGACATAAGCAGACCAATGACACACAACTAGACCAATGACACACAACCAAACCAATGACACACTACCAGACCAATGACACCGCCAGACCAATGACACCGCCAGACCAATGACACACAGCCAGCCCAATGACACACAACCAGACAAATGACACTAAACTAGCCCAATCACACAACCAAACCAATGACACACAACCAGACCAATGACACACAACCAGATCAATGACACTTAGCGAGAACAATGACACACAACCAGGCAAATGACACTAAACTAGCCCAATCACACAACCAAACCAATGACACACAACCAGACCAATGACACACAACCAGATCAATGACACTCAGCGAGAACAATGACACACAACCAGACAAATAACGCATAGCCAGACGAATGGCACCCAACCAGACCAATGACATAAGCAGAGCAATGGCACACAACCAAACCAATGACACACAACCAGACCAATGACACACAACCAGATCAATGACACTCAGCCAGAATAATGACGCACAACGAGACAAATAACACATAGCCAGACGAATGGCACACATAGCCAGACCAATGACGCACAACCAGATCAATGACACACAACCAGACCAATGACACGCAACCAAAGCAACTGGACCAATGACACATAACCAGACCAATGACACAACCAGACTAATGACACAGCCAGAATGACACACCATACCAATGACACACAACCAGACCAATGACACAACCAGAGTAATGACACCGCCAGAACAATGACTCAACGAGAACAATGACACACAACCAGACAAATAACGCATAGCCAGACGAATGGCACCCAACCAGACCAATGACATAAGCAGACCAATGATACACAACCAGACCAATGACACACAACCAAACCAATGACACACTTCCAGACCAATGACACCGCCAGACCAATGACACTCAGCCAGCCCAATGACACACAACCAGACAAATGACACTAAACTAGCCCAATGACACAACCAAACCAATGGCACACGACCGGACCAATGACACACAACCAGCTCAATGACACTCAACGAGAACAATGACACACAGCCAGACAAATAACGCATAGCCAGACGAATGGCACCCAACCAGACCAATGACATAAGCAGAGCAATGACACACAACCAGACCAATGACACACAACCAAACCAATGACACACTACCAGACCAATGACACAGCCAGAATAATGACACCGCCAGACCAATGACACTACCAGACCAATGACACATAGCCAGACCAATGACGCACAACCAGATCAATGACACACAACCAGACCAATGACACACAACCAAAGCAACCGGACCAATGACACACAACCAGACAAATGACACTAAACTAGCCCAATGACACAACCAAACCAATGACACACAACCAGACCAATGACACACAACCAGATCAATGACACTCAGCGAGAACAATGACACACAACCAGACAAATAACGCATAGCCAGACGAATGGCACCCAACCAATGACACACAACCAGACAAATGACACTAAACTAGCCCAATGACACAACCAAACCAATGGCACACAACCGGACCAATGACACACAACCAGATCAATGACACTCAACGAGAACAATGACACACAACCAGACAAAAACGCATAGCCAGACGAATGGCACCCAACCAATGACACACAACCAGACAAATGACACTAAACTAGCCCAATGACACAACCAAACCAATGGCACACAACCGGACCAATGACACACAACCAGACAAATAACGCATAGCCAGACGAATGGCACCCAACCAGACCAATGACATAAGCAGACCAATGACACACAACTAGACCAATGACACACAACCAAACCAATGACACACTACCAGACCAATGACACCGCCAGACCAATGACACCGCCAGACCAATGACACACAGCCAGCCCAATGACACACAACCAGACAAATGACACTAAACTAGCCCAATCACACAACCAAACCAATGACACACAACCAGACCAATGACACACAACCAGATCAATGACACTTAGCGAGAACAATGACACACAACCAGGCAAATGACACTAAACTAGCCCAATCACACAACCAAACCAATGACACACAACCAGACCAATGACACACAACCAGATCAATGACACTCAGCGAGAACAATGACACACAACCAGACAAATAACGCATAGCCAGACGAATGGCACCCAACCAGACCAATGACATAAGCAGAGCAATGGCACACAACCAAACCAATGACACACAACCAGACCAATGACACACAACAAGATCAATGACACTCAGCCAGAATAATGACGCACAACGAGACAAATAACACATAGCCAGACGAATGGCACACATAGCCAGACCAATGACGCACAACCAGATCAATGACACACAACCAGACCAATGACACACAACCAAAGCAATTGGACCAATGACACAAAACCAGACCAATGACACAACCACACTAATGACACCGCCAGAACAATGACTCAACCAGACCAATGACACACAACCAGACCAATGACACACAACCAAACCAATGACACACAACCAGACCAATGACACACAACCAAATCAATGACACACAACCAGAACAATGACACACAACCAGATCAATGACACACAACCAGAACAATGACACTAAACTAGCCCAATGACACAACCAAACCAATGACACACAACCAGACCAATGACACACAACCAGATCAATGACACTCAGCGAGAACAATGACACACAACCAGACAAATAACGCATAGCCAGACGAATGGCACCCAACCAATGACACACAACCAGACAAATGACACTAAACTAGCCCAATGACACAACCAAACCAATGGCACACAACCGAACCAATGACACACAACCAGATCAATGACACACAATGAGAACAATGACACACAACCAGACAAATAACGCATAGCCAGACGAATGGCACCCAACCAGACCAATGACATAAGCAGACCAATGACACACAACTAGACCAATGACACACAACTAAACCAATGACACACTACCAGACCAATGACACCGCCAGACCAATGACACACAGCCAGCCCAATGACACACAACCAGACAAATGACACTAAACTAGCCCAATCACACAACCAAACCAATGACACATAACCAGACCAATGACACACAACCAGATCAATGACACTCAGCGAGAACAATGACACACAACCAGACAAATGACACTACACTAGCCCAATCACACAACCAAACCAATGACACACAACCAGACCAATGACACACAACCAGATCAATGACACTCAGCGAGAACAATGACACACAACCAGACAAATAACGCATAGCCAGACGAATGGCACCCAACCAGACCAATGACATAAGCAGAGCAATGACACACAACCAAACCAATGACACACAACCAGATCAATGACACTCAGCCAGAATAATGACGCACAACGAGACAAATAACACATAGCCAGACGAATGGCACACAACCAGATCAATGACACGCAACCAGACCAATGACACACAACCAAAGCAACTGGACCAATGACACATAACCAGACCAATGACACAACCAGACTAATGACACAGCCAGAATGACACACCATACCAATGACACACAACCAGACCAATGACACAACCAGAGTAATGACACCGCCAGAACAATGACTCAACCAGACCAATGACACACAACCAGACCAATGACACACAACCAAACCAATGACACACAATCAGATCAATGACACACAACCAGAACAATGACGCACAACGAGACAAATAACACATGGCCAGACGAATGGCACACAATCAGGCCAATGACACACAACCAGTTCATGACACACAACGAGAACAATGATACGCAAACAGATGATATTGCATGTCACTTTTGCTACGCAGAGGCACTTGTGCTTTCTCAGTGAAAAAGCGGTGGTGTGTGTGTCGCTTTCTATCAAATAAAACGGAAAAAAATGGAATAAAACAATACCTTCTCGTCCCCACGTGTGATGGTTTCCTTTTGGGTAGTGTTGTCCTTTCAGTAAACATGTTGGGATGGTCCTTCTTCAGCTGATCCAGACTGCCTTCGTGGGACTCACGGGCTGCCAGAACATCCAGAAGAATATTACAACATTCTCTATCCGTAGACATTATCTTTATATCCAGAGCCTTTCGAATCGTGCCGACACTAACCAGGCCAATTCTGAGCGACTTGAGGATATCACTGAGGTGTTCCAGGCGTCCTTCATCGTGGTGAAGCCAGGCGAACGCCGAACTAAAGATGGCGTCTTCACTTTCAGCCTTCAACTGATTAATACCCAGAAGCGCCAGGAAATCTTGCGGTGAAAGTTCTAGAAAATCTGTTGCTCCTGCGATCACTTCATCGAAGTTCTCTGCCATCCCGTTCAGGGTGATATCACGCAGGCCCGACAATCCCCAGCTGTGTGCCAGACTGAGGTGATGGAACCTACGGGACGCAGGAAGGTCGGACAACGACTGGCTTCTGATGTAGTCGAGTAGCATGTCTACAGTTTTGTCCATCTGAAGATAGAAGGCCGAGGGCAACAACAGTTCAGTGCTGTCCACAGACAAATCAAGTTCTCCGCGGTAAATCCATTGGTAGAGCGCGGAAAACGCCTCTGACGATATCAGACTTGACTCCACTAAGGTCACGTGACTGTCATGTTTCTCAGTGAAGTCGGTGCCGAACATGCACCGGAAGTAGCCGCTCCAAGCCGCCAGGACAGACTTGTGGCAGGAGAAGGCCACATTGCCCACAGTCACCGTGACGTCAGCCAGCGTTCCACTGTCGACAAGCTTCCTGTTGGCTTCCCTTAACGCCTTGTCGTGCGCTCGGATTAGTGCTGCCGCATCCATCTTCTAAGTGAATACTATGAGGGATGTATACCTAATTTGACAAACAGTAACATGTTAGATTATCTCAATCGCACATCGTAGACCTATTAACAAGAACTAACTTTTTTGATCAAGTATGTGATCTCAGGTAATAGTCTGGCAATACGCCGATCCAGCATTTTGCGGGGTGGCATTATCGGGGTTCATGGGTCGATTCGAATGTATTCCGACAGGGGGGTCAACCGAAAAGCTGTATGGCCTACAGTTCTCATTGACAAAAAAGAGGCAGGAGCGGGGTCCACTCCTAGCATGGCCTACAGTTGTCACTGAACAAAAGACATGCACACTCAAGGACCTGGGATCCTTCACTGCTAGGGCCTAAAGTGCATCACAGCAGTTCTGTTCGCTAGTTATGTCATCATTACTGACCATGATCGAGGGGGCATTATGATATCATTTGCCTCAGCTGTGGTCAAAACTTATTTTGGAACAGCCTTACATTTTCATCATTCTAAATTTGACATCATGTTATCCACAAGTATAATGAAATACATATGACATTGATTGGAAAAGTTTATATCACCTTACAAAATGTGGAGCATAGTGCCAAACTGAAAGATCTAGTGTGTAAGTAGGCAAAATAAATAGTAATTACTTTGATTAGGACAAAGTTATTTACTTAATTCCAGAGGGGAAATCATGATGTATACTCCATTAGTATGATAAAGTTTTGTGACGTAAAGTGCGAAATCCTCAAAATCTAAATCACTTGCAAAAGAACACAGCAAAGGTTTAACATATTTTAATTTTACCTATGTAATATATATGGTATACCACAAAGAAATAAGCAATATTTTAGGGCCTTTTTGACAAATAATTGAGTTACTCATTTGTATCTCACATTACCGGTAACTGAAGTATATTTTACAATACAGTTAATCACTTGTAACATGAAAGATAAATAATTCAGAATTGTATAATATGAATACTTATGCCATATCCACATGAAGTGGTATACATTACAAAGCTCTGTTGATCCAGGGATCTTGGTTCAGAGAAATTAACCAGCTTCAAAAAGTTATCATCATTACAATTAAGGTAATGCATTAGAACTAAACTAATGGCTATGAAGTCAAAACCTGCTTTAGGATTTAAGCATGGAACAGTAGAAGGCAATTAAGTGAAACCAAAGAACCAAACAATTTTAATTTCACAAAAAGAAGTAATCAAGTTGACCAGACTGATCTGGAAATATGCATCTGTCCCTACATACTAGGTTATGCTTATTAATAAAGTACCCATGGCTGATACGAGTCAGTAAGCAACATACCTTCACATAACAAATGGACAACAAAATGGTTAGATTTTCATTTCCAAATAACTAACACTGAGCCATGTGAGACCATCAAGAAATTGTTGAACCAGCGCCCAAAACTTGCTTTCACATGAAGCCTATAAAACCCATGTGGCTTTTAATGTTAGATTGGTTACATTATTGGCTGTAATAGATTTTGATGTAGGTAAGGGTAACAAGGGGGTTCCCAGGGTGGGGGCTCCTGAGGTTGTAAATTAAACCACTTATTCAAACCTTATGTGCAATGTCAAGTCCATTTTGGAAAGATCCACTTTTTAAGTGGTGATCTTTTTACTGGAGCGCCCGGGCTATATACGTCTCAGGCAAATTGTATATAATTAGTATCATGTCATCTGGTAATGACCTGAGGAGAGTGAACATATCCAGTATTATTTAATAATATATTACATGTTTATTATTACATGGAATAATAATCACATGGAAAGAAGCTTTCATTTTTGATTACATGTTATTGATCCATCTTTGGTATTGGATAAGATAATGTAATTATAACATTAGATAATTGTTACATTTTTACTCGAAATTATATAAATAATATTGAATCCATATTGCGACAAGCAGTGTATAACAGCAGACAGAACAGGAAGTGGGATTTTCCAGAAGATATATCCATGTATCCTCTGACCTGGGTATACCTTTTAGGTGTTTTTTTTTCTGGTGGATCAAATCAGTCCATTAAAGGAATTGACGTAAATTTCCTGATCATGCTGATGAAATAGACATTATCCACACATGCTAGTGCCAAGATCACACCCTCAGAACCTTTAATTAGATCTATAGACATGAATTAATAGAGGCCAAAACTAATTACTCATACCAACACTAATCCTAGCCTCGGGAGACCCACTCTGTTCCGCCGTTGGGTTTCGGTTCCAGCCTGGGTTTCGCACGGGGACTTTTAAACAGAATAGGCGCATTTGGAAATTCTGAATCATCTGTCTCCTCTCGGCATATAAAAGTATTATGTACAAGCTAAGACTAACCCAGTCACTGAATATTTGTTTCAGGTACCTGTGATCTAGATATGTACCCATTCCAGATTTTATCAATATCAGTTACAAACAAGTCCCCCTTGGAAGAGTTTTTGGGCACGACCATGGGTTATTATGTTAAACACTTGCCCCCACACTAGTTGTATAGGCCATGCAACTAAAGTCAAAGTCATCAATGCCATAGCATATCGTTTTGGCCCATATTTTCCACGAATTTGTCGCAATCATTCTAAAAATCACGGACGTGAGAAAGCAACACCGCGCAATTTTAATGATACCAAACTTATGTGTGTACTGCGATGTTATCCTTTTTTAAGACACAAACAATATTTCTCCATGCTGACACTCCATTGGCAGCAAACGCCATTTCGCAAATATACTAAAGCACCCGTCATAAGATAACGTAGTTGCCATGAACAATAGATACTCTATATTTGTACGCCATGGCAATTATAGAGCATTTATTTCATTGCCTGTGATTTAGTCTATTTGCGACAAAATGTCTGTTGGCAATGGAGTGTCAGCATAAAGAAATATTATTACTTATTACGGCACTGCCACTTATGACTTTGTCTTTGACTTTAGTTTGGGACTCATATATTACGTCACCAGCTGGTCACTGTGTCAAAGTTTTCCGTGTTTGACATACACTGCTGCCTCCGGGTCCCCTGAAAAGACCATCCCATACAAACCTGAAGCACACTGGGAACTGCTATGACACAGGCTTTATCGTAGTTACATAACCTGCCTTCAGGTCTTTCAAATCACGTTTATAGGCGTCTCCTACCTCGACTAAACTTCAGAAATGATAACGAAACGTCGGGCGACACTGATCAGGGGAATTCCACCGGAAGAACGAACCAATCTCCCAGCAGAGGGAGCGCGTTCCTCACTGGACTCACTCTCCCTGCAGAGGGCGCTCGCGCTTGCGTGATCGCGCGTGATCGCAACTACTCTGCCAGCACAGGTAGGCTCTTCCACGGTAACGGCTTATAGCTAACCAAGCTCCCCGCACGGTGGCGCTACGCAAGCTAGCTTTTACCGCTGCTGTCGGCCGGGGCCAAATTTCAAGATTTTTGAAAAACGGTCAAATCAGCTGTAATTTCTTGCAACATTATAGTTTTAAAGAATTAAACTTAAAAATAACGTGCTTTGTGTATTTAATACAGCAAAACACATCTTGTACCCTTTCGAAAAAGTTATAATTGTGACAGAACTCTTTCTTTTCATCACCTGATTTCATGTGTTATTAGGCTTAGGCTGGGTCCCAGCACTAATTTGTAGAACTGCGCGACGCATTTTTCCTACCGATATGCACAGCGCCGCCCTGGGGAGCGAGTGTGAAAATGCATTCAGGACGTAGGTGACAACAGAGATATAATGGAGCCCTAGCGGAGTGAGTCGAAGGCAGAGAGTGATAGCTAACGAGTGAGGCGCCTACTCGATCTCCCGGCAGAGGGCGTTACGCTTGCGCCATAGTCCCTCTGCCCCACGTCAAATTTAACCATCAGAATTATCCTTCATCCGCGAAAATTGGAGTGAATCTAATCGCAGATAAATTCGCAGTTTGGCATCAAATACACCACTGTTTAGCATTTACTGTGCCACTGGTACCATACCTGACGAATGCATTTGAGTTTGATTAATTTGAAGCCATGTTACTTTCGAACTATATTTTCGAGTGCGGTCGAGGTCAAAGGCATGAAGCGCAAGTTTTGAACTTTGACCCCGTGTCATTTTGAATTTTTTTTTCGCTTAACTCTTCCATTGTGATCATTCGACAACGGAATGTCTATATTTTTCAAATTAACCATTCGTGACTCCAGGACCGTTGAGGTCAATCTTGAGGTGGGCGGTGACGTGGGGCAGAGGTGATGTTAAGCTGGTACCGCCGCTCAAACTCATACAAGTTGCTGAGCGAGCGAAGTTGGGACCGCGGAACCAGGCTAAGGTGATGTGAGGAACGAGCGCCCTCTGCTGGCAGTGTGGCGCCTACTGCCCCTCTGAGCCCTGCTCCGAAATGTGTATGTTAGTGAGTCTCTGTGTGCGGCGCGAGTGGATTTCGGAAAACGGTTTCGCCTCGGTCGCGCGGGGTGCTGCCCATGCGGGCTGCTGCCGTTATCATTATCATTATTAATTATCATTATTATCGTTATCATTATTAAATGATACACTTTCATGTGGATCTAGGCCAGGCCCACATCAACAATTTTTTCACACTGTTGAAATCCAAATTTTAATTTCGTGTCGGGCTATTAGTCTTAAAGAGTTATTGCACTACGTCACTGCGCCACGGATACGCATGCCTTAGCGCCCATAACGTATGGCATACGTTTAACTTGCGTTTTTTTATTCTCGCGCGGTGAGAAGAAGGCGAACACGATAAAAGCCAAAAATTCAAACCAGAACAAAGAGTTAAAACAGTTTTGTTCAAAGTGTTAATGTCTTAGTCTCATGTATATTTATATTACCTCTTTTGCTGTTCCCTTCAAGTTAAACAAGCAAAAACATGTGTAACAGAGCAGTTTCTTCAAGACTAATTCTCTGATGAAATAGGTTTGACATATAAATAAATATCATTTCCAGAAAAATACCGTCTGGAAATGGTTACTTCATTCATTTTTCTATTTCATTATTTCATTTACATTTATGAACAACCTGACTGCATTTTTTTCACAGGGAAAAAGTTCCTCAACAACTTTCCTCAACAAACGGATTTAAAATTGAAACTTTATTGAAACAACACTTATATAATGAACGTGAAACCATCTAAACAGTTTACATCTTCATAGAACAATTATTTTCATATAGGTTCTGACTACTAATCAAATGCTGGTCTGACCAATAATATTTCTAAATGTACTGGTGAACTACGATAACACCTGGATAAATGAAAGTATTAGATTTACATCAATGCTATTCATGTAACATTCTTTTAACAAAGTTTCCACCTTCCCAAGTCTTCTGGAATTAGACCTATTTATTTCGGATCTGGATGGGTTGGGGATGGTGGGGGGTGCTAGTCTAAAAGTCTTGCACATGCATTTTCTATGGGATCCTCTAAGGAGGAATAGGTGTGAGGGTCTACCCAACGGACCGTGCCCGTTCAGCCGACACGGTGCTGATGTTGAAATTACCCAGGGCGACCTTGAACTCTGCACCAGGCACTGCCGCGACGTGTGCTTTCTTTAGAAACTCTATGGAAATTCTATGAAATGTTTGTGTTTTAGGTCGCTTTTGGACACATGAAGGCTAAATCGGACCAAGGAACCACAGGGACCATGAAGGATGAAGGAATGAAACATGCCCCCGATAGGTACCCGAAGCCCGAACTCAGGGACCCTCCCCCCCCCCCCACCCTCCCGGGAAACTGTATGGAAACCCTATGGATATTCTATAGAAACTCTATAGAAACTCTAAGGAAGCTCTATAAAAACGCTATGGAAATCCTATGGAAATTGTATGGAAACTCTATGGAAATTGCATGGAAACTATAGAAGTCCCATGGAAACTCTATGAAAAAACGTTTATAATTGTCAAAAACAAATCGATAGAAGGCTTTAGAATATTTTAGTTCTATACGATATTTTTCTACGGGGTGGATTCCCCCCCTACCCCTCCCGTGCCCCCCGGTCGCAAGTTTTCCCCTCGGTCGTCAAAATCCAGGATCCGCCCTGCGGTGAATATAGAATATCGTTGTATGACGTTGATTAATGGAATATTTGTGGTGCTTCGGGCCTAAATGGTACCTCTACTTTGGAAAGTGCCCCATAACTTAATCACAATAGACCGATATGATGTCAATGTACGGCCTTGCCGCATCACTCGTTAGCCACGAGCGTGGCTAACGAGTGAGGCGGCATGTATATCTAATGAATACCGTTGTATTTTTTGTACGACATTGATTAATTTAATATGCTTTAGAAACCATATTATGTATAATGCTTCGGGCCTAAATGGTATTTTTAATTTTTGGAAAGTGCTGCATAACTTGACATTCATGCGGTATCACTGAAGCAAGTTTGATAAATTTGAAATTCCCGTCTAATTCACACACAAATTTGTTCCCTCCCCATTTACATTTTAAAACGACTCGTGCCGAAACGGTGTCGCGAAGGATAAAAATGTTTGTCTTTAATTTTCTGTGTAAATTGTTGTTAAAAATACACCATGTTGGAGATTCCCTGTCTTAAACCTTAAATTTCGCAGTCACAGTTTCTGCAATGTTAATGTACAGACTTGCCACCTCACTCGTTAGCCACGGGCGGCAGGTTATAAAATATCGTTCCTTGGTGGAATAGAAGATGTAAGTTATATGTATGGTAATGTGGGCCAATATTGTGCTTCTACGTTGCAACGTGCCCCATAACTTGACACAATACACCAGGAATTCGAAAGGGGGTGGGGCGGGGGGTACACTGAAACCCTGCCACAGCGGCGAAAGGAGGGAGGGGTGGCTCTGGAAATCAAACTATATGAGCATCTCCCTTTCTGCGTCTATTATTCCCGCCCTGACGGAAAAGTAGATGACCAAATTAGTGCACGACAGGCGAGGGGGTGGGGGGGGGGGGGCACAAAGCAGGTGGGGGGCGGGGGGCTTTGCTTAATGGTCTCCGCTGGTGTATGCATATATATAAAATAGCAAAACCTAGCGGAACCAAACCGAACTTGTAAGAGCACAAATGCGGCCGAGGCGCAAACGGCCTAATCGATCGCAATTATACGTTGCAATTTGCCATTAAAAACATTTTGGTAACACAGCAGCGTTTTTATTCCGGGAAATGCAACTATCATACTTGAACGCAAAAGATAATGTTCAGTATTTACTAGTTAAAGAACGAGTTGGAGTGCATTCGTCGAAATAAAGCACGAGGCGCGATGGCGATAGCGGGCAATGTACGACAGCGAGTTCTTTAACGCATTTTTTAAATTGTTATAACAAGGCATTAGTTCTGCTCCTGATGTGAAGCCGACTATTGTATCAATTGCACTGCACGACTAATAGTGAGCATTAGGGGAACAACGGTTTGGCGTTAAAATGACAAAATGACAAAGCGACCAATCAACAAATGCACCAGTCAATGTGAAGCCCCAGGGGGGAGGGCGGGCCTGGGAAGGCGTGGGAGAAGTAGACATTTTAAAAGTCTTGTTTTCAAATTCCCCACACAAGGGTAAAGTCATTAAGTCTAACTTCCCTAAGAACAACTCCCCTTAAAAAGCAATTTTAGAGATTTACCGCTTCTACTTTGAAGCTGCTTGTTGAACTTTTCCCGCTAAATCTGAGCCTAAGTGACCTATATATCACAATTGGCAGAAAACTCTTGTTTCTATAAATTCACAAACCTAATAAACATCGCCGTTTCGGTTGTGATCTGGCAAACGTGTCTATCCGGGGACACCGTCGCGACCTGAATTCGTCGTGTCGTGTCGCGGCACTGTTAATTATAACAAGGTAGCCCTGATACATGACTCATACGCGCTGGTACCCGACGCGCGAGAGAGTCATGAAGTACAACCCGCATGAGACCAGGAATTGGTGGGGGTGCATGTGCATCATGTAGCTATTTGCCCTTATCACTAGATACCCTACCACCAAAAGTGATGGAAAGTAATTCCACAAGTGTTAAACTTTTCTTTCGTGGCTTCACATTCAATGTCAGCCTTTTATACATGCACTAAATAGCAAGTTTACGCAAACTCGCTCCGTCACTTTGAGAATCTCGCAACGGAAGATAAGCCAAAATGGCGGAGCGAGTGTCGAGAAAAATGTGTTGTTTATGGCAGTAATGACACTTTTTTAAATCCCCCCAGCGAATATAAGACAACGAAAGAAAAGTTCAACAATAAGGGCAAAAGCCTACAAGATGCACAAACACCCCCACCAATTCCTGGCCTCATGTGGGGTGCACTTCATGGCTCTCTCGCGCGTCGGGTACCAGCGCGTATGAGCAGCCATGTATAAGGGCTAATAACAAGGCATCGCGAAGCGCAACAACTGACATTTAGCACTAAGTTGAAAAACCTGTGGTTAATTGATATCACGGGCAAGGCTAAGAAACTCCATTTAAGAGACAAGTTCTGACAACATCAGCTAGCTCGCCTCAGCTTAGCTGGGCTCGACTGGAACAAGTTAAAATTAATGTTGTAGCGACTCGTATCATGTGGTTTGGACTGGTTTATTTCCTGTAAATACAGATGGCATTGTCAAAGTATGTTAACAATAGAGCAGTAGGAGGTCTGTCCCTGTCGATACATACAATGCAAACTCGAATACCTAATAAGAGTTCTAAATATAAAATGAGAATGGATACTAGTAGCATAAATAAAGTACGTAGGCTTACCTGTAAATACAGATGGCATTGTCAAAGTATGTTAACAATAGAGCAGTGGACCGTCTGTCCCTATCGATACATACAATGCAAACTGCCGGCGTTACGCGTCAAAGCCTATTTATAGTAGATAGTTGTGTATTGCAACTAGCAAGAAAGAACCAATCAGTGCGATTGAATCAGGGTCAAGTCAGGTCAGGTAACTATGAATAATTAACGTTGTGCGGAAGTTATTTCCTGTTACATAAACAATAACTGTTCATTATCAAGAAAATGCACAGTGTTTCGTTCTATACGGATATAAAATTATGTGACCGTCTCCCCTTCCTGGCCTATACTCCATGCCCTGATAGAAAATTAGTGGAATTAGTTGACCTAGAGATATACGACCGGCCGGGGGGGGGGGGGGGGGAGGCGCCCAGTGAGATAATGATTCATAAGACCAATATCCATACGTATAGCCGTTAATTAATTGTATCTTACGTGTGTGTTATAACAACAGGGAGTTTTGTGATCAAGATTATCAAAGCTACAATGTATATTCTAACAACCTGTAACTACATGCAAACAGCACGTGTTTTCTACTACTTCAATCAGCCGGTGACACTAATCCTTCCGCCAGCCGAGAACCGATCGACTTAGGGAATATGAAATGGGGCTTTGGGACCAAAATGATCAGTCGACTTACAGAGTGCAGAAGTGGTCGGGTTATAAATTATTGTCGCCATGCTAAGACATAGGCCGACTGTCGGACTGGAAAATATCGATCGAGTTTAGGAGGCGATCGGGTTACAGAGGTGGTCGGGCAGGGAGGTTTTACTGTAATAGAATTATCGACACCAAGAATTTGGCAAGAGTCGGGGGGGGGGATACGACCGGGGAAGCGGGGGGGGGGGGGGGTGGCTACACCTACACCTCAGATGGTCTTGACTATGCATGGAAAAAGGCATTGTTCGTCTATAAGAGTCAGTGAACAAATTGCGACTTTAACCCGGACTAAACACCCCCCCCCCTAGATCATCCTGTCATTGTGATTGACGATCATTTATCGAATGTAAAATACTGAAGTTAAACAAAGCTCTATCTTATTATATCTTAATAAGTAATCTGAAGGCAAATATATACAAAGGATTTATCCGAGAATCTTACCACTCGTGAGGCCGATGGATAAACCTCAAAACGGAAAAGGTTCACAAAAGATAGCGTCGTGGCTAACGTGTGTAATAAGCCATGCTACACCGATTTTATATATTATGTGTGATGTTTTAAGGTTGTTTAATGTCATTTCCGCATGTCAGGACATGTGGCCGCCGGTTGAGAGCCTTAGCATTTTTTTGCGAAGCGGGCTGACCGGTTCCAGTCAGATATCGTGCATTCAGCTTATTGGTCAACACGACTCCCGGCCTGGTAGGGGTGGCCATGGATCGGTCAGCCTAAGGTTCACAAACTTTGCACAATGGTTCCCTGTTCTAAAACGGCACTAACGTTATCGAGTACCACATACTTCCCTTACAACACCTGTGACGTAATGGCCTTGGTTGAGCTTTGAGAATAAAGCCCTATTCTGGGTAGTGCGGGTTCCGGATTGCATGACCACTCGCTGGACAGTTCCCTCATTGGCTCTGCTCCTGGCCAATCAGGAGTGTCCGACGCAGCAAGATGGTCCCGATGGTCACCTTCACGACATCAGTCGTGTTATTAAGTCTCATATGAAAAGGTGCAAAGTGTAACAGCACCAGAAAAAACAGTGGTAACGTATTTACATTTTTAATGGCCGCCATGGTCGTTTCTACAATGAACCACCTGTAACCGTCAACACGCAACACGGGCATCATTCCGACCACTCGACCCAGATCATCTTGTATTTCCAAGAAGGGCATGGCAGCTCGACCAGGTTAATCAATTTTTCTTACTTTACTATAAATAATGGCTGAAAAACATGCGTACTTTGTCTCCCTCACACTTTATTCCACCCGGTCTCTGAAATTCTAACCATGTTATCCCAATATCAATAGCCGGATCACTCAATTTCTCCTCCCCTGTCTCATTCTACAGATGCCCCTCCCTTGTCTGTCCTTCCCGCTCTCTCCTTAATCCTCTCTCCTCTCCGCACCATTTTCCCGATCTCCCCTCCCTTGTCTGTCACTCCCGCTCTTTCCTTAACCCTCTCTCCTCTCGGCATTATTTTCCAGATCTCCCCTTCCTTGTCTGTCCTTCCCGCTCTCTCCTTAACCCTCTCTCCTCTCGGCATCATTTTCCAGATGTCCCCTCCCTTGTCTGTCTTTCCCGCTTTTTCCTTAACCCTCTCTCCTCTCGGCATCATTTTCCAGATCTCCCCTCCCTTGTCTGTCCTTCCCGCTCTCTCCTTAACCCTCTCTCCTCTCGGCATCATTTTCCAGATTTTCCCTCCCTTGTCTGTCCTTCCCGCTCTCTCCTTAATCCTCTCTCCTCTCGGCACCATTTTCCAGATCTCCCCTCCCTTGTCTGCCCTTCCCGTTCTCACCTTAAAAAATAAATAAAATTGAATTAGTCTAGTGTGTAAAGTTATGCGGAACCGCCGGGCCAAGGTAAAAGCACGCCCGAAGCATCATATAATGTTTCTAACGCAGATCTCATTAATCAACCACAAACGTCATACCACGGTATTTGATACTCATGCAAGTCATGTCAACTTTTGATTTTTTAATTTAAATGTCCTACAAAAAAATATTCGGTCAGTCTGCACTTCGCACAATGCTGTATAAAGCTATCAAGAAATATTTATGCTTGGATAAATTAAGTGGTAGAAGTTGATCAGTTAAGTGGTAGAATTAAACAAGTGAGCCTATGCCTCCATAGCCTGAGAAGTTTAATTGCCATGTATGCCTAGCGCTATAATGTAAAATGCAACATCAGGTCATAAGGCTTTCCAATTAAAGGAACGGTGGCTCGTAGAGGATATAAGGCAATTTATTACAACATAATCCAAAGCACGACACTTTATCACTCTGGACAGATTATCAAGCTTCGCCGGGTCTCGATGAACAGATGTATAGAAGGCTGGAGGATGGTAGGTTTGGTAACGGCGGCTTTGACCCCCTGGATCCATCAGTCTTTGCATAATATAAAAGCTATATAAAGTATATAACACTTAATATAAGACAAACAGGGGTATAGATAAACACATAACTGAAGATTTGGTATTGGTGCCTGGCTTGCGGGCTTTGCTTGCTTGCAGTTAATCGCAACCATGCCACTTAACCATGCAGTCATTTGCATCAAGCCTAGCCTCTCCTAGTGTGTATATATATAGCAGCTATATATAGACTATGCGAGGCGTCGGACCCACACGCCCGCTACTCCACGGATATCCACTCGAGCCGCACCGCACGCGCGCGCTCACAGCGGATAACACTACAGTAAGAACTGCAGTTTGCTGCATGGAAAGCGCACACCCGTCCGCCCTGGGTTGAGTTGCCGAGCACGGTCGACCGCCGCGAACATTTTTGGTCCCTCGGAGCTCGCTATGCAACGACATTGGTCACCTCAAACTATTTCAATTTGTTGCGGGGATATCCACTAAATAATTATACTTACTTCGGAAATAGCAGCACAATCTAAATGGTGTAAAATATTGAAAGATAAAAGATAATTATAAAGCATCGATGTTTATCCTCAAAATCGTCGTCCAGAGTGTAATATTATCACATGGGACTGCTCTTGATCGCGGCGAACCAGACTCCACTTCCGTTGCAAAATTGTACGCGTCCTTGACCAATCCGCCAAGTTCAAATCCTTATTAGTCGTTGCCGATGGCGTGCGCACGCGGTCGACACCCATACGCAACGCCCCCCTGCTCGTTAGCCTCAAGACACTACCCTCTTCCACATCCCCACCTCCACTCGTGTGCCAATCTGAGTGAGCGGACCACGCAGCGGGGGGCTGTAGAGGAGACTACCAGCAGTGGGAGCATGTTCCTAGTACAACGCATGCGCAGTATATGTCACTCTGCGATGAGCGAGTCGAACGGTGTATGTGGACTATAGTCCCAACAGACGCACATATTACGCAACATGGTGTTCATGTTAGCGGGTCTGCCTTTTCACCTGGGGTATTCGTCGGTGAAAAAAGAGCGGCTCCGTATTCCGTATAAAACTGACTACTGCAGAAAGGGGGCTCTTATAGGATTGAGTGAAAAATGAAGGTATTTTAAGACTTTAATTCACTTAAACCAAAATGGAAAAAATATTTGCTGTTCAAATATATATACCCTGAAAGCAATCTTTACCGCGCCATAAACATGTAAATAGGACCAATGGAATTCGGCAATAATGTGACATGAAATTTAATAAATTTTCATTGTCGCCAACCTATGAGGGATAATGAAAACATAAACGAAATTTATTGTTTGCGATGTCCGTCATCCGCCATGTTGAGGCCCCCAACGGACTGTAGTTGCCGTAGTCGGTCAAGAATTGCGCTATGATGCTATGGGGGGGGGGGGGGCACTCTCTGCCTACGACTCACTTTGCTAGGACTCCATTAGAGCACTGTTGTTGCCTACCTCGTCAATGGAATTTTACATTCGTTCGCCAGGGTGTCGCTGCACAAATTGGGAAAGTCACATTTATGATTTTTTCGAAAGGGTACAATATGTTTCTTGCTGTATTAAATACACAGAGCTCGTTATTTTTTTACACGCGTTGATTTCACCGTTATTTAAGAATCTCGAAACCCTCCGCCGACAGGCTCACACAGGTCGAGACGAACAAACGACTCAGTGGCAGTTTCATTATTTATTGCTTCGCGTGTAATGATATGTAACGCAATGACGGTACAATGCACGGACGCCTCATGACGAGCATGGCTGTCTGGTTCACTGTATCTTCATTATTATGACGCCCAGAGAAACTTAAATGACCAACATTATAGTTCGGGTGTCGTTCCTCACCCTGTAATGTTTATCATTCAGACAATCAAAGAAGTTCTTTACAAAGCATGTAACCCTATAACTTACCCAAAAAGGGCGCATGGCCAGTAAGGTATTTATACAAATTGAAGCGCGAAGAACACTTATATCCCGTTCCGGGTGACCGGACAGTGACATTGGGGTCGGTGTGATATGCGGAAGTGTTCTCCCATTCGCACTTGTACGTCCCTCTTATATAAAATACATGATATTAAGACCCTCACCGCTCCATGGGTTGGTACGGTGCCATTATGGTAGACACAGAGTGGGACATCTCCGCATGGGGGCGATCCAGCATGTCACACCGGCCGGCCGCAAAATTAACTTTTAATTTCTTGCCTTGCCGCCGACGCCGTAACACATCTAGCTCGGGGGAAGTGGCAATGCCGTCACTGGAGTATCTTTTGTCGCTATGTCGTTCAACTACCACTGATGCTGATATAAACAGCGTATTACAATGGGTTTGTATGACCGACAGAAAGTGTTCCGTAGACTAGCATAAGAACATCAAATATCAGTCATAACCATACAAGCGATCTACTGACATTGTTTTCAACGTCTTATGAGAAGAATTTTGTTTGGTTGAAATCAACAATGCAATTCCATACTTCGCACGGCAAATATGGGTTGTATCAACCTAAATGCAAATGATAATCTAATAGCCCCAGGAGTACATGTCACAGCTATCTGGAATAGCTACAAGATTATGTCACAGCTCTCTGGAATATCGACACGATTATATGTCACAACTCTCTGGATTATCGACACGATTATATGTCACAACTCTCTGGATTATCGATAAGATTATATGTCACAGCTCTCTGGAATATCAACAAGATTATATGTCACAGCTCTCTGGAATATCGACACGATTATATGTCACAACTCTCTGGATTATCGACACGATTATATGTCACAACTCTCTGGATTATCGATAAGATTATATGTCACAGCTCTCTGGAATATCAACAAGATTATATGTCACAGCTCTCTGGAATATCAACAAGATCATATGTCACAGCTCTGGCAGATCAACAAAAATATATGTTACAGCTCTCTGGCTAACCATAAGACTAAATGTCGCAGCTCTCCGAAATTACCAGCGATCAGATTAAATGTCACCCCAATGTACTCACATGAATCTACACACGTGAAGCGTCACATCAAGTCGTTCATATCCTCGAGTCTCGATTGTACTCCATAGCTACACATGAAGCGTCACATCAGGTCGTTCATATCCTCGAGTCTCGATTGTACTCCATAGCTACACATGAAGCGTCACATCAGGTCGTTCATATCCTCGAGTCTCGATTGTACTCCATGGCTACACATGAAGCGTCACATCAGGTCGTTCATATCTCCACGTGATACAAGCTGTAAAAACACACTCATTGCATAATGTGAATGAAGCCATCATAGTTGTAGGGTGCGACGTACACGGTGTCGTCGTACACGTCGATGTTAAGGGGCACAATGTTTCCGGTGTTCACGGTCGTCAGGGTCTCACCGCTGGGTGAGATCACATAGATACATCTGTCGGCCATGTCCCCAACCAAAAAGTTCACCCCGTCCTCGCCGAGACCCCAGAGTTCCTTTAGTCCTTGGGGTCTGATCACGTGTCCTGAAGTGGAGTGGTCGGTGTAGAGCACAAGGGTTTTGTCCGCCAGGTAGTTCACCATCAGAGTGGAGTCGATGATGGCCACCCTCTCTGGGCGACATTCAACCCCCGATGGACGGCTTAGAGTGGTGATCACGCTGTCTGTTGTCAGTGACACTTTGTGTACGCCACCAGCACAGGCCACATACACGTGTTCCTTGTCACGTGGGTCCAGCGTCATGTGACCGGGATGCGACAACTTACCCCCGGCCGTCAGCTTCCCGACCACACGAAGCCCCTCTGCGTGTGTCCACTTCGCTATAGTAATCTTTTTACCCGAGGTGTCGCACACGTAGACCGTGTCTTTGTCACTCACACAATGCCATGGTTTGCTAATGTCGACATGACACAAGTAGGAGTGTTTGGCGGCAGAGTCCGGGCGACTGAAGGCTACCAGTCGGTCATTTCCCATATCAGCCACCAGGACGAGGTGGCCGAGGACACAGGCCGCGTGGGGAGTCTTCAGGCGTCCCGCGCCCTCTTTGTCTCCCACTGAAAAAGTCACTCTCAGGCCCTCATAGAATGCCTTGGACTGAAACAAGTGGAGGTCAAGGGAAAATAAATGAACGTATCAACTGGAATTTAGGCCACCCTCGGGCCATCCTCGCGTACATAGCGCGCAATAAGAATACTAAGCACATTACATATATACAAGGCCGTCGGAAGCAAAATGGGGCAACGGTCCAAAAAAAGGGAGGGGGGGGGGGGCGAGGGTCCGAAAACTGATCTCTTTGTTTCCTAACAAATACCTGCCTGAAAACCCCCGCCATCCCTTTTCCCGCTTGAAAAGGGATGATGTAAGAATTTGACTTGACATCCGTGCTGCAACGGCCTCCAAAACAAATGTTTCCATTGTAGAACACTCGACTGCCGATTAATAGGGCCCTGGTTGGAAACCAGATCTGGGAGCTCTAATCTGGGGCATATTGCATTACAGTTATTTATTCCCGGACGTCTCTCGGTCTATTTTAGCCCTGGTTTGCACAGAACGGGAATGGCATTAAAGACATTCTTGCCCTAGTGTTATATCTATATGTGGAGAACGATGACGTATATGTGTACTACGTCATCCACCCAGAGGCCGCGCTGCTGTTTTCCTGCTATTTTCAATGACGATAGCCTCTAGAAGCTAGTAGACGGCACAGTTCCAAAGCGATCACACCAAGCAGATAACAAATATATACTGCAACAAATATATTTTAGCGCTTAAATGTTAGTAAATTGAGTAAACGTTTAAAATCATTATATACCGACAGATGGCCAAAAGGGTTCTTTCAGCAGTTAAATTAAATAGGTTATGAAGAGTAATCCACGAAATATCCAAGAATACGTACCGATCTCTTCACAAACATGGCGGAGTGGTCCTTTCGCAGCACATCTATACTACGAGAATCCATGTCTTTGAACGAGATATGTCTCAGCAGGGTGTGTAACTCAGGGTCACGGGAAGAAAAGGCCAAGTCCAGAGAGTCGTTGAGTAGCTCAGGTCCTACTAGACAAAGACGGACCGCGCCGAGGACGCTCCCAGCGTGCCTCAGACGACATGGAGAGTGACGTAACCACGATAACGCCGCCTCCAACACGACGTCTTCCCTTCTAACACGTAGGTTGTCATCCCGCAGGAGACTCAGCAACGTCTCTACATCCAACAGCTCCAGGAACTCCGGACTGACACGGACTTGAGCAAAGTGCATCAGGATTTGGGTGAAACACTTGCGGTGTACGTCCTTAATGTCGTACTTTCCTGATTCAACCAACATGACAACCAGTCCACCTCCACGTGCGGAGGCCAAGTTTTCATTGAAGAACCTGTCTAACAGCGCTATTACTGTCTCCAACTGCAGGCAGCGAGCACACATCATGACATCACACACATTGTCAGCCGTTACCTTCAATTCTCCTCTGTAGATCCAATTCAAGATGGCGCCGAACGCGCTTCTCGTCACATTAGTCCCAGCCAGGGAAATATGTTTGGGGCTTGCAGACTCTGGCTTCGGATTAGATACTGGCTTCGGATTAGACCCTGGCTCCGGATTAGACCCTGGCTCCGGATTAGACCCTGGCTCCGGATTAGACCCTGGCTCCGGATTAGACCCTGGCTCTTCATTAGCTTTAGCTCCCTTATCGCTGTGATTTGGTGATTCCGGGTTGAAGCTTGATGACATGGACTCAGTGTGTGTCAGTGAAAGGGAAGAATCTTCACCGCCGGGCGACCTTCCTGGCTCGGCTGTCTCTCCTACGGACGAACCATCAAGTGTCACGTCACACGTATCAAGGGAAAGACACCGCTGGAAGTACCTGCTCCAGGCGGAGAGGACGGCCTTGTGACAGCGGAATGCCTCCCCGTCCACCGTCACCGTGACGTCAGCCATGTCGGGGCACGTGTCTGTAAGAGTCTTGTAGGCGTCCCGCCAGGTGTCGCTGTACTCGCTGCACAGATCATCACCTTGGGCTGAGTTCCTGCAATACATGATCTCTATACAATTGTGGCAAAAACTAATGCTCCTTTATGACAATTAAACGACTGGATCTCAATCTGGAACACAAATCCAAGTAACTTTACTCACAACCAAACCACTGCCAACCAGACCAATGACACACAGCCAGACCAATGACACACAAACAGACCAATTACACACAAACAGACCAATTACACACAACCAGACAAATAGCACACAACCAGATAAATGACACTCAACCAGCCCAATGACACAACCAGACCAACGACACAAAACGAGAACAATGACACACAACAAGACAAATGACACACAACGAAAACAATGACACACAACCAGACCAATGACACAGCCAGAACGACACAACCAGACCAATGACACATTGTCATTGGTCTGGTTGTGTGTCATTTGTCTGGTTGTATGTCATTGTTATGACACACTACCAGACCAATGACACAACCAAACCAATGACACACTACCAGACCAATGACACAACCAGACCAATGGCACAACCAGACCAATGACTCGCAACCAGACCAATGACACATAGCCAGACCAATGACACAACCTGACCAATGATTCAACCAGACCAATGACACATAGCCAGACCAAGGACACGCAACCAGAACAATGACACACAACCCGACCAATGAGACACAACCAGATCAATGACACACAACCAGACCAATGACACAAAACCAGACAAATAACACATAGCCAGACGAATGACACACAACCAGACCATAGGCACACAACCAGACCAATGGCATACAACCAGACCAATGACACACAACCAGACCAATGGCATAATCAGGCCAATGACACACAACCAGTTTATGACACACAAGGAGACGCAAACAGATGATATCGCATGTCACTTGTGCTACGCAGAGGCATATCTAGGAATGGGAAAAGCGGGGGGGTGTGTGTCGCTTTCTATCAAACAAAACGGAAACAAATGGAATAAAACAATACCTTCTCGTCCCCACGTTTGATCGTTTCCTTTTGGGTAGTGTTGTCCTTTTAGTAAACATGTTGGGATGGTCCTTCTTCAGCTGATCCAGACTGTCTTCGTGGGACTCACGGGCTGCCAGAACATCCAGAAGAATGTTACAACATTCTCTATCAGTAGACATTATCTTTATATCCAGAGCCTTTCGAATCGTGCCGACACTAACCAGGCCAATTTTGAGCGACTTGAGGATATCACTGAGGTGTTCCAGGCGTCCTTCATCGTGGTGAAGCCAGGCGAACGCCGAACTAAAGATGGCGTCTTCACTTTCAGCCTTCAACTGATTAATACCCAGAAGCGCCAGGAAATCTTGCGGTGAAAGTTCTAGAAAATCTGTTGCTCCTGCGATCACTTCATCGAAGTTCTCTGCCATCCCCTTCAGGGTGATATCACGCAGGCCCGACAATCCCAAGCTGTGTGCCAGACTGAGGTGATGAAACCTACGGGTCGCAGGAAGATCTGACAAAGACTGGCTTTTGATGTAGTCGAGTAGCATGTCTACAGTTTTGTCCATCTGAAGATAGAAGGCCGAGGGCAACAACAGTTCAGTGTTGTCCAAAGACAAATCAAGTTCTCCGCGGTAAATCCATTGGTAGAGCGCGGAAAACGCCTCTGACGATATCAGACTTGACTCCACTAAGGTCACGTGACTGTCATGTTTCTCAGTGAAGTCGGTGCCGAACATAGACCGGAAGTAGCCGCTCCAAGCCGCCAGGACAGACTTGTGGCAGGAGAAGGCCACATTGCCCACAGTCACCGTGACGTCAGCCAGCGTTCCACTGTCGACAAGCTTCCTGTTGGCTTCCCTTAACGCCTTGTCGTGCGCTCGGATTAGTGCTGCCGCATCCATCTTCTAAGTGAATACTATGAGGGATGTATACCTAATTTGACAAACAGTAACATGTTAGATTATCTCAATCGCACATCGTAGACCTATTAACAAGAACTAACTTTTTTGATCAAGTATGTGATCTCAGGTAATAGTCTGGCAATACGCCGATCCAGCATTTTGCGGGGTGGCATTATCGGGGTTCATGGGTCGATTCGAATGTATTACGACAGGGGGGTCAACCGAAAAGCTGTATGGCCTACAGTACTCATTGACAAAAAAGAGGCAGGAGCGGGGTCCACTCCTAGCATGGCCTACAGTTGTCATTGAACAAAAGACATGCACACTCGAGGACCTGGGACCCTTCACTGCTAGGGCCTAAAGTGCATCACAGCAGTTCTGTTCGCTAGTTATGTCATCATTACTGACCATGATCGAGGGGGCATTATGATATCATTTGCCTCAGCTGTGGTCAAAACTTATTTTGGAACAGCCTTACATTTTCATCATTCTAAATTTGACATCATGTTATCCACAAGTATAATGAAATACATATGACATTGATTGGAAAAGTTTATATCACCTTACAAAATGTGGAGCATAGTGCCAAACTGAAAGATCTAGTGTGTAAGTAGGCAAAATAAATAGTAATTACTTTGATTAGGACAAAGTTATTTACTTAATTCCAGAGGGGAAATCATGATGTATACTCCATTAGTATGATAAAGTTTTGTGACGTAAAGTGCGAAATCCTCAAAATCTAAATCACTTGCAAAAGAACACAGCAAAGGTTTAACATATTTTAATTTTACCTATGTAATATATGGTATACCACACAGAAATAAGCAATATTTTAGGGCCTTTTTGACAAATAATTGAGTTACTCATTTGTATCTCACATAACCGGTAACTGAAGTATATTTTACAATACAGTTAATCACTTGTAACATGAAAGATAAATAATTCAGAATTGTATAATATGAATACTTATGCCATATCCACATGAAGTGGTATACATTACAAAGCTCTGTTGATCCAGGGATCTTGGTTCAGAGAAATTAACCAGCTTCAAAAAGTTATCATCATTACAATTAAGGTAATGAATTAGAACTAAACTAATGGCTATGAAGTCAAAACCTGCTTTAGGATTTAAGCATGGAACAGTAGAAGGCAATTAAGTGAAACCAAAGAACCAAACAATTTTAATTTCACAAAAAGAAGTAATCAAGTTGACCAGACTGATCCGGAAATATGCATCTGTCCCTACATACTAGGTTATGCTTATTAATAAAGTACCCATGGCTGATACGAGTCAGTAAGCAACATACCTTCACATAACAAATGGACAACAAAATGGTTAGATTTTCATTTCCAAATAACTAACACTGAGCCATGTGAGACCATCAAGAAATTGTTGAACCAGCGCCCAAAACTTGCTTTCACATGAAGCCTATAAAACCCATGTGGCTTTTAATGTTAGATTGGTTACATTATTGGCTGTAATAGATTTTGATGTAGGTAAGGGTAACAAGGGGGTTCCCAGGGTGGGGGCTCCTGAGGTTGTAAATTAAACCACTTATTCAAACCTTATGTGCAATGTCAAGTCCATTTTGGAAAGATCCACTTTTTAAGTGGTGATCTTTTTACTGGAGCGCCCGGGCTATATACGTCTCAGGCAAATTGTATATAATTAGTATCATGTCATCTGGTAATGACCTGAGGAGAGTGAACATATCCAGTATTATTTAATAATATATTACATGTTTATTATTACATGGAATAATAATCACATGGAAAGAAGCTTTCATTTTTGATTACATGTTATTGATCCATCTTTGGTATTGGATAAGATAATGTAATTATAACATTAGATAATTGTTACATTTTTACTCGAAATTATATAAATAATATTGAATCCATATTGCGACAAGCAGTGTATGACAGCAGACAGAACAGGAAGTGGGATTTTCCAGAAGATACATCCATGTATCCTCTGACCTGGGTATACCTTTTAGGTGTTTTTTTTTCTGGTGGATCAAATCAGTCCATTAAAGGAATTGACGTAAATTTCCTGATCGTGCTGATGAAATAGACATTATCCACACATGCTAGTGCCAAGATCACACCCTCAGAACCTTTAATTAGATCTATAGACATGAATTAATAGAGGCCAAAACTAATTACTCATACCAACACTAATCCTAGCCTCGGGAGACCCACTCTGTTCCGCCGTTGGGTTTCGGTTCCAGCCTGGGTTTCGCACGGGGACTTTTAAACAGAATAGGCGCATTTGGAAATTCTGAATCATCTGGAGGCACAATGGGGTTAAATATCACATTTTTGTATAGATCAATCTTTTAGCTAACAGGGCTAACATCCTAACAGGGCGCCATATCTGTTTTGGCGCATGCTGGTACCTGGTGAATGCAACTTAGTTCCCAGCCTACGACTCTTCGCTAGATGGAGCTGTCAGACGGGCACTTTGCAGTTAAGGACAATAGCAGCGCCCTCTCTTACAGAGAATTCAAAGTTTGGAACCAGGCTGCATTCACAGGCGCCAGCACGCGCCAAAAACAAGTATGGCCCCCGGTTCTGACGTTGGTGCTTCGTAAATCATCTTGCAGACACAGATATAGATGATCAATCTTTTTGATTGTTTAGAAGAATTTGATAGGTAAAAGATTAATCTATACAAAAATATGATATTTAGCCCCAGTGTGCCTCCAGATGATTCAGAATTTCCAAATGCGCCTATTCTGTTTAAAAGTCCCCATGTAAAACCCAGGCTGGAACCGAGACCCAACGGCGAAACAGAGTGGATCTCTCAAGGCTACACTAATCCATATGACTGGGTTGGCAGTTTGTCCAAATCATCTGTACAGCCAGATGAGAAAGTTAGTTTCGCGACCATCAATCTATACACAGGTGCCTGACACAGATATCCGCAGAGGGTGGTAGTCTTAGCTTATGCCTCATTCCTATATAAAAGTATTATGTACAAGCTAAGACTAACCCAGTCACTGAATATTTGTTTCAGGTACCTGTGATCTAGATATGTACCCATTCCAGATTTTATCAATATCAGTTACAAACAAGTCCCCCTTGGAAGAGTTTTTGGGCACGACCATGGGTTATTATGTTAAACACTTGCCCCCACACTAGTTGTATAGGCCATGCAACTAAAGTCAAAGTCATCAATGCCATAGCATATCGTTTTGGCCCATATTTTCCACGAATTTGTCGCAATCATTCTAAAAATCATGGACGTGAGAAAGCAACACCGCGCAATTTTAATGATAACAAACTTATGTGTGTACTGCGATGTTATCCTTTTTTAAGACACAAACAATATTTCTCCATGCTGACACTCTATTGGCAGCAAACGCCATTTCGCAAATATACTAAAGCACCCGTCATAAGATAACGTAGTTGCCATGGCACCGAAGGTGCTCTGAACAATAGATACTCTATATTTGTTCGCCATGGCAATTATAGAGCATTTATTTCATTGCCTGTGATTTAGTCTATTTGCGACAAAGTGTCTGTTGGCAATGGAGTGTCAGCATAAAGAAATATTAGCGAGCGTAGCGAGCTCTTTAGACAACACACACGTAAAGAACTGACAAAATCTGTATCTCAATCCCATACTGTAAAGCGCGAAAAAAAATCAACGGGAAATCGACCCCCAGTGGTGTGACATGCGCATGCGTTTAAATGCATTCTGGGAAATTTCATTTTTTATTTTTTTGTCAAAAACTTATATGCAGCTCAAACTCCCACATTAACAAACGAATGTACATAATTGGTAGATAATTTACATACAAAAACATAATTCCAACTGATGAAACGCTGATCATTGCGACAACATGCATGTTTCCTCCTCTCTCCTGACAGAGGGCGCTCAACACGCGCGCGCGATGCATTCGCTTGGTGGCAGCAAAAGTCGAACGCGCAGACGACAGTTTCAGATTTGTCAGCAGTTTACCAGGCTTCGTTGATGTTACAACATTTTCACGTCTAGTCTAGCTTTTGTCAATTTATATCAAGGTTGGTGATACATTAAAGTGCTAAGGTAACTTATTTGTGTAATATTTAGATCTAGCCTAGGAGTTAGATCTATTTGACAGTTCATCAGGCGCCAGTGTAGGATCCATAGAACAGTTTTGACCCTGAGGCCTGACCAGGGGACCATTTGACTCTTTTAGCTAATGTTTACTGAGCCTTTCAGTAACATGGACTTCTAATTGACTAATATAGATCTAGCTGGAAGTTAAGTTAATGTAAGTTCCCTAGATCTAGTTTAAGTTGGAATTAAGCTTTAAACAATTTGAGGCAAAAATTGCTTCGTTAACGCGTTACATGTTCTAGATCTAAGCTTAGGCCTAGATCCAGACTTAGATCCGTTAGGTCTACAATCTAGTTCAGCTTTTGTAAATATAGATCAAGGTTGGTGATCCAAAAGATGCTAGATCTAACATCACATTTAGGTTATAATCATATGACTTTCACCACTTATTTGTGTCACATTTAATTAACTGGGTTATTTGACAGTTCATCAGGCATCCGTGCAGGATCCGTCAAGAAATTTGTACTGGTTCCTGGACAAGCTAAGGGAACCATTTGATTGGGACAACCGTCTTTTAGCCTTTCATTAAAATAGACTTCTAATGCAGATCTAGCTGGAAATTAATGTAAGACTTACTAAGCTTAAAGTTACATGTGGAGCTGGCCGTTGCAACGGCTGTACCAAAATAAACATAAACAGGAAATGTTACCTTTGACCACAAGCAGTGTCAACGGCCACCGCCAAAGAAAATATGGCGCTCCGGACGCTTCTATTGTCTCATATAATTTAGCGCTTGGGCCCCCTGTCGGTGGCACCGGTAAACGACTTGCTTACACACGTTTATGACGTTTCAAATCAGCACAAGTTTTCATTTTTGTGGCGGACAATTCATGAATTTGAAATGTTTTGCTCATTGGCAGATAATTGGTGAGCGATATGGTAGGTGTTTATTGTCTGTTATGAACCTTAAGGCCTTAGGTTTGTGTTCTTATACGCAAATTTGGCATTCAAAAACAGCGAAACAACTCCACATGCAACTTTTTGGATCAAAGCTTTAACAAAAATTGAGGCAAAAATTGCTGTTGTTTGGCGAATTTTTAACAATTTTTTTAATTAAGCTTAGTCTACATCTAGAGATAAGTTAGATCTATTAAGATCTTCGAACATCTATCCATTGGCATTCTTTAATATAAGCTTACTTTAAAAAGTAACCTTACTCTAATTATCGAATCAAAGCAACATCTGTGTTCATTCAAACGGGTTGTTTGAAAGTTCATTAGGCGTCCGTGTAGGATCCGTCAAATAACTAACTTCTAATATAGATTAGCTAGAAGGTAATGTACAAAGCTGGATCCAAGCTTTAAACAATTTGGCGCAAAAATAGCTTTTTTTTGGTTTATAACAAACCCTTCAGTTAAGATTAGCCTACATCTAGAGATAAGTTATCAAGATCTTCGAACATCTATCCATTAGCATTCTTCATTATATTTAAAAAGTAGTCAGTTCTTACAGTAGTCCAATTATCAAATCAAAACAAGTTGTGCTCCCCTTCTTTAGCACATCTACTTCAAAACTAAAAGCTTCTATCACAGCTGCGTGTCATTTGGGATCTCTGTCTATCGTAGACTACTTCTTGCTGGTTTGCTGCGTTGAATGAGGGCGGACCACCCTTACTTAAAAAAATATTCACAGTACTTTGCTTCACACTGGGTAACCGTAACACAACCCAGTCAACCAGTCGTCCAGTTTCGAATTCTAGAGATCTCGAGCATAATTACTCACGCTCATTACATGAGCTGAGTCGTGAAGTTACAAATCCAAATCAGGGAGCAGAAAGGCAGGAACATAACTATTGCCGGCCACATCTATCTGACCATGGCACTCCACCTACACCATGCAATGATCCCTCCCCATAAAACACTGCACTTTTAAACTTTGAGAACAAACATTTTCGGTCAGTCAATGTACCAGGGGATGGAAATTGATTTCATTGCCTTAGCCTATTTTTAGATGGCAATTTCTCTCGCACAAAACTTTACAGATCACAAATAAAGCAACCTAGGGTAATAGGAACCTAAATCATGACAGATTCGGTCAGGGGCAGGTCACTTGACTACAAATCAAATGTACTACTAGGATACTAGATTTACTTTTTCAGTACCAAAACTTTGATATTAAATATACAAAATAGCATAATATGTAAAACTTCACCTTTAAAAAGAACAAGTCATAACTAAGGTTATGAGAAACAGTTTAGCCCAGTTATCATCAGTGGGGGTCCAAAAAATTGCTTCACAACAAAGTCAAAGTCTACGCTCGCCTTCTAGGTTTTACCTACAACATATTATTACTTATTACGGCACTGCCACTTATTGTCTTTGACTTTACTCTTTAGTTTGGGACCCATAGTCCATACCATATACGTCACTGTGTCAAAGTTTTCCGTGTTTGACATACACTGCTGCCTCCGGGTCCCCTGAAAAGACCATCCCATACAAACCTGAAGCACACTGGGAACTGCTATGACACAGGCTTTATCGTAGTTACATAACCTGCCTTCAGGTCTTTCAAATCACGTTTATAGGCGTCTCCTACCTCGACTAAACTTCAGAAATGATAACGAAACGTCGGGCGACACTGATCAGGGGAATTCCACCGGAAGAACGAACCAATAATCTCCCAGCAGAGGGAGCGCGTTCCTCACTGGACTCACTCTCCCTGCAGAGGGCGCTCGCGCTTGCGTGATCGCGCGTGATCGCAACTACTCTGCCAGCACAGGTAGGCTCTTCCACGGTAACGGCTTATAGCTAACCAAGCTCCCCGCACGGTGGCGCTACGCAAGCTAGCTTTTACCGCTGCTGTCGGCCGGGGCCAAATTTCAAGATTCTTGAAAAACGGTCAAATCAGCTGTAATTTCTTGCAACATTATAGTTTTAAAGAATTAAACTTAAAAATAACGTGCTTTGTGTATTTAATACAGCAAAACACATCCTGTACCCTTTCGAAAAAGTTATAATTGTGACAGAACTCTTTCCTTTCATCGCCTGATTTCATGTGTTATTAGGCTTAGGCTGGGTCCCAGCACTAATTTGTAGAACTGCGCGACGCATTTTTCCTATCGATTTGCACAGCGCCGCCCTGGGGAGCGAGTGTGAAAATGCATTCAGGACGTAGGTGACAACAGAGATATAATGGAGCCCTAGCGGAGTGAGTCGAAGGCAGAGAGTGATAGCTAACGAGTGAGGCGCCTACTCGATCTCCCGGCAGAGGGCGTTACGCTTGCGCCATAGTCCCTCTGCCCCACGTCAAATTTAACCATCAGAATTATCCTTCATCCGCGAAAATTGGAGTGAATCTAATCGCAGATAAATTCGCAGTTTGGCATCAAATACACCACTGTTTAGCATTTACTGTGCCACTGGTACCATACCTGACGAATGTATTTGAGTTTGATTAATTTGAAGCCATGTTACTTTCGAACTATATTTTCGAGTGCGGTCGAGGTCAAAGGCGTGAAGCGCATGTTTTGAACTTTGACCCCGTGTCATTTTGAATTTTTTTTTTCGCTTAACTCTTCCATTGTGATCATTCGACAACGGAATGTCTATATTTTTCAAATTAACCATTCGTGACTCCAGGACCGTTGAGGTCAATCTTGAGGTGGGCGGTGACGTGGGGCAGAGGTGATGTGAGGAACCAGCGCCCTCTGCTGGCAGAGTGGCGCCTACTGCCCCTCTGAGCCCTGCTCCGAAATGTGTATGTTAGTGAGTCTCTGTGTGCGGCGCGAGTGGATTTCGGAAAACGGTTTCGCCTCGGTCGCGCGGGGTGCTGCCCATGCGGGCTGCTGCCGTTATCATTATCATTATTAATTATCATTATTATCGTTATCATTATTAAATGATACACTTTCATGTGGATCTAGGCCAGGCCCACATCAACAATTTTTTCACACTGTTGAAATCCAAATTTTAATTTCGTGTCGGGCTATTAGTCTTAAAGAGTTATTGCACTACGTCACTGCGCCACGGATACGCAGGTCTTAGCGCCCATACCGTATGGCATACGTTAAACTTTCGTTTTTTTATTCTCGCGCGGTGAGAAGAAGGCGAACACGATAAAAGCCAAAAATTCAAACCAGAACAAAGAGTTAAAACAGTTTTGTTCAAAGTGTTAATGTCTTAGTCTCATGTATATTTATATTACCTCTTTTGCTGTTCCCTTCAAGTTAAACAAGCAAAAACATGTGTAACAGAGCAGTTTCTTCAAGACTAATTCTCTGATGAAATAGGTTTGACATATAAATAAATACCATTTCCAGAAAAATACCGTCTGGAAATGGTTATTTCATTCATTTTTCTATTTCATTATTTCATTTACATTTATGAACAACCTGACTGCATTTTTTTCACAGGAAAAAAGTTCCTCAACAACTTTCCTCAACAAACGGATTTAAAATTGAAACTTTATTGAAACAACACTTATATAATGAACGTGAAACCATCTAAACAGTTTACATCTTCATAGAACAATTATTTTCATATAGGTTCTGACTACTAATCAAATGCTGGTCTGACCAATAATATTTCTAAATGTACTGGTGAACTACGATAACACCTGGATAAATGAAAGTATTAGATTTACATCAATGCTATTCATGTAACATTCTTTTAACAAAGTTTCCACCTTCCCAAGTCTTCTGGAATTAGACCTATTTATTTCGGATCTGGATGGGTTGGGGATGGTGGGGGGTGCTAGTCTAAAAGTCTTGCACATGCATTTTCTATGGGATCCTCTAAGGAGGAATAGGTGTGAGGGTCTACCCAACGGACCGTGCCCGTTCAGCCGACACGGTGCTGATGTTGAAATTACCCAGGGCGACCTTGAACTCTGCACCAGGCACTGCCGCGACGTGTGCTTTCTTTAGAAACTCTATGGAAATTCTATGAAATGTTTGTGTTTTAGGTCGCTTTTGGACACATGAAGGCTAAATCGGACCAAGGAACCACAGGGACCATGAAGGATGAAGGAATGAAACATGCCCCCGATAGGTACCCGAAGCCCGAACTCAGGGACCCTCCCCCCCCCCCCCCACCCTCCCGGGAAACTGTATGGAAACCCTATGGATATTCTATAGAAACTCTATAGAAACTGTAAAACCCAGGCTGGAACCGAGACCCAACGGCGGAACAGAGTGGATCTCCCAAGGCTACACTAATCCATATGACTGGGTTGGCAGTTTGTCCAAACCATCTGTACAGCCAGATGAGAAAGTTAGTTTCGCGACCATCAATCTATACACAGGTGCCTGACACAGATATCTGCAGAGGGTGGTAGTCTTAGCTTATGCCTCATTCCTATATAAAAGTATTATGTACAAGCTAAGACTAACCCAGTCACTGAATATTTGTTTCAGGTACCTGTGATCTAGATATGTACCCATTCCAGATTTTATCAATATCAGTTACAAACAAGTCCCCCTTGGAAGAGTTTTTGGGCACGACCATGGGTTATTATGTTAAACACTTGCCCCCACACTAGTTGTATAGGCCATGCAACTAAAGTCAAAGTCATCAATGCCATAGCATATCGTTTTGGCCCATATTTTCCACGAATTTGTCGCAATCATTCTAAAAATCACGGACGTGAGAAAGCAACACCGCGCAATTTTAATGATATCAAACTTACGTGTGTACTGCGATGTTATCCTTTTTTAAGACACAAACAATATTTCTCCATGCTGACACTCCATTGGCAGCAAACGCCATTTCGCAAATATACTAAAGCACCCGTCATAAGATAAGGTAGTTGCCATGGCACCGAACGTGCTCTGAACAATAGATGTTCTATATTTGTACCGGCCACGCATGCCATGGCAACTATAGAGCATTTATTTCATTGTCTGTAATTTAGTCTATTTGCGACAAAGTGTCTGTTGGCAATGGAGTGTCAGCATGGAGAAATATTATTATTTATTACGGCATTTATGACTTTGTCTTTGACTTTACTCTTTAGTTTGGGACCCATAGTCCATACCATATACGTCACTGTGTCAAAGTTTTCCGTGTTTGACATACACTGCTGCCTCCGGGTCCCCTGAAAAGACCATCCCATACAAACCTGAAGCACACTGGGAACTGCTATGACACAGGCTTTATCGTAGTTACATAACCTGCCTTCAGGTCTTTCAAATCACGTTTATAGGCGTCTCCTACCTCGACTAAACTTCAGAAATGATAACGAAACGTCGGGCGACACTAATCAGGGGAATTCCACCGGAAGAACGAACCAATAATCTCCCAGCAGAGGGAGCGCGTTCCTCACTGGACTCACTCTCCCTGCAGAGGGCGCTCGCGCTTGCGTGATCGCGCGTGATCGCAACTACTCTGCCAGCACAGGTAGGCTCTTCCACGGTAACGGCTTATAGCTAACCAAGCTCCCCGCACGGTGGCGCTACGCAAGCTAGCTTTTACCGCTGCTGTCGGCCGGGGCCAAATTTCAAGATTCTTGAAAAACGGTCAAATCAGCTGTAATTTCTTGCAACATTATAGTTTTAAAGAATTAAACTTAAAAATAACGTGCTTTGTGTATTTAATACAGCAAAACACATCCTGTACCCTTTCGAAAAAGTTATAATTGTGACAGAACTCTTTCCTTTCATCGCCTGATTTCATGTGTTATTAGGCTTAGGCTGGGTCCCAGCACTAATTTGTAGAACTGCGCGACGCATTTTTCCTATCGATTTGCACAGCGCCGCCCTGGGGAGCGAGTGTGAAAATGCATTCAGGACGTAGGTGACAACAGAGATATAATGGAGCCCTAGCGGAGTGAGTCGAAGGCAGAGAGTGATAGCTAACGAGTGAGGCGCCTACTCGATCTCCCGGCAGAGGGCGTTACGCTTGCGCCATAGTCCCTCTGCCCCACGTCAAATTTAACCATCAGAATTATCCTTCATCCGCGAAAATTGGAGTGAATCTAATCGCAGATAAATTCGCAGTTTGGCATCAAATACACCACTGTTTAGCATTTACTGTGCCACTGGTACCATACCTGACGAATGTATTTGAGTTTGATTAATTTGAAGCCATGTTACTTTCGAACTATATTTTCGAGTGCGGTCGAGGTCAAAGGCGTGAAGCGCATGTTTTGAACTTTGACCCCGTGTCATTTTGAATTTTTTTTTTCGCTTAACTCTTCCATTGTGATCATTCGACAACGGAATGTCTATATTTTTCAAATTAACCATTCGTGACTCCAGGACCGTTGAGGTCAATCTTGAGGTGGGCGGTGACGTGGGGCAGAGGTGATGTGAGGAACCAGCGCCCTCTGCTGGCAGAGTGGCGCCTACTGCCCCTCTGAGCCCTGCTCCGAAATGTGTATGTTAGTGAGTCTCTGTGTGCGGCGCGAGTGGATTTCGGAAAACGGTTTCGCCTCGGTCGCGCGGGGTGCTGCCCATGCGGGCTGCTGCCGTTATCATTATCATTATTAATTATCATTATTATCGTTATCATTATTAAATGATACACTTTCATGTGGATCTAGGCCAGGCCCACATCAACAATTTTTTCACACTGTTGAAATCCAAATTTTAATTTCGTGTCGGGCTATTAGTCTTAAAGAGTTATTGCACTACGTCACTGCGCCACGGATACGCAGGTCTTAGCGCCCATACCGTATGGCATACGTTAAACTTTCGTTTTTTTATTCTCGCGCGGTGAGAAGAAGGCGAACACGATAAAAGCCAAAAATTCAAACCAGAACAAAGAGTTAAAACAGTTTTGTTCAAAGTGTTAATGTCTTAGTCTCATGTATATTTATATTACCTCTTTTGCTGTTCCCTTCAAGTTAAACAAGCAAAAACATGTGTAACAGAGCAGTTTCTTCAAGACTAATTCTCTGATGAAATAGGTTTGACATATAAATAAATACCATTTCCAGAAAAATACCGTCTGGAAATGGTTATTTCATTCATTTTTCTATTTCATTATTTCATTTACATTTATGAACAACCTGACTGCATTTTTTTCACAGGAAAAAAGTTCCTCAACAACTTTCCTCAACAAACGGATTTAAAATTGAAACTTTATTGAAACAACACTTATATAATGAACGTGAAACCATCTAAACAGTTTACATCTTCATAGAACAATTATTTTCATATAGGTTCTGACTACTAATCAAATGCTGGTCTGACCAATAATATTTCTAAATGTACTGGTGAACTACGATAACACCTGGATAAATGAAAGTATTAGATTTACATCAATGCTATTCATGTAACATTCTTTTAACAAAGTTTCCACCTTCCCAAGTCTTCTGGAATTAGACCTATTTATTTCGGATCTGGATGGGTTGGGGATGGTGGGGGGTGCTAGTCTAAAAGTCTTGCACATGCATTTTCTATGGGATCCTCTAAGGAGGAATAGGTGTGAGGGTCTACCCAACGGACCGTGCCCGTTCAGCCGACACGGTGCTGATGTTGAAATTACCCAGGGCGACCTTGAACTCTGCACCAGGCACTGCCGCGACGTGTGCTTTCTTTAGAAACTCTATGGAAATTCTATGAAATGTTTGTGTTTTAGGTCGCTTTTGGACACATGAAGGCTAAATCGGACCAAGGAACCACAGGGACCATGAAGGATGAAGGAATGAAACATGCCCCCGATAGGTACCCGAAGCCCGAACTCAGGGACCCTCCCCCCCCCCCCCACCCTCCCGGGAAACTGTATGGAAACCCTATGGATATTCTATAGAAACTCTATAGAAACTCTAAGGAAGCTCTATAAAAACGCTGTGGAAATCCTATGGAAATTGTATGGAAACTCTATGGAAATTGCATGGAAACTATAGAATCCCCATGGAAACTCTATGAAAAAACGTTTATAATTGTCAAAAACAAATCGATAGAAGGCTTTAGAATATTTTAGTTCTATACGATATTTTTCTACGGGGTGGATTCCCCCCCTACCCCTCCCGTGCCCCCCGGTCGCAAGTTTTCCCCTCGGTCGTCAAAATCCAGGATCCGCCCTGCGGTGAATATAGAATATCGTTGTATGACGTTGATTAATGGAATATTTGTGGTGCTTCGGGCCTAAATGGTACCTCTACTTTGGAAAGTGCCCCATAACTTAATCACAATAGACCGATTTGATGTCAATGTACGGCCTTGCCGCATCACTCGTTAGCCACGAGCGTGGCTAACGAGTGAGGCGGCATGTATATCTAATGAATACCGTTGTATTTTTTGTACGACATTGATTAATTTAATATGCTTTAGAAACCATATTATGTATAATGCTTCGGGCCTAAATGGTATTTTTAATTTTTGGAAAGTGCTGCATAACTTGACATTCATGCGGTATCACTGAAGCAAGTTTGATAAATTTGAAATTCCCGTCTAATTCACACACAAATTTGTTCCCTCCCCATTTACATTTTAAAACGACTCGTGCCGAAACGGTGTTGCGAAGGATAAAAATGTTTGTCTTTAATTTTCTGTGTAAATTGTTGTTAAAAATACACCATGTTGGAGATTCCCTGTCTTAAACCTTAAATTTCGCAGTCACAGTTTCTGCAATGTTAATGTACAGACTTGCCACCTCACTCGTTAGCCACGGGCGGCAGGTTATAAAATATATTTCCTTGGTGGAATAGAAGATGTAAGTTATATGTATGGTAATGTGGGCCAATATTGTGCTTCTACGTTGCAACGTGCCCCATAACTTGACACAATACACCAGGAATTCGAAAGGGGGTGGGGCGGGGGGTACACTGAAACCCTGCCACCGCGGCGAAAGGGGGGAGAGGTGGCTCTGGAAATCAAATTATATGAGCATCTCCCTTTCTGCGTCTATTATTCCCGCCCTGACGGAAAAGTAGATGACCAAATTAGTGCACGACAGGCGAGGGGGGGGGGGGTGGGGCACAAAGCAGGTGGGGGGCGGGGGGCTTTGCTTAATGGTCTCCGCTGGTGTATGCATATATATAAAATAGCAAAACCTAGCGGAACCAAACCGAACTTGTAAGAGCACAAATGCGGCCGAGGCGCAAACGGCCTAATCGATCGCAATTATACGTTGCAATTTGCCATTAAAAACATTTTGGTAACACAGCAGCGTTTTTATTCCGGGAAATGCAACTATCATACTTGAACGCAAAAGATAATGTTCAGTATTTACTAGTTAAAGAACGAGTTGGAGTGCATTCGTCGAAATAAAGCACGAGGCGCGATGGCGATAGCGGGCAATGTACGACAGCGAGTTCTTTAACGCATTTTTTAAATTGTTATAACAAGGCATTAGTTCTGCTCCTGACGTGAAGCCGACTATTGTATCAATTGCACTGCACGACTAATAGTGAGCATTAGGGGAACAACGGTTTGGCGTTAAAATGACAACATGACAAAGCGACCAATCAACAAATGCACCAGTCAATGTGAAGCTCCAGGGTGGAGGACGGGCCTGGGAAGGCGTGGGAGAAGTAGACATTTTAAAAGTCTTGTTTTCAAATTCCCCACACAAGGGTAAAGTCATTAAGTCTAACTTCCCTAAGAACAACTCCCCTTGGAAAGCAGTTTTAGAGATTTACCGCTTCTACTTTGAAGCTGCTTGTTGAACTTTTCCCGCTAAATCTGAGCCTAGGTGACCTATATATCACAATTGGCAGAAAACTCTTGTTTCTATAAATTCACAAACCTAATAAACATCGCCGTTTCGGTTGTGATCTGGCAAACGTGTCTATCCGGGGACACCGTCGCGACCTGAACTCGTCGTGTCGTGTCGCGGCACTGTTAATTATAACAAGGCATCGCGAAGCGCAACAACTGACATTTAGCACTAAGTTGAAAAACCTGTGGTTAATTGATATCACGGGCAAGGCTAAGAAACTCCATTTAAGAGACAAGTTCTGACAACATCAGCTAGCTCGCCTCAGCTTAGCTGGGCTCGACTGGAACAATTTAAAATTAATGTTGTAGCGACTCGTATCATGTGGTTTGGACTGGTTTATTTCCTGTAAATACAAATGGCATTGTCAAAGTATGTTAACAATAGAGCAGTAGGAGGTCTGTCCCTGTCGATACATACAATGCAAACTCGAATACCTAATAAGAGTTCTAAATATAAAATGAGAATGGATACTAGTAGCATAAATAAAGTACGTAGGCTTACCTGTAAATACAGATGGCATTGTCAAAGTATGTTAACAATAGAGCAGTGGACCGTCTGTCCCTGTCGATACATACAATGCAAACTGCCGGCGTTACGCGCCAAAGCCTATTTATAGTAGATAGTTGTGTATTGAAACTAGCAAGAAAAAACCAATCAGTGCGATTGAATCAGGGTCAAGTCAGGTCAGGTAACTATGAATAATTAACGTTGTGCGGAAGTTATTTCCTGTTACATAAACAATAACTGTTCATTATCAAGAAAATGCACAGTGTTTTCGTTCTATACGGATATAAAATTATGTGACCGTCTCCCCTTCCTGGCCTATACTCCATGCCCTGATAGAAAATTAGTAGAATTAGTTGACCTAGAGATATACGACCGGCCGGGGGAGGGGGGGGGGGAGGCGCCCAGTGAGATAATGATTCATAAGACCAATATCCATACGTATAGCCGTTAATTAATTGTATCTTACGTGTGTGTTATAACAACAGGGAGTTTTGTGATCAAGATTATCAAAGCTACAATGTATATTCTAACAACCTGTAACTACATGCAAACAGCATGTGTTTTCTACTACTTCAATCAGCCGGTGACACTAATCCTTCCGCCAGCCGAGAACCGATCGACTTAGGGAATATGAAATGGGGCTTTGGGACCAAAATGATCAGTCGACTTACAGAGTGCAGAAGTGTTCGGGTTATAAATTATTGTCGCCATGCTAAGACATAGGCCGACTGTCGGGACTGGAAAATATCGATCGAGTTTAGGAGGCGATCGGGTTACAGAGGTGGTCGGGCAGGGAGGTTTTACTGCAATAGAATTATCGACACCAAGAATTTGACAAGAGTCGGGGGGGGGGATACGACCGGGGAAGCGGGGGGGGGGGGGGTGGCTACACCTACACCTCAGATGGTCTTGACTATGCATGGAAAAAGGCATTGTTCGTCTATAAGAGTCAGTGAACAAATTGCGACTTTAACCCGGACTAAACACCCGCCCCCCACTAGATCATCCTGTCATTGTGATTGACGATCATTTATCGAATGTAAAATACTGAAGTTAAACAAAGCTCTATCTTATTATATCTTAATAAGTAATCTGAAGGCAAATATATACAAAGGATTTATCCGAGAATCTTACCACTCGTGAGGCCGATGGATAAACCTCAAAACGGAAAAGGTTCACAAAAGATAGCATGGGAAAATAAGTGAAATTTGCAGGACCTGCAGCCAGCGTTGTGGCTAACGTGTGCAATAAGCTATGCTACACCGATGTTATATATTATGTATGATGTTTCAAGGTTGTTTAAGGTCGTTTCCGCATGTCGGTCAGGACATGTGGCCGCCGGTTGAGAGCCTTAGCATTTTTTTGCGAAGCGGGCTGACCGGTTCCAGTCAGATATCGTGCATTCAGCTTATTGGTCAACACGACTCCCGGCCTGGTAGGGGTGGCCATGGATCGGTCAGCCTAAGGTTCACAAACTTTGCACAATGGTTCCCTGTTCTAAAACGGCACTAACGTTATCGAGTACCACATACTTCCCTTACAACACCTGTGACGTAATGGCCTTGGTTGAGCTTTGAGAATGAAGCCCGATTCTAGGCAGTGCGGGTTCCGGATTGCATGACCACTCGCTGGAAAGATACCTCATTGGCTCTCTAAAATTCTAACAATGTTATCCCCAATATCAATAGCCGGATCGCTCAATTTCTCCTCCCCTGTCTCATTTTCCAGATTTTCCCTCCCTTGTCTGTCCTTCCCGCCCTTTCCTTAACCCTCTCTCCTCTCGGCACCATTTTCCAGATCTCCCCTCCCTTGTCTGCCCTTCCCGTTCTCACCTTAAAAAATAAATAAAATTGAATTAGTCTAGTGTGTAAAGTTATGCGGCACCGCCGGGCCAAGGTAAAAGCACGCCCGAAGCATCATATAATGTTTCTAACGCAGATCTCATTAATGAAGCACAAACGTCATATCACCGTATTTGATACTCATGCAAGTCATGTCAAGTTTTGATTTAGTAATTTAAATGTCCTGCAAAAAAAATATTCGGTCAGTCTGCACTTCGCACAATGCTGTATAAAGCTATCAAGAAATATTGATGCTTGGATAAATTAAGTGGCAGAAGTTGATCAGTTAAGTGGTAGAATTAAACAGGTGAGCCTATGCCTCCATAGCCTGAGAAGTTTAATTGCCATGTATGCCTAGCGCTATAATGTCAAATGCAATATCAGGTCATAAGGCTTTCCAAGTAAAGGAACGGTGGCTCGTAGGTCTCGATCAACAGGTGTATAGAAGGCTGGAGGATGGTAGTTTCGGTAACGACGGCTTTGACCCCCTGGATCCATCAGTCGTTGCATAATATAGAAGCTGCATGTATAAAGTATATAACACTTAATATAAGACGAACAGAGGTATAGATAAACACATAACTGACATTTGGTATTGGTGCCTGGCTTGCGGGCTTTGCTTGCTTGCAGTTAATCGCAACCATGCCACTTAACCATGCGGTCATTTGCATCAAGCCTAGCCTCTCCTAGTGTGTATATATATAGCAGCTATATATAGACTATGCGAGGCGTCGGACCCACACGCCCGCTACTCCACGGATATCCACTCGAGCCGCACCGCACGCGCGCGCTCACAGCGGATGACACTACAGTAAAAACTGCAGTTTGCTGCATGGAAAGCGCACACCCGCCTGCCCTGGGTTGAGTTGCCGAGCACGGTCGACCGCCGCGAACATTTTTGGTCACTCGGAGCTCGCTATGCAACGACATTGGTCACCTCAAACTATTTCAATTTGTTGCGAGGATATCCACTAAATAATTATACTTACTTTGGAAATAGCAGCACAATCTAAATGGTGTAAAATATTGAAAGATAAAAGATAATTATAAAACATCGAAATTGTACGCGTCCTTGACAAATCTGCCAGGTTCAAATCCTTATTAGTCGTTGCCGATGGCGTGCGCACGCGGTCGACACCCATAAGCAACGCACCCCTGCTCGTTAGCCTCAAGACACTACCCTCTTCCACATCCCCACCTCCGCTCGTGCGGCAATCTGAGTGAGCGGGCCACGCAGCGGGGGAGGGGGGGGGGGGGTGGGGCTGTAGAGGAGACTACCAGCAGAGGGAGCACGTTCCTCACATCATAGCCTGGTTCCGCGGCCCCAATGAGCGGCGGTACGAGCTTACGCACATCATAATAGTTGCGGAGTACGATCGACCGCATCAGCGAGAGTATTCCTGCGATATGATATTAAACTCTGGACGGCGATTCTTCTGAAATAAGTGGGAATAACCCCTAAATATCGATGCATAATAATAATCCTTTCCAATATTTTACGCTATTTAGAGTGTGCTTCAATTTCCAAATGGGGATTTAGTGGATATGCCCGCAACAAATTGTACGCGGCGGTCAATCGTGCTCGGCAACTCAACCTGAAGTTTCGGTACCTTTATGTCCGAAACAAAGTTTCAGACACAAAGTTGTCGACACTGTTTCAAGATACATCTAAATCCATGTTTCTGAGACTCGCACCATGTATAAACCGTTATTTGGCGCCAATAATCCAGCATGGCTCACTACCATAAAATTATATTGAACCGTATTCAAATGCGAAACCGAACAGTTTGGATCCGTGAGTGGATAAGAAATTGGCCAGTACAAGGCAGGGGCGTGTGCAGAAATTCTTAAAAGGGGGGTAGGGGGGTGGGGCACAAAAGGGGGCAACAAAAAGGGGGGAGGGGCACAGAAACATGAACAAATAGTTTAAAAGCCTGAGGCGTAGGTGACCGTGGCGCACAGAATTTAAAAGCGGGAGGGGGGTTGCATATCTTATGGTCTGAAAGGGAAGGGGGGGGGGGGAGCAGGTACCCCATGCCTATTGGTTGTAATACTAACGATGCGGAAACAAAGATTCAGTCGCAAAGTGACCTAAACCTCGCTAGATGTATCACGGGCATTACGCTATAGTCGCGATGGGAGGAACTAGCCCCCTCTGCGCTTAAATGCGTGAGAATAAACGCAACTGCAACACAGAAAGGCATGTAATATTATGATAACAGATAACAGATACGAATAATGTTGTGAGATGGGGGAGGGGGGGGGAGGTGGAGGACAATTAAGTATGTGACACTAATTTTATGCCCAAGGACTCCTTACATCATAATTGACGAGCCTGTAGATGGGTAAAATTCCTTTGTGCTTTTGTTCCTTCCTTTGACTATCTGACCCAGGGCACTCTCTGTCCTGGGTTTTTATGATGTATTCTGGAACATTATAATGTTGGAAGACATTACAGCTGATTTCACCGTTATTCCAGAATAGTTGGTTCTTGACATACACATGTGCAGCGTGTCGGCATACAGCATATCCACAATGAAGTAAGTTTTAAAAGAAGAAATGTTTGAAACGAGACAAACAAACGACTCAGTGGCAGTTTAATTTGTATTGCTTCGCGTGTAATGATATGTAACCCAATGACGGAACAATGCACGGACGCCTCATGACGCGCAAGGCTCTGGTTCACTGTATCTTTATTACATCTTATTATTATGACCCCCAGAGAAACTAAAATACGGAAAATTATAGTTCGGGTGTCGTTCCCAACCCTGTAATGTTTATTATTCAGCCAATCAAAGAAGTTCTTCACAAAGCATGTAACCCTATAACTTACCCAAAGAGGGCGCATGGCCAGTAAAGTATTTATACAAATTGAAGCGCGAAGAACGCTTATATCCCATTCCGGGTGACCGGGCAGTGACATTGGGGTCGGTGTGACATGCGGAAGTGTTCTCCCATTCGCACTTGTACGCCCCTCTTATATAACATACATAATATTATTAAGAGCCTCACCGCTCCATGGGTTGGTACGGTGCCATCATGGTAGCCGCAGAGTGGGACATCTCCGCATGGGGGCGATCCCGCATGTCACACCGGCCGGCCGCAAACTGAACTTAGGCCACTCCTTGCCTCGCCGCCTACCCGTAACACAGCTAGCTCGGGGTGAGTGGTAATGCCGTCACTGGAGTTTACCTTTAGTCGCTATGTCGTTCAACTACCAGTGATGCTGATATAAACAGCGCACTTACAATGGGTTTGTAGAGCCGACAGGAAGTGTTCCGTCCACTAGCATCAGAACATCAAGTCTCTGTCATAACCATACAAGCAATCTGTTGACTTTGTTTTTAACGTCTTATGAGAAGAATTTTGTTTGGTGGAAATCAACAATGCAATTCCATACTTTGCACGGCAAATATGGGTTGCATAAACCTAAATGCAAATGATCCAATAGCCACAAGAGTACATGTCACAGCTATCTGGAATAGCTACAAGATTATGTCACAGCTCTCTGGGAGAGCTACCAGGTTACATGTCACAGCTCTCTGGAATATCAATAAGATTATATTTCACCGGGCTCTGGAATATCAACAAGATTATATGTCACAGCTCTCTGGAATAGCTATAACATTATATGTCACAGCTCTCTGACTAACTATAAGACTAAATGCCGTAGCTGTCCAAAATTAACAGCGATCAGATTAAATGTCACCCCAATGTACTCAATTACATTCTTCAACCATAGCCATGTCTACTCCGCTTGAGTTATCGAGTCTCGATTGCACTCCATAGCTACACATGAAGCGTCACATCAGGTCGTTCATATCCTCGAGTCTCGATTGTACTCCATTGCTACACATGAAGCGTCACATCAGGTCGTTCATATCCTCGAGTCTCGATTGTACTCCATAGCTACACATGAAGCGTCACGTCAGGTCGTTCATATCCTCGAGTCTCGATTGTGCTCCATAGCTACACATGAAGCGTCACATCAGGTCGTTCATATCCTCGAGTCTCGATTGTACTCCATAGCTACACATGAAGCGTCACATCAGGTCGTTCATATCCTCGAGTCTCGATTGTGCTCCATAGCTACACATGAAGCGTCACATCAGGTCGTTCATATCCTTGAGTCTCGATTGTACTCCATTGCTACACATGAAGCGTCACATCAGGTCGTTCATATCCTCTAGTCTCGATTGTACTCCATAGCTACACATGAAGCGTTACATCAGGTCGTTCATATCCTCTAGTCTCGATTGTACTCCATAGCTACACATGAAGCGTTACATCAGGTCGTTCATATCCTTGAGTCTCGATTGTACTCCATTGCTACACATGAAGCGTCACATCAGGTCGTTCATATCCTTGAGTCTCGATTGTACTCCATAGCTACACATGAAGCGTCACATCAGGTCGTTCATATCCTTGAGTCTCGATTGTACTCCATTGCTACACATGAAGCGTCACATCAGGTCGTTCATATCCTTGAGTCTCGATTGTACTCCATAGCTACACATGAAGCGTTACATCAGGTCGTTCATATCCTTGAGTCTCGATTGTACTCCATTGCTACACATGAAGCGTCACATCAGGTCGTTCATATCCTCGAGTCTCGATTGTACTCCATAGCTACACATGAAGCGTTACATCAGGTCGTTCATATCCTTGAGTCTCGATTGTACTCCATTGCTACACATGAAGCGTCACATCAGGTCGTTCATATCCTTGAGTCTCGATTGTACTCCATAGCTACACATGAAGCGTCACATCAGGTCGTTCATATCCTTGAGTCTCGATTGTACTCCATAGCTACACATGAAGCGTCACATCAGGTCGTTCATATCCTCGAGTCTCGATTGTACTCCATAGCTACACATGAAGCGTCACATCAGGTCGTTCATATCCTCGAGTCTCGATTGTGCTCCATAGCTACACATGAAGCGTCACATCAGGTCGTTCATATCCTCGAGTCTCGATTGTACTCCATAGCTACACATGAAGCGTCACATCAGGTCGTTCATATCCTCGAGTCTCGATTGTACTCCATAGCTACACATGAAGCGTCACATCAGGTCGTTCATATCCTCGAGTCTCGATTGTACTCCATAGCTACACATGAAGCGTCACATCAGGTCGTTCATATCCTCGAGTCTCGATTGTGCTCCATAGCTACACATGAAGCGTCACATCAGGTCGTTCATATCCTCGAGTCTCGATTGTACTCCATAGCTACACATGAAGCGTCACATCAGGTCGTTCATATCCTCGAGTCTCGATTGTACTCCATAGCTACACATGAAGCGTCACATCAGGTCGTTCATATCCTTGAGTCTCGATTGTACTCCATTGCTACACATGAAGCGTCACATCAGGTCGTTCATATCCTCGAGTCTCGATTGTACTCCATAGCTACACATGAAGCGTCACATCAGGTCGTTCATATCCTCGAGTCTCGATTGTGCTCCATAGCTACACATGAAGCGTCACATCAGGTCGTTCATATCCTCGAGTCTCGATTGTACTCCATAGCTACACATGAAGCGTCACATCAGGTCGTTCATATCCTCGAGTCTCGATTGTACTCCATAGCTACACATGAAGCGTCACATCAGGTCGTTCATATCCTCGAGTCTCGATTGTACTCCATTGCTACACATGAAGCGTCACATCAGGTCGTTCATATCCTCGAGTCTCGATTGTACTCCATAGCTACACATGAAGCGTCACATCAGGTCGTTCATATCCTCGAGTCTCGATTGTGCTCCATAGCTACACATGAAGCGTCACATCAGGTCGTTCATATCCTCGAGTCTCGATTGTACTCCATTGCTACACATGAAGCGTCACATCAGGTCGTTCATATCCTCGAGTCTCGATTGTACTCCATAGCTACACATGAAGCGTCACATCAGGTCGTTCATATCCTCGAGTCTCGATTGTACTCCATAGCTACACATGAAGCGTCACATCAGGTCGTTCATATCCTCGAGTCTCGACTGTACTCCATAGCTACACATGAAGCGCCACATCAGGTCGTTCATATCCTCGAGTCTCGATTGTACTCCATAGCTACACATGAAGCGTCACATCAGGTCGTTCATATCCTCGAGTCTCGATTGTAATCCATAGCTACACATGAAGCGTCACATCAGGTCGTTCATATCCTCGAGTCTCGATTGTGCTCCATAGCTACACATGAAGCGTCACATCAGGTCGTTCATATCCTCGAGTCTCCATTGTACTCCATAGCTACACATGAAGCGTCACATCAGGTCGTCCATATCCTCGAGTCTCGATTGTGCTCCATAGCTACACATGAAGCGTCACATCAGGTCGTTCATATCCTTGAGTCTCGATTGTACTCCATTGCTACACATGAAGCGTCACATCAGGTCGTTCATATCCTCGAGTCTCGATTGTACTCCATAGCTACACATGAAGCGTCACATCAGGTCGTTCATATCCTCGAGTCTCGACTGTACTCCATAGCTACACATGAAGCGTCACATCAGGTCGTTCATATCCTTGAGTCTCGATTGTACTCCATTGCTACACATGAAGCGTCACATCAGGTCGTTCATATCCTCGAGTCTCGATTGTACTCCATTGCTACACATGAAGCGTCACATCAGGTCGTTCATATCCTTGAGTCTCGATTGTGCTCCATAGCTACACATGAAGCGTCACATCAGGTCGTTCATATCCTCGAGTCTCCATTGTACTCCATAGCTACACATGAAGCGTCACATCAGGTCGTTCATATCCTCGAGTCTCCATTGTACTCCATAGCTACACATGAAGCGTCACATCAGGTCGTTCATATCCTCGAGTCTCGATTGTACTCCATAGCTACACATGAAGCGCCACATCAGGTCGTTTATGTGTCGACGTGATACAAGCTGTAAAAACGCAATCATGGCATAATATGAAAACTCACTCATTGCATAATATGAATGAATCCGTCCCCGGGACGGGGCGCGACGTACACGGCGTCGTCTTCCACATGGATGTTAAAGGGAGAAATGTTCCCGGTGTTCACGGTCATCAGGGTCTCACCGCTGGGTGAGATCACATAGATACATCTGTCGACCATGTCCCCAACCAAAAAGTTCATCCCGTCCTCGCCGATACCCCAGGGTTCCTTTAGGCCTTGGGGTCTGATCACCTGTCCTGAAGTGGAGTGATCGGTGTAGAGCACGAGGGTTTTGTCTGCCCTGTAGTTCACCATCAGAGTGGAGCCGATGATCGCCACCCTCTCTGGCTTATGTGTAACGGCCGTTGGACGGCTCAGAGTGGTGACCACGTTGTCCGTGGTCAGTGACACTTTGTGCACCCCACCCGTACAGGCCACATACACGTGTCCCTTGTCACGTGGGTCCAGCGCCATGTGAGTGGGCCCCATTAACTTACCCACGCCAGTCAGGGTCCTGACCACACGAAGACCCTCTGCTTGTGTCCACTTCACTATTGTTATGTTGTTACCAGATTTGCTGCACACGTAGACCGTGTCAGTGTCCTTGTCACTCACACAATGCCATGGATCCTCAATGTCGACATGACACACGTAGGAGTGTTTGGCGCCAGGCTCCGGACGACCGAAGGCCACCAGTCGGCCACTACCCCTGTCAGCCACCAGGACGAGGTGGCCGAGGACACAGGCCGCGAAGGAAACCTTCAGACATCCCGCGCCCAATGTGTCTATCACTGAAGAAGTCACTCTCGGATAAAATACCTTGGACTGAAACAAATGGATGTCAAGGAAAACATTATGAACGTATGAACTGGTATTTAGGCCATCCTCTTATCATCCTCGTGTACATAGCGCGGAGTAAGAATACTAAGCACATTACATATATACAAGGCCGTCGGAAGCAAAATGGGGAGACGGTACAAAAAAAAGGAGGGTACGGGGTCGAAAACTGACCTCTTTTTGTTTTCCAACAAATACCCGCCTGAAAACCCCCGCCTCCCCTTTCCCCGCTTGAAGAGGGATGATATAAGAATTTGAATTGACATGCATCCCGTGCTGCAATGGCTTCGAATATAACTGTTTCCATTGTAGAACACTCGACTGCAGACTAATAGGTCCCTTGTTCGAAACCAGATATAATCTGGGGCATATTGCATTACAGTTATTCATTCCCGGACGTTTCTCGGGCTACTTTAGCCCTGGTGTGCACAACACGGGAATGGCATTAAGGACATTCTTGCCATAGTGCTAGATCTATATGGGGAGAACGATGACGTATATGTGTACTCCGTCATCCACGCAGAGGCCGCGCTGCTGTTTTCCTATTTTCAAAGTACTCAGTTCTAAAGCGATCCCACCAAGAAGAAGAAAGGTATATGTTTTAAAATAAATATACTTTAGTGCTCCAAAGTAAATTGATAAAAACTTTTTAAATCTACTATTTCAATTAAATAGACAAGGTAGACTGATCCACGCGCTATCGTACTTACCGATCTCTTCACAAACATGTCGGAGTGGTCCTTTTGCAGTACATCCAGACTACGGGAATTCTGGTCTTTGAACGAGATATGTCTCAGCAGGGTGAGCAACTCAGGGTCAAGGGAGGAAATGGCCAAGTCGACTGCATCGCTGAGTAGCTCAGATCCAACTAGACAAAGACGGACTGCGCCGAGGACGCTCCCAGCGTGCCTCAGACGACATGGAGAGTGACGTAACCACGATAACGCCGCCTCCAACACGACGTCTTCCCTCCTAACACGTAGGTTGTTATCCCGCAGGAGACTCAGCAACGTCTCTACATCCAACAGCTCCAGGAACTGCGGACTGACACGGACTTGAGCAAAGTGCTTCAGGATTTGGGCGAAACACTTGCGATGCACGTCCTTAATGTCGTACTTTCCTGATTCAACCAACATGATAACCAGTCCACCTCCACGTTCGGAGGCCAAGTTTGCATTGAAGAACCTGTCTAACAGCGCCATCACTGTCTCCAGCTGCAGGCAGCGAGCACACATCATGACGTCACACACAGTGTCAGCCGTTACCTTCAGTTCTCCTCTGTAGATCCAATTCAAGATGGCGCCGAACGCGCTTCTCGTCACATTAGTCCCAGCCAGAGAAATATGACTAGGGCTTGCAGACTCTGGCTCCGGATTAGATACTAGCTCCGGATTAGACCCTGGCTCCGGATTATACTCTGGCTCCGGATTAGACCCTGACTCTTGATTAGCTTCAGCCCCCTCATCGCGGTGATGTTGTGAATCCGGTTTGAAGCTTGACGACCTGGACTCAGTGTGTGTCAGCGAAAGGGAAGAATCTTCACCGCGGCGCGACCTTCCTGGCTCGGCTGTCTCTCCTACGGACGAACCATCAAGTGTCACGTCACACGTATCAAGGGAAAGACACCGCTGGAAGTACCGACTCCAGGCGGAGAGAACGGTCTTGTGACAGCGGAAGGCCTCCCCGTCCACCGTCACCGTGACGTCAGCCATGTCGGGGCACGTGTCTGTAAGAGTCTTGTAGGCGTCCCGCCAGGTGTCGCCGTACTCGCTGCACAGATCATCACCTTGGGCTGAGTCCCTGCAATACATGATTTCTATACGATTGTGGCGAAAACTAATGCTGCTTTATGACAATTAAATGAATGGCTCTCAATCTGGAACACTTCTCAATAAACAAGGTAATTGACGCACCTCAGGCCAGATATTGACAGATAATAATGTTTTGGGCGCTTTGTAGAGAGTTAACTGAAGCAACGCAGCGCCACAAATATCAAATCAGTAAGAAATCCAAGTTACTCGACAACCAGTTCACTATCACACAACCAGACTAATGACACAACCATACAAATGACACAACCACATCAATGACACACAACCAGACCGATGAGACGCAACCGGACCAAAGACGCACAACCAGACCAATGACACACATCCAGACAAATAACACGACCAGATCAATGACACACACCAGCACCAATGAGACATAACCAGGTCAATGACACACAACCAGATCAATGACACACAACCGGACCAATGACACAACCAAACCAATGACACACAACCAGATTAATGAAACACAACCAGATTAATGACACACAACCAGACCAATGATGCAACCAGACCAGTGACACAACCACAAAAATGACACATAACCAGACCAATGACACAATCAGATCAATGACACACAAGTAGACCAATGAAACACAACCAGACCAATGAGACACAGATAGAACAATAACACACAATCAGACCAATGACACAATCACACCAATTACACAATCAGACCAATGACACAACCAGACCAATGACACAGACCAATGATACACACCTAAACCAACTACACAACCACACTAATGACACAAAACCAGACCAACGACACACAACCAGACCAATGACACACAACCAGACCAATGACACACAACCAGACAAATGGCACACAAGTAGACCAATGATGTACAACCAAACCAATGACACAACCAGATCAATGACACACAACCAAACCAATGACACACAACCAGACCAATGACACACAACCAGACCAATGAAACGTAACCAGACCAAGACCCACAATCAGACCAGCGACACAACCAGACCAATGACACACAACTAGACCAATGACACAACCAGACCAATGACACACAATCAGCCAATGACACAAAACCAGACCAATGACACAAAACCACACCAATGACGCACAACCGTGTCAATGACACTCAACCAGACCAATGACACACAACCAGTCCAATGACAAACAAACAGACCAATGACACACAACCAGTCCAATGACAAACAAACAGACCATTGGCACACAACCAGACCAATGACACAACCATGTTAATGACACAACTCGACTAATGACCTACAGACAGAACAATGACACACAATCAGACGAATAACACACAACCAAACCAGTGACACACAACCAAACCAAGAAAATAACCAGAACGAAACACAACCAGACCACTGACACACAATCCGACCAACGGAACACAACCAGACCAATGACAAACAACCAGACCAATGACACACAACTGAACCAATTACACAACACGACTAGTGACACAGATCAATACCACACTACCAGACCAATGAAACACTACCAAGCCAATGACACACAAACAGATCAAAACACACAACCAGACAAATGGCACACAATCAGACCAATGACACACAACCAGATCCATACACACAACCATACCAATGACACATAACCAGACAAATGACACAACCAGACCAATGACACACAACCAAACCAATGACAAACAACCGGACCAATGACACACAACCAGAGCAATCACACACAACCAGACTAATTACACAACCCAACTAATAACACAGCAAGACCAATGACACAACCAGACCAATGACACATACCTAGACCAAAGAGACACAACCAGACCATTGGCACAACGAGACTAATGGCACAACCAGCATAACGACACAACCAGATAAATGACACAACCAGATAAATGACACAACCAGATCAATGACACACAGCCAGACCAATGATACACAACCACAATAATGACACGTAAGCAGACCAATGACCCAACCAGATCAATGACACACAAGTAGACCAATGACACACAACCAGACCAATGAAACAAACAGACCAATGACACAAAACCAACCCAATGACACAACTAAACCAACTACATAACCAGACTAATGATACAACCAGATAAAACAACACCCTACCAGACCAATGACACAACCAACTCAATCACACACAACCAGACTAACGACACACAACCAGAAGGATGACACACAACCAGACTAATGACACACAACCAGACCAATGACACGCAGCAAGACCAATGACACAACCAAACCAATGACACACAACCAAACCAATGACAACCAGATAAATGACACACGACCAGATAAATAACACACAACCAGATAAATGACACAGAACCAGACTAATGACAAACGCCCAGATCAAGACCCACAACCAGATCAAGACCCACAAAAAGACCAACGACATATAACAAGAACAATGAAACAACCAGACCCATGACACAACCAGATCAATGACACACAACCAGACCAATTACACAACCAGAATAATGACACACAACCATACCAATGACACACATCCATACCAATAACACAGAACCAGACCAATGACACACAACCGGTCCAATGACAAACAACCAGGCCATTGACACACAACCAGACCAATGACACAACCATACCAATGACACAACCAGACTAATGACAGAGTCAGAACAATGACACACAACCAGATCAATGGCGCACAAGACCAATAACTCACAACCAGACATAACCACATCAATACTGTAATACCAGACCAAGGACACCAACAGACCAATGAAGCACAACCAGGCCAATGACACACAACAACCAGATCAAGACACACAACCAGACAAGTGACACACAATCAGACCAATAACACACAACCAGACCAATGACACACAAGCGGACCAAAGACAAACAACCAGACCAATGACACACACCCAGACCAAAGATACAAACAGAACAATGATACAACCAGAACAATGACACAACCAGATTAATGACACACAACTAAAACCAATGATACAACCAGATCAATGACACACAACCTGACCAATGAAACAAACAGACCAATGACACAAAACCAGACCAATGACACAACTAAACGAACTACATAACCAGACTAATGACACAACCACATAAGCAACACCCTACCAGACCAATGACACAACCAACTCAGTGACTCACAACCATACCAATGACACAACCTAATCAATGACACACAACCAGAATAACGACACACAACCAGAATAATGACACAATCAGACCAATGGCACACAGCCAGACCAGTGACACAACCAGACCAATGACACAACCAGACCAATGACACAACCAGACCAATGAAACACAACCATTCCAATGACACAACCAGACCAATGACTCACAACCAGACCAATGACTCACAACCAGATCAATGACATACAACCAGACCAATGACACAACCAGACCAATTACACAACCAGACCAATGGCAACCATTCCAATGATACATAAACAGTCGATATCGCACGACATTGATGCTATGTTACGCATGCTATCAAATGGCGTAAAACAATACCTTCTCTTCCCCACATCTGATTTTTTCCTTTCGGGTAGTGTTGTCCTTTCATTAAACATGTTGGGATGGTCCTTCTTCAGCTGATTCAGACTGCCTTCGTGGGACTCACGGGCTGCCAGAACATCCAGAAGAATGTTACAACATTCTCTATCCGTAGACATTATCTTTATATCCAGAGCCTTTCGAATCGTGCCAACACTAACCAAGCCAATTCTGAGCGACTTGAGGATATCACTGAGGTGTTCCAGGCGTCCTTCATCGTGGTGAAGCCAGGCGAACGCCGAACTAAAGATGGCGTCTTCACTTCCAGCCTTCAACTGATTAATACCGAGAAGCGCCAGGAAATCTTGTGGTGAAAGTTCTAGAAAATCGTTTGCTCCTGCGATCACTTCATCGAAGTTCTCTGCCATCCCCTTCAGGGTGATCTCACGCAGGCCCGACAATCCACAGCTGTGTGCCAGACTGAGGTGATGGAACCTACGGGACGTAGGAAGATCGGACAAAGACTGGCTTCTAATGTAGTTGACTAGCATGTCTACAGTATTGTCCATCTGGAGATAGAAGGCCGAGGGCAACAACAGTTCAGTGCTATCCAAGGACAAATCCAGTTTTCCACGGTAAATCCATTGGTAGAGCGCGGAAAACGCCTCTGATGATATCAGACTTGACTCCACTAAGGTCACGTGACTGTCATGTTTCTCAGTGAAGTCGCTGCCGAACATAGACCGGAAGTAGCCGCTCCAAGCCGCCAGGACAAACTTGTGGCAGGAGAAGGCCACATCGCCCACAGTCACCGTGACGTCAGCCAGCGTTCCACTGTCGACAAGCTTCCTGATGGCTTCCCTTACCGCCTCGTCGTGCGCTCGGCGTAGTGCTGCGGCATCCATCTTATATGGGAATACTAGGAGGGATGTATACCTAATTCGACAAACAGTAACATGTTAGATTCTCTCAATCGCAAATTGTAGACCTATTAACAAGAAATAACTTTTTTGATCAAGTACGTGATCTCATGAAATAGGCTGGCAATACGCGGATCCAGCATTTTGGGGGTTCATGGGTCGATTCGAATGTATTACGACATGGGGGTGAACCGAAAATGTGAATGGCCTACAGGTTTCATTGAATAAAGACACGCACACTCAAGGACCTGGGACCCCCCACTGATCTAGGGCCTAAGGTGCATCACAGAAGTTCTGTTCGCTAGTTATGTCATCATTGCTGACCACGATCGAGGGGGCATTATGTTATCATTTGCCTCAGCTGTGGTCAAAGCTTATTTTGGAACAGCCTTACATTTTCATAATTCTAAATTTGACATCATGTTATCCACAAGTATAATGAAATACATATGACATTTATTGGAAAGGCTTATATCACCTCACAAAATGTGGAGCATAGTGCCAAACTGAAAGATCTAGAGTGTCAGTAGGCAAAATAAATAGCAATAACTTTTATTAGGATAAAGTTATTTACTTCCAGAGGGGAATTTAAATCATGCTGTATACATTAGTATGATCAAGTTATGTGTAAGTGCAAAATCCTCAAAATCTAATTAACACGCAAAAGCATACAGCAAAGTCATAACATAATTTAATTTTACCTGGAATAATTTATGGAATATTATGGTATGCCACAAAGAAATAAGCAATTTTATTTAAGGTTTTTTTTGGCAAATAATTTAGTTACTTGTATCTCACATTACCGGTAACTGCAGTATATTTCAGAATACAGTTAATCACTTAAGTTGTAACATGAAAGATAAATAATTCAGAATTGTATAATATGAATACTTATGCCATATCCACATGAAGTGGTATACATTACAAAGCTCTGTTGATCCAGGAATCTTGGTTCAGGGCATAAGAAAAGTTAGCCAGCTTCAAAAATGTATTATCGTTACAAGGTAAGGCATTAAAACTAAAGGCTTAGTGTAAAAGACGAAACGAAACGAAACGAAACGAAAGATATATATAGAAAGAGTCTCGATCTGCGCTTGACCCCCACTAGAACCTGTCGACACCTCGCGAACCCTCCAACCCCCACTGATTTACTGGGTCTGTCAACGGGAGTAGGGCCATACTTTTTCGTCCTTGCACTGGCGTGCATGTCGGACCCCCCCCCCACCGCCGGGGGGGGGGGGCACTATGCAAATCTGCTTGACTGAATGTCTCGGCTGTGCATCCCGAGGATTTCGAAGTGTTGGGCCCCAAAGCTGAGCGTACGTCTGTGGGGGCCTTGTGTGTCATCCGGGTTTCATGTGTCCCTCGCCACCGCCCCCCCTCCCTACGTTGGGCCACGCTGTGGGCCTTAAACCGACCTCCAGGGGATATCCAAAGGGCCTAACTCATCTGAATCCCTGACCCCGAATCCCCGACCTCTAATTCCCAATCCCTGAGCCATAAATCAACCCTAATATCTGAGCCCTAATTAATCCTCAATTCCTGACCTTTAATCAAATCCCTGACCCACAATCGCTGACCCACATCCCCAATTCCTGACCCTTAATCTCCGACCCTAACAATAATAAGGCCCTCACAGACGTAGGAATCAGGGATTGGCGATTTGGGGTCAGCGATTATAAATTAGCGGTCAGGGGTTTAGGATTCGGAGTGAGAGATTAGGGGTGAGGGATTGAAATGAGGGTTAAGAGTTAGGGACTATGGATAGGGCCCACAGCTTTGGGATAGGAGTTCGGCGCCACGAGACACATAAGACCAGGAGGACACATACGGCCCCTACCAATACGTTCTCACCAGCGCTTATGTACGATCACTGTTCCCCTACCCTGAACCGTCAGTCAAGGCCACGCACGCACGCACGCACGCACGCACCGCGGTCTTTTCGTTTCGTTTCGTTTCGTTTCGTCTTTTACACTAAGCCAAACTAAACTAATGGTTGTGAAGTCAAAACCTGTTTCAGGACTAAAGCATGGCACAGTAGAATGCAATTAAGTGAAACCAAAGAGCCAAACAATTTTAATTTCACAAAAAATATTAAGTAATAAAGTTGACCAGACTGATCCGAAAATATGCATCTGTCCCTACATACTAGGTTATGCTTATAAATAAAGTACCCATGGCTTATAAGAGTCAGTCAGCAACATACCTTCACATAACAAATGGACACCAAAATGGTTAGATTTTCAAATCTGGATAACTAACACTGAGCCATGTGAGACCATCAGGAAATTGTTAAACCAGAGCCCGAAACTTGCTTCAACATGAAGCCTATAAAATCCATGTGGCTTTTGATGTAAGATTGGTTACATTATTGGCTCATATAGATTTTGATGTCGGTAAGGGTTACAAGGGTGTTCCCAGGGTGGGGGGCTCCAGGGCTTTTACAAAGCCCCTTTTCAAACCTTATATGCAAAGTCAAGACTATTTTGGAAAGATCCGCTTTTTAAGTGGTGATCTTTTTACTGGCGCGGCCGGGTTGTGTACGTCTCAGTCAAATTTTATATAATTAATATCATGTCATCTGGTAATGATTTGAAGAGAGTGAATATGTCCAATATTATTTAATAATATACCTTCTGTGTACAATCTTATTTGTATATTTATAACTCCTTAAGAAATATCTATGTGTTAATGTAGAACAAGACAGCAACATTATCTAAAATGTCATAGTTTGGTCAAGAAAGGTTCCCACACCATATACACAACATGTCTTCAACAACATGCTCTTTTATTTCGTTCATGCTATATTTGTAATTTATTCTTAATATCCTATGCATTAATATAGCATATGCAAAACACTTATGTAATATATTTTTACAGTAATATATTACTTCTATTCAACATCTATATCTTAGCAAGTGATTCTTTACACTATTTTTATGTACTTCCAAGGAAATTAATATGATATAATTATTTTACTACTTTCATCATATTTTGGTAGCCTAATCACATGGAAAGAACCTTTCATTTTTGATTACATGTTATTGTTCTATCTGTGGTATTGGATAAGACAATGTAATTATAACATTAGATAATTGTTACATTTTTACTCTAAATTATATCTATAATATTGAGTCCATATTGAGACAAGCAGTGTACGACAGCAGATAGAACAGGAAGTGGGATTTTCTAGAAGATATATCCATGTATCCTCTGACCTGGGTATATCTTTTAAGCTTTTTTTCCTGGTGGAATCAGTCCATTAAAGGAATTGACCTAAATCTCCTGATCATGCTGATGAAATAGACATTATCCACACATGCTAGTGCCGTGAGATCACACCCTCAGAACAGACCCTTTAATTAGATCTATAGACTTGAATTAATAGAGGCCAAAACTAATTACTCATGCCAACACTAATCCATATGGCTGGGTTGGCAGTTTGTCCAAACCATCTGTAGAGCCAGATGAGAAAGTAACTTCGCGACCATCAATCTAGACACAGGTGCCTGACACAGATATCCACCGAGGGTGGTAGTCTTAGCTTGTACCTCATCCCTATATAAAAGTATTATGTACAAGCTAAGACTAACCTAGCCTCGAGAGACCCACTCTGTTCCGCCGTCGGAACAGAGTCGGTCTCCCGAGGCTAAGACTAACCCAGTCACTGAATATTTGTATCAGATACCTGTGATCTAGATATGTATCCATTCCAGATTGTGTCAATATCAGTTAGAAATAAGTGTCAGTGAAAGTCTGAATCCCCCTTAGAAGTATTTTTGGGCACGACCATGGGTTATTATGATAAAACTTGCCCCCACACTAGTTGTATAACTATAGGCCATGTAGCTCCGTCACAGAGCCTCGTTACAAACAAGTTGTTCCCTTGAACAACGCCACAAGGTTGGGGCTATAGGCCATGCAACTAGTTTGGGACCCATACCATACTAGCCTGAAAGTTCAGACGTTACAGTCCTGACACTTGTTCTTAGTCACAAGAACAGGTGTCAGGACTGTAACGTCTGAATTTTCAGGCTAATACCATACGGCATACTAGTGCTAAATCACCCTGGCCACTGTTGTGTACTAACGGCATACCAGCATACGTCACTGTGTCAAAGTTTTCCGTGTTTGACATACACTGAGACACTGCTGCCTCCGGGTCCCCTGAAAAGACCATACCATTCAAACCTGAAGCACACTGCTATGACACAGGCGTTATCGTAGTAACATAACCTGCCTTCAGGTCTTTCAAATCACGTTTATAGGCGTCTCCCACCTCGACTAAACTTCAGAAATGATAACGAAACGTCGGGCGACACTGGTCAGGGGAATTCCACCGGAAAAACGCACCACCATTCTCCCAGCAGAGGGAGCTCGTTCCTCACTGGGCTCACTCTCCAAGCAGAGGGCGCTCGCGCTTGCGAGCTTGATCACGACCACTCTGCTAGCAGAAGCTCTTCCACGGTATCGGCTAGTAATCAACGAGTGAGGCGCCTACTGCCGCTCTGAGCCCTGCTCCAAAATTTGTATGTTAGTAAGTCCCTGCGTGCGGCGCGAGTGGATTTCGGAAAACGGTTTCGCCTCGGTCGCGCGGGCTGCTGCCCATGCGGGCTGCCCATGCGGCCCGCCCATGCGGGCTGCCCATGCGGGCTGCCCATGCGGGCTGCCCATGCGGGCTGCTCATGCGGGCTGCCCATGCGGGCTGCTGCCCGTACTGCAAGGATATGGAGACGTAGGGAGGAATGAGGGCCAGGAATGAGAAGTGGACGAAATGGAGGGGCCGACGGTGAACGGAGCGGATGGCTGGATGCCTAGATCATGACCTCCACGACAACTTTGTTGTGGCGGGTCCAGATAGGGGGAGGGTGGGGGGTTTGTTGCAACGTGTTGTTATCATTATTAAACGATACACTGTCATGTGGATCTAGGCCAGGCCCACATCAACAATGTTCTCACACTGATGAAACCCAAGTTTTAAACATAAATGAGGGGGGGGGGGGGGCGAGGGGCACAACAACAAAAAAAGGGAGCGGGGTTAATACCTCAGATGGCTTACATTTTGCATTAAAAACGGCATTCTTTCTAAATGTAGGGTGGACCCACCCGCCCCCCCCCCCCCCGCGCCATCCCCCTCCCCGCCCTTGGATGCGAATCTGGAATACAAATGAAGAGCATACTTAGGGCCGTAGTACACATGGGTTAGGGATGGCATTAAATGTGCAGCGTTAATGGCGTTAATGTGCAGTAAACGCAAATTAAATTGTCTAATATTTAGCGGCACCAGTCGCATCCCCTGCCCCCTTGATTTTCCAAATGGGGATTTAGTGGATATGCCCGCAACAAATTGTACGCGGCGGTCAATCGTGCTCCGCAACTCAACCTGAAGTTTCAGTAACTTTATGTCCGAAAGAAACAGACACAAAGTTGTCGAAACTGTGTTAAGATACATCTAAATCCATGTTTCTGAGACTCGCACCATGTATAAACCGTTATTTGGCGCCAATAATCCAGCATGGCTGAGTACCATAAATTATATTGAACCGTATTCAAATGCGAAACCGAACAATTTGGATCCGTGAGTGGATAAGAAATTGGCAAGTACAAGGCAGGGGCGTGTGCAGAAATTCTTAAAAGGGGGGGGCTTTGGGGCACAAAAGGGGGCAACAAAAGGGGAGGCACAGGAACATGAATAAAATAGTTTAAAAGCCTAAGGCGTAGGAGACCGTGGTGCACAGAATTTGAAAGCGGGAGTGGGGGGGTGGGTTGCATATCTTAGGTTCTGAAAGGGAAGGGGGGGGGGGCAGGTGCCCCATGCATATTGGTTGTAATACTAACGATGCAGAAATAAAGATTCGGTCGCAAAATTACCTAAACCTCGCTAGATGTATCATGGGCATTACGCTATATTCGCGATGTGAGGAACTAGCCCCCTCTAAGCTTAAATGCGTGAGAATAAACGCAACTGCAATAGAGAAAGGCATGTAATGTTATGATAACAGACAACAGATACGAATAATGTTGCGAGATGGGGAAGGGGGTGGGAGGAGGGGGGGGGGGGGGGTGGAGGACAATTAAGTATGTGACACTAATTTTATGCCCAAGGACTCCTTACATCATAATTAACGAGCCTGTAGATGGGTAAAATTCCTTTTGTGCTTTTGTTCCTTCCTTTGACCATCTGACCCAGGGCATTCTCTGCCTTCGACTCACTTCGACAGGGCTCCATTATATCTCTGTTGTTACCTACTTCGTCAATGGATATTCACATTCGCTCGCCAGGGCGTCGCTGCGCAAATTAAGACAGAGTTTTCTCGAAAGGGTACAATATGTTTCTTGCTGTATAAATTACACAGAGCTCGTTATTTTCATGATGTATTCTGGAACATTATAATGTTGGAAGAAATTACAGCTGATTTCACTGTTATTCCAGAATAGTTGCTTCTTGACATACACATGTGCAGCGTGTCGGCATACAGCATATCCACAATGAAGTACGTTTTGGAAGAAGTAATGTTTGAAACGAGACGAACAAACGACTCAGTGGCAGTTTCATTATTTATTGCTTCGCGTGTAATGATATGTAACGCAATGACGGAACAATGCACGGACGCCTCATGACGAGCATGGCTGTCTGGTTTACTGTATCTTTATTATTATGACGCCCAGAGAAACTTAAATGACCAACATTATAGTTCGGGTGTCGTTCCTCACCCTGTAATGTTTATCCTTCAGCCAATCAAAGAAGTTCTTCACAAAGCATGTAACCCTATAACTTACCCAAAAAGGGCGCATGGCCAGTAAGGTATTTATACAAATTGAAGCGCGAAGAACGCTTATATCCCGTTCCGGGTGACCGGGCAGTGACATTGGGGTCGGTGTGACATGCGGAAGTGTTCTCCCATTCGCACTTGTACGTCCCTCTTATATAAAATACATGATATTAAGACCCTCACCGCTCCATGTGTTGGTACGGTGCCATCATGGTAGCCGCAGAATGGGACATCTCCGCGTGGGGGCGATCCCGTATGTCACACCGGCCGGCCGCAAACTGAACTTAGGCAATTCCTTGCCTTGCCTACCCATAACACAGCTAGCTCGGGGTGAGTGGTAATGCCGCTTACCTTTTGTCGCTATGTCGTTCAACTCCCAGTGATGCTGATATTAACAGAGCACTTACGATGGGTTTGTAGAGCCGACAGGAAGTGTTCCTTCCACTAGCATCAGAACATCAAGTCTCTGTCATACCCATATAAGCGATCCACCGACATTGTTTTCAACGTCTTATCAGAGGAATTCTCTTTGGTGAAATTCAACAATGCAATTTCATACTTCACACGGCAAATATGGGTTGTATCAACCTAGATCCAAATGATAATCCAATAGCCACAAGAGTATGTCACAATTCTCTGGAAGAGCAACAAGGTTATATGTCACAATTCTCTGGAAGAGCAACAAGGTTATATGTTACAACTCTCTGGAATATAGCTACAAGATTATATGTCACTACGCTCTGGAATATCAACAAGATTATATGTCACAACTCTCTGGAATATCAATAAGATTATATGTCACAGCTCTCCGGAAAATCAACAAGATTATATGTCACAGCTCCCTGGAATATCAACAAGATTATATGTCACCACTCTCTGGAATATAAATAAGAATATATGTCACAACTGTCTGGAATATCAATAAGATTACATGTTACAGCTCTCCGGAATATCAACAAGATTATATGCCACAGCTCTCTGGAATATCAACAAGATTATATGTCACAGCTCTCTGGAATATCAGCAAGATTTTATGTCACAACGCTCTGGAATATCAACAAGATTATATGTCACCACGCTCTGGAATATCAACAAGATTATACGTCACAGCTCTCGGGAATATCAACAAGATTATATGTCACAACTCTCTGGAATATCAATAAGATTATATCACAGCTCTCCGGAAAATCAACAAGATTATATGTCACAGCTGTCTGGAATATCAACAAAATTGTATGTCAAAACTCTCTGGAATATCAATAAGAATATATGTCACAGCTCTCCGGAATATCAACAAGATTATATGTCACAACTCTCTGGAATATCAACAAGATTATATGTCACAGCTCTCTGCAATATCAACAAGATTATATGTCACAGCTCTCTGCAATATCAACAAGATTATGTACCACCACGGTCTGGAATATCAACAAGATTATATGTCACAGCTCTCTAGAATATCAATAAGATGATATGTCACAGCTCTCTGGAATATCAGCAAGATTATGTACCACCACGCCCTGGAATATCAACAAGATTATGTACCACCACGCCCTGGAATATCAACAAGATTATATGTCACAGCTCTCTGAAATATCAAGAAGATGATATGTCACAGCTCTCAGGAATACTAATAACTAACATATAAAAGAGCTCTCTGGGATATCAACAAGATCATATGTCACAGCTCTCTGGAATATCAATAAGATTATATGTCACAGCTCTGTGGTATATCAACAAGATTATATGTCACCGGGCTCTGGAATATTAAGAAGATTATATGTCACAGCTCTCTGGCATATCAACAAGCTTCTATGTCACAGCTCTCTGGAATATCAACAAGATTATATGTCACAGCTCTCTGGAATATCAACAAGCTTATATGTCACATCTCTCTGGAATATCAAGAAGATTATATGTCACCACGCTCTGGAATATCAACAAGATTATGTCACCGGGCTCTGGAAATTCAACACAATTATGTACCACCACGCTCTGGAATATCAACAAGCTTATATGTCACAACTCTCGGGAATATCAACAAGACTATATGTTACCACGCTCTGGAATATCAACAAGATATCTTCAATAGCTATTGGACTGTATGTCGAGGCTGTCCGGAATTAACATCCATCAGATTAAATGTCACATCCCTACTTCCAATTGCATGCATAAGTTCTCTGTTGCATTCTGCAAATATAGCTATGTCTCTGTTTGAGTTCTAGAGCCTCGATTGTACCCCATAGCTACACATGAGTCGTCACATCAGGTCGTTCATATCCTCGAGTCTCGATTGTGCTCCAGAGCTACACATGAAGCGTCACATCAGGTCGTTCATATCCTCGAGTCTTGATTGTACTCCATAGCTACACATGAAGCGTCACATCAGATCGTTCATATCCTCGAGTCTCGATTGTACTCGATAGCTACACATGAAGCGTCACATCAGGTCGTTCATATCCTCGAGTCTCGATTGTACTCCATGGCTACACATGAAGCGTCACATCAGGTCGTTCATATCCTCGAGTCTGGCTACACATGAAGCGTCACATCAGGTCGTTCATATCCTCGAGTCTCGATTGTACTTCATAGCTACACATGAAACGTCACATCAGGTCGTTCATATCCTCGAGTCTCGATTGTACTCCATAGCTACACATGAAGCGCCACATCAGGTCGTTCATATCCTCGAGTCTCGATTGTACTCCATAGCTACACATGAAGCGTCACATCAGGTCGTTCATATCTCGACGTGATACAAGTTGTAAAGAAACACTCATCGCATGATGTGAATGAATCCATCAACGTTATAGGGCGCGACGTACACGGTGTCGTCGTCCACAGCGATGTTAAAGGGCGCAATGTGCCCGGTGTTCACGGTCGTCAGTGTCTCACCGCTGGGTGAGATCACATACATACATCTGTCGACCTTGTCCCCAACCAAAAAGTTCACCCCATCCTCGCCGATACCCCAGGGTTCTTTTAGTCCTTGGGGTCTGATCACGTGTCCTGAAGTGGAGTGGTCGGTGTAGAGCACGAGGGTTTTGTCTGCCCTGTAGTTCACCATCAGAGTGGTGCCGATGATCGCCACTCTCTCTGGGCGACCTTGAACCCCCGATGGACGACTCAGAGTGGTGACCAGTGTGTCTGTTGTCAGTGACACTTTGTGCACCCCACCCGTACAGGCCACATACACGTGTTCCTTGTCACGTGGGTCCAGCGTCATGTGGGTGGGCCAACTTAACTTACCCCCGGACGCCAGCTTTCCGACCAGACGAAGACCCTCTGCTTGTGTCCACTTCACTATTGTAATGTTGTTACCACTCCCGCTGCAAACGTAGACCGTCTCTGTGTCTTTGTCACTCACACAATGCATTGGATACTTAATGTCGACATGACACACGTAGGAATTTTTGGTGGCAAGCTCCGGACGACTGAAGGCCACCAGTCGGTGATTTCCACAGTCAGTCACAAGGACGAGGTGGCCAAGGACACAGGCAGCGTGGGAAACCTTCAGACATCCGGCGCCCTTTGTGTCTCCCATTGAAGAACTCACTCTCAGGCCCTCATAGCATGCCTTGGACTGAAACAAATTGACGTTCAGGGTATACCAATGAATGAATGAACTGGTATTTAGACCATCCTCTTGTCATACTCGGGTACATATCACGCAATAAGGATACTTAGCATATTACATATATACAAGGGCGTCGAAGGTAAAATGGGACGACGCGCGAAAAAGGGAGGGGGTCCGAAAACTGATCTCTTTTTGCTTCCCAACAAATACCCGCCTGAAAGCCCTCCAGCCCCCATTTCCCCGCTTGAAGAGGAATGATATCAGAATTTGACGACATGACGTCCAGTGCTGCAGACATATAGGCCCCTTGTTCAAAACCAGATCTGGTAGATATAATCTTGGGCATATTGCATTAGTTATTAATTTCCGGACGTTTCTCCGCCTACTTTAGCCCTGGTGCGCACAACACGGGAATGGCATTAAAGACATGCTTGTCAAAGTGATATATCTATATGTGGAGAACGATGACGTATTTGCGTACTACGTCATCCTCACAGAGACCGCGCTGCTGTTTTCCTATTTTCAATGACAATAGTTCGAGACGGCTCAAAGATCTAAAGCAGTCACACCAAGAAGAAGAAAGGTATATGTATTAAACTAAATATATTAAAGTGCTCTAAAGTAAATTGATTACACTTTTTAAATCTACTATTTCAATTAAATAGACAAGGTAGGCTGATCCACGCGCTATCGTACTTACCGATCTCTCCACAAACATGGCGGAGTGGTCCTTTCGCAATACGTCCAGACTACGAGAATCCAGGTCTTTGAACGCGATATGTCTCAGCAGGGTGAGCAACTCAGGGTCACGAGAGGAAAAGGCGACGTCCAGTGCCTCGCTGAGTAGATCAGGTCCAACTAGACAAAGACGGACTGCGCCGAGGACGCTCACAGCGTGCCTCAGACGACATGGAGAGTGACGTAACCACGATAACGCCGCCTCCAACACGATGTCTTCCCTTCTAACACGTAGGTTGTCATGCCGCAGGAGACTCAGCAACGTCTCTACATCCAACAGATCCAGGAACTCCGGACTGACACGGACTTTACCAAAGTGCCTCAGGATTTGGGTGAAACACTTCTGGTGTACGTCCTTAATGTCGTACTTTCTTGATTCTGCCAACATGATAACCAATTCACCTCCACGTTCGGAGACCAAGTTTGCATTGAAGAACCTGTCTAACAGCGCCATTACTGTCTCCAGCTGCAGGCAGCGAGCACACATCATGACGTCACACACATTGTCAGTCGTTACCTTCAATTCTCCTCTGTAGATCCAATTCAAGATGGCGCCGAACGCGCTTCTCGTCACATTAGTCCCAGCCAGGGAAATTTGTCTAGAGCTTGAAGACTCTGGCTCCTGAGAAGATACTAGCTCCGGCTTATACCCTGGCTTCGGATTAGATCCTGGCTCCGGATTAGACCCTGGCTCCGAATTAGACCCTGGCTCCGGATGACACTCTAGCTCCGGATTAGACCCTGGCTCCGGATTAGCTTCAGTCTCCTCATCGCGGTGATGTGGTGAGGCCGGTTTGAAGCTTGACGACCTGGACTCAGTGTGTGTCAGTGAAAGGGAAGAATCTTCACCGCCGCGCGACCTTCCTGGCTCGGCTGTCTCTCCTACGGACGAACCATCAAGTGTCACGTCACACGTATCAAGGGAAAGACACCGCTGGAAGTACCGGCTCCAGGCGGAGAGGACGGCCTTGTGACAGCGGAAGGCTTCCCCGTCCACAGTCACCGTGACGTCAGCCATGTCGGGGCACGTGTCTGTAAGAGTCTTGTAGGCATCCCGCCAGGTGTCGCCGTACTCGCTGCACAGATCATCACATTGGGGTGAGTCACTGCAATACATAATCTCTATACAATTGTGGCGAAAACTAATGCTGCTTTATGACAATTAAACGACTGGCTCTGCATATGGAACACTTCTCAATAAACAAGGTACTTGACGGCCCTCGGGAGAGATAATGACAGTGAGATAATTGCTTTTGGGGCGCTTTGTGGCAAGGTTAACAGAATGAGGACACAATGACACACAACCAGACCAATGACACACAACCAGACCAATAACAGAGCATGACCAATGACTCACCAGACCAATGGCACACAACCAGACCAATGACACACAACCAGACCAATGACACACAACCAGAGCAATGACACAGCACTAGATCAGTGAAAACAACTAAACCAATGACACACAACCAGCCCAATGACACACAACCAGACCAATGACACACAACCGGACTAATGACACACAATCAGACCAATGACACAGAACCAAACCAATGACACATAATCAGACCAATGACACACAACGAGATCACTGACACAGAACCTGACCAATGACACACAACAAGACCAATGACACACAAGACCAATGACACAACAGGCCCAATGACACAACAGGCCCAATGACACACATCCATACCAATGACACACTACCAGGTCAGTGACACACAACCAAACCAGTGACTCACAACCAGACTAATGACACACAACCAGAGCAATGACTCGCAAGCAGACCTATGACACACAACCAGGTCAGTGACGCACAACCAAACCAATGACTCACAAATAGACCAAGGACACAGAACCAGACCAATAACACAAAACCAGACCAATGACACAGAACTAGACCAATGACACACAACCAGACCAATGACACATCCTGGCCAATCACACACAACCACAGTAATGACATACGACTTGCTTATTACACACAACCAGACCAATGATACGCTAACATATCACATGTCACGTGTGCTACGCAGGGGCGGATCTAGGAATGGGAAAAACGGGTGTGTGAGGGGGGGGAGGGGGGGACACTGAAAAGCTGCGACCCTTGAAGGGGGCTCTTTGCTCTCTTCCTCAAAATGGGTCATTGTAAAGTTCGCCTTTAACAGTCCTAAAAGACTTCTTGCTAAAAACAGCCCATCCGCCCCTGCTACGTCGCGCGTTTTATCAAATGAGGGAATAAAACAATACCTTCTCGTCCCCACATTTGATTGTTTCCTTTCGGGTAGTGTTGTCCTTTCAGTAAACATGTTGGGATGGTCCTTCTTCAGCTGATCCAGACTGTCTTCATGGGACTCACGGGCTGCCAGAACATCCAGAAGAATGTTACAACATTCTCTATCCGTAGACATTATCTTTATATCCAGAGCCTTTCGAATCGTGCCGACACTAACTAGGCCAATTCTGAGCGACTTGAGGATATCACTGAGGTGTTCCAGACGTCCTTCATCGTGGTGAAGCCAGGCGAACGCAGAACTAAAGATGGCGTCTTCACTTTCAGCCTTTAACGGATTAATACCGAGAAGCGCCAAGAAATCTTGTGGTGAAAGTTCTAGAAATTCTGTTGCTTCTGCGATCACTTCATCGAAGTTCTCTGCCATCCACTTCAGGGTGATATCACGCAGGCCCGACAATCCACAGCTGTGGGCCAGATTGAGGTGATGGAACCTACGGGTCGCAGGAAGATCTGACAAAGACTGGCTTTTAATGCAGTCGGCTAACATATTCACAGTACTGTCGATCTGGAGATAGAATGCCGTGGACAACAGGAGTTCCGCGCTGTCTAGTGACAAGTCCAGTTCTCCGCGGTAAATCCACTTGTAGAGCGCGGAAAACGCCTCTGATGACATCAGACTTGACTCTACTAAGGTCACGTGACTTTCATGTTTCTCAATGAAGTCGCTGCCGAACATAGACCGGAAGTAGCCGCTCCAAGCCGCCAGGACAGACTTGTGGCAGGGGAAGGCCACATCGCCCACAGTCACCGTGACGTCAGCCAGCGCTCCACTGTCGTGAAACTTCCTGTTGGCTTCCCTTACCGCCTCGTTGTGTGCTCGGCGTAGTGCTGCGGCATCCATCTTCTATGTGAATACTAGGGGGGATGTATACCTAATTCGACAAACAGTAACATGTTAGATTCTCTCAATCTACCATTGCATTAACAAGAATTAACTGCTTAGATCAAGCGTGTGGTCTCAGGAAACACTCTGGCAATACGCGGACTTAGCATTTGTTGGGTTTTTTCCGGGGCCATATGGGTGGGTTCAAAGGTATTATGACAGGTGGGTGAACCGAAAAAGAAAGGGGTACACCAAGTACAAAAAAGATGTGGGAGGGGGGGGGTCCACTCCTAACATGGCCTACAGTTTTCAATAAACAAAACACATGCACACTCAAGGACCTGGGACCCTCCACTGCTAGGGCCTAAGGTGCATCACATCAGTTCTGTTCGCTAGTTATATGTTATCATTACTGACCTTAATCGAGGGGGCATTATGGTATCATTTGCCTCAGCTGTGGTCAAAGCTGATATTGGAACAGCCTTACATTTTCGTCATTCTAAACTTGACATCATGTTATCGACGAGTATAATGAAATATATGTGACATTTTTAGTAAAAGGTTTATATCGCCTCACAAAATATGGAACCAGTGATCAACTGAAAGATCTAGGGTGTCAGTATAGGCAAAATAAATAGTAATTACTTTTATTAGGATAGAGTTATTTACTCACAGACGGAAAATCATGTTGTATACTGTATTAGCATGATCAAGTTATCTCAAAATCTAATTCACTTGGAAAAGCACACAGCAAAGTCTTAACATATTTTTATAATTTAGTTATAGTACTCATTTGTATCTTAAATTAACTGAAGTATATTTTACAACACAGTTAATCACTTGTAACATGAAAGATAACCAATTCAGAATTGTATAATATGAATAATTATGCCATATCCACATGAAGTGATATACATAACAAAGCTCTGTTGATCCAAGGATCTTAGTTCAGGGCATAAGAAAAATTAACCAGCTTCAAAAATTGATCATCATTACAAGGTAAGGCACTCAAACATTTTATTTCACAAAAAGAAGCGGTAAAGTTGACCAGACTGATCCCATAATGTAAGGGTTACAATGGTTTTCCCAGGGTGGGGAGCTCCTGGGGTTGTACAAACCCCCTTTTCAAAATTGATATGGAAACTCAAGGCCATTTTGGAACGATCCACTTTTTAAGCGGTGATTTTTTAGAATGTAATACGGGCGCGGACGGGTTGTGTACGTCTCAGGCAAATTTTATATAATTATAATTTCATATCATCTGGTAATAATCTGAATTGAGTGAACATTATTATTATTTAATAATATACCTCCATCTTTTCTGTGTACAATCTTATTTGTATATTTATAACTCCTTAAGAAATATCTATGTGTTAATGTTGAAAGGCAAAAGACAGCAATGTTATCTAAAATGATATGGTTTGGTCAAGGAAGGTTCCCACACCATATACATAACATGTCTTTAACAACATGCTCTTTTATTTCTTTCGTATTATATTTGTAATTTGATCCTAATATCCTGTGCATTATTATAGCATATGCAAAATACTTATGTAATATATTTTTACAGTAATAAATTTCTTCTATTCAACATATATATCTTAGCAAGTGATTCTTTACACTATTTATATGTACTTCCAAGAAAATTAACATGATATAATTATTTTACTATGTTCATCATATTTACTAATCACATGGAAAGAAGCTTTCATTTTCGATTACCTGTTATTGATCCATCGATCAGTGGTATTGGATAAGAAAATGTCATTATAATATTAGATAATGTTACTTTTTTTACTCTAAATTATATCTATAATTAAGTCTATATTGCGACAAGCAGTGTACAACAGCAGACAGCAGGGGAAGTGAATCCTCTGACCTGGGTACACTTATTAGGTTTTTTTCCTGGTGAAATAATTCCATTAAAGGAATTGACTTAAATTTCCTGATCATGCTGATGAAATTAATAGACATTATGTACACATGCCAGCATCAAGAGCACATCCTCAGAACAGAACCTTTAATTAGATCTATAGACTTGAATTAATAGAGGCAAAAACTAATTACTCATTTATTGTTTGTATGATTTGCAGCCCAACACAAGTAATTACCAAGAGCACTTTCACTTGCTTATTACCCTGTACATGCGGGTGGGGTGGTGTTGGGTCTTGAGGTCAGTGGAGCTTTGGTAGCTAAGCAGAGGTGTCACGACAACTATACCATATGAAGTCTGGGACCAAAAAAAATTAAGCCATTTTACAGTCTAACAATGATACCAATGGACATGATGACTTCCGCCGACCACCAGCCCCCTACCCCCACCACCTTTTCCCAGCCACCCTACCCACACTAATCTATATGGACATAAGTCGAGGGTGGTAGTCTTAGCTTGTACTAGCCTGAAAACAAGATTACTGTCGTTAGACCATGGATTACAAGTGCCAATTTAGTACCGTCTTAACTCATCGCACTTATTTGCTGTTTAGTGGACCTATTATCTCATCTTGATTAAAAGACGCACTTATCAGCTGTATTTTGAAATAGCAGATTACTTCCTTCATAAAAATGTAACTCATTCAGACAAGATGACTGCATAAAACAACATTTTCAGCAACGACCAAACAATTTCACTTCGCGCTCGATCGGCCATGGTGTTTCGTCGTCAAATTATGCCTCCAGGGCGGCGCCACCACATGCAGGCAGGCCGGTTCCATGCAAGCTTGCTTGTTCATAGTGGCACCAACTCAACTGTCTAACGATCAACCGTCTATAGATATCCATCCCAGATTGCGTCAAAGTCAGTTAGAAAAAAGGTGTCAGTGGGCCTATTCGATTGGTTGCTGTTCTAGAATCAGAACAGGTCACTACACGCGTTCGATTGGTACCTGTTCTAGTTCTGGAACTACGAGAACTTACTCCTCCCTCGAAGCAGAACAGTAAACAAGAACACGGAAAAATGGCGGCAGAGTATCCTGTGATATGCACCAAGCGGGCCTAGGGTATTGCACAGAGATAAACCTTGCAAGCAGAAGGTGCCTCGCAATACAGGGCACGGGTGTCTTGGGGCATATTAAATATATTATTGTAGGCATACTATAGTAAGCAATTTATATCTCATGAGACTAGCTATAGTCAGCTTATTTTAGTGATAATAAATTAAGTTTATACACATAGCACACATATTTGTTTAGACATATTTAGTTGGCATAAAACACCATGTAAAACAATGTTTTATTTATAAGGGCTTACATGTCGTTGCTATCAGTTACCACGTATTCCATTGATGTTTTTAGACACTACAAGTTATGTTTGCGGATGCCCACAAATGTACAGTAACACAAATCACTTGCCATCTTCTACTGTCCAAAAAAAGGCCAACTTCAACGCCGGGGATTCGCTTCAAACGAGTCAGGGCTTCAAACGACAATGCTGCTAATTTATAAGCGCATACAAAGCAGCAGCTGATGGCTGATTAGATTACTTGCTGCTGCCCTCGAGCATTCGCAGCATTGTTTCCAATGTGTGACAAGGTCTACAGACATGCCAATGCGTGAAAAACACCTGTTTGGGGTGCCAAAAATGGGAGAGGGGGCAATGGGGTCGTGGTCCTAAATCGCACAGAAAAAAATCTCCATTCCCAGGTCACGATGAATTAAATGGAGAACTCCCCGCAGTATTCTTCTTAGAAGAAACACAGTGCTCCCCCCCCCCCACCGTGGATATCAAATGGTCCGTTCAAATGGTTCTTGGCGAATCGCCGTCCGCCATTAATATTCCGAAAACATAACACAACGCATTCGATTGGCCGTGCTGTTATTGGTACATTGGCGCATTTCGATGTTCGGTGTGCAGTGAACTCGCCACAAAACGAACTCGCCATAAGTGAACTCGCCATACTTTTCGGTGAACTTGCCACACTCGGCAAGTGAACTTGCCACACCTACGGTGAATTCGTTCCCTAGCTCCCTGTAATTGCTTACAGTATTTTTGTGTGCTTTTTAGCTTAAAGTGCCTGCTGACCGATATTAACGGCGATTTTAGTGATTTAGAAAACATCATCACATCGATCTTGCGAGCACACACATGACCTTACCTAAATCCCGCATGTTATCCTAGCCAACACGTACGAATGTCCGTTGCAAACGTAACTCGGAGCTAACGTTATACAGTGGACGTCGTAAATGTCAATGCAAACGTAACCGAATATTCTTAAGGTAAGCCAGCCATAATAGCAAGGTGAAAGAACTCTGTATTTGTGATTATTTTATGAAAGTATACCCAATTACACACCTTCTGGTGAATTTTTAGGACACTTTACCATCCCGTTCAAAAAATGTTCTCCATTTTCCAAGTATACCCCCATTTCACAAAATGACCAAAACTTGACACCTACCACGAATTTGTAATTTTGCTACAATTCAGCTCTATATGAAGTCATTATCATCAGTAATAGCTTTTTGGAAAGATTAAACCTAGTACAATGCAGGAATGATATTCAAAAATGTAAAGAGTAGCCACAAACTATAACAGAATGGTAATTATAAAGTGCAGTTATGCAAAAACATGACCATTTTTGCCAAAATTCGAAATCACCACATTCACAAAGTTGGCTATAATTTCATCAAAAATAAAAATCTTGACACCAAACCACGTTTAAAAACTTCTAAATACATAGTTCTCGTAATAAAAAAAAATATATAGGTAGCCGTGCAAATTTCCCGACAAACACGTCCTCACCCTAAATGATCGATTTTCGAAGCTTGAAAATGTTATTTCAGAAATATTTTTTGGAGCAGCTTATTTCACACCAATTATCAGTAATTTACGCCTTGTGTTCACATTTTAATAAATCTGGTTATATATAATGGTCTCCGATATAATTATGATCTACACGAATGTTTTCTAAACTATTTACACGTTTTCTCCATGTTTTTTTCTAGAATATTCGGAATTTACCACGAAGGGCCATTGTCGGGGAAATACCCTGTGAATGACGTCACGAATTGGGGATTCCCTGTGAATGACGTAACGAGTTAGGGATTCCCTTTTTACCGACACCCGCCGATGTTTGTCGATGTTTACAGAGGTCTTCTCTAAATCGCCGAAGCTTATTATACGATGTTCTATTTATTTTACCTATGTCACCACTTTTTTTGGTGTGTTTTAATCGTACTTTGGGTCATTAAGACTGCGTAAAATGTCAGGGCTACAGGTCTGCTCGTAATCGCCGAGGTTCATTATGGGTGGCTTACCTTACGGCATCATAAACATACATTACGTTAGCAGAGGAATTACGCCATAAGCGCAAATGCCGCGATTTTTCATAATCCTCTTTCATAATTTTTTAATTATACGTCCGAAATGAGGTGTTGATTTATGTTAACGTAACGAAGAGCCAAACGGACCGACCTGGGTTACGTTAGCAAAAGAAATGTAAATTTTTTTTAAAAAATAGATTTTCGCATAACATTGACGGTAACGGATAAATTTGGATTCTTTGGAAACTAAAACATGCACCCTTTATTAAACAGCATATGCGTGTTCAACCCACTTCTGCGTAATCATTAATTAATGAAAAAATTCTTCGCTAAGAATTGCACGCACCAATGCAATATCGTGAAATCGGCACTATACCAATATAGAAATGACAGCACAAAACACTGCTGATTGCATTTTGCATTAACAACACGATCCGCCCGAATCCGCAACGCTATTTAATCTTTAAATTTACCGACATTATATATTGACCGACATAATATATAACTACAGCAAGCCTGTGGCGACTTCGCCCTATGTAGCAAACACGCCTGAGTGAATCATTCAATATGGCGACGACTGTAAAGCCTCCCCCGTGCGGGAGAGTTAAAGGTGTTCCAACAGCGAAGGCTCCTCCCTCCGATCTGGCGGAACCCCCGCCAAATTTAATGAGATAGTAACCAGTATACTAAGCGTAATAACTATAGCACCATAAAGGCCTCAATAGTAGCCTAATATACTAAGCCTATGACGATTAAACAGGAGGTGTGGCGAGTTCATCAGGAGATTTGGTGAGTTCACCAGAAAGTGTGGCGGGTTCACCTGTCGGTGTGTGGCGAGTTAACCAAAATGTGGCGAGTTCACTGTAAACCCGATGTTCCTGTTCTCGAACACTCCCAATCAAATACGCCCAGTGAAATCTGCATCTCCCTGGAAGTTTTTGGGTTATTATCGATCTCCCGGAAGAGCGCGTTACGCTTGCGCCATAGTCCCTCTGCCCCACGTCAAATTTAACCATCAGAGTTATCCTTCATACGCGAAAATTTAAATGAACGTAATCGAAGATAAATTCGCAGTTTGGCATCAAATACACCTCTGTTTAGCATTTATTGTGCCACTGATAACATACCTGACGAATGTATTTGAGTTTGATTAATTTGAAGCCATGTTTCTTTCTAACTATATTTTTGAGTGCGGTCATGGTCAAAGGCGTGAAGCGTTTTGAACTTTGACCCCGTGTTATTTTGAAATAATTTTTCGATTAGCTCTTCCACTGGGATCATTCGACAACGGAATGTCTATATTTTTCAAATTGTGGATCGCAAATTCAATATTCAATCTAAAAAATTATCCAAAACCATTCGTGACTCCAGGAACGTTGGGGTCAACCGAGAGGTGGGCGGTGACGTGGGGCAGAGGTGATGTGAGAAACGAGCGCCCTCTGCTGGCAGAGTGGGTTTTTATGCCAAACATCTGCCTCAGCCTTCACAATATATAGTCGCATAAGACTTAGTCATAGCCATGAATAACGTCACTAGCTGAGACCGTGGAGTGTGGTGTGCCAAAGTTTTCTGTGTTTGACCACTTGACATACACTATACATATATAAAGTATATCATAATAAGTAAATATATATATATATATAAATTTATATAAAAATATGTAAATAGGACTAATTTACTTGCTTTCAGCGTATTTTCGCTTCGTGACATCATAACGTAAGCTCGCAAGAACCTGTCACGATAGGTAACGCCATCTGGTGAGAAGGGCGGTTTCGGCGGCTGGGGCGCCATCTAGCGACATCGCGTTTCAAACATGGCGCCCACCCGATCGCCGAAAGCCATGTAGAAGAACACAAAAAATTAAAATCATGGACGGCTAGGCCTACATACTAGATATACATTTTATTTCACTCTCTCAAGTGGACCATTAGACTTTGTACTTGCTATAAGCCTGTTCGGTGACTTCTTATAAGGGACTTATAAGCATTTAACGTGTCTTTTCGCCAAAAGACGGGTCTTTTCGCTATAAAACTTAATAAAGCACAACCCACTGTAGCCTGAATGTTCAGACGTTACAGTCTTGACACTTGTTCTTGTTACAGTCACAAGAACAAGTGTCAAGACTGTAACGTCTGAACATTCAGGCTAAACCCACTGCTGCCTCTTCCGGCTCTGGGTCCCATGAAACGACCATCCCATTCTAACCTGAAGCACACTGCTATGTCACAGTCTTTATCGTTGTTACATTACCTGCCTTCAGTCCTTCCACCCCTCACACAATCTGGTCTTTCAAATCACGTTTATCAGTGTTTATAGGCGTCTCCCACCTCGACTGAACTACAGTTCAGACATGATAATGAAACGTAGGGCTGGTCAGGGGAATTCCACCGGATGCGCAACACTCTCCCAGCAGAGGGCGCTCGTTCCTCGCTCGACTCACTCTCCCAGAAGAGGGCGCCAGCCAAACTAGCGAGTGCCCTCTTGGGTGATTACGACTATATCCCTGCCTGGGAACCAGCCGGTCAAGCAAGAGGCAATTCCGCCCGGACAATTTCCCCCATGACAACTCGCTCTCGGACAAGCCCCGGACATTTCTCTCCAGTACAATTAGCCCCCCCCCCCCGGACACCCCCACCCCCAAACGAAGACCCTCTCCCCCAGACGACTTCGCCCCGGACATTTCCCCCCAGTAGTAGTAAAACTGCCCCCCGGACACACCCACCCACAAACGAAGACCCCCCACCCCCCACATCTTCAATCTCCCCCAGGTGGATCTCTCACTCCGGAACAACAACACCGAGAAGTGCCGTCTCGATAGGTTAAACAACGAACCACAGATGCCTTACTAGCCTTAGACTGATTGGGAGGCCTACTGACGCTTCACACTTGTGTCGGTTGGTCTCTATTAGATTTAAGACGTATTAGAAAGGCCCCCAAGTGTGGTCATTCACGAACATAAATGACGTTTAGGCCGGGAAGGGATAGGCACAACGGAGGCATCCTTAGGCCTGTCTGGTGGGGGTGGGCAGGGGCGCATCCAGAAAATCTGGATAGGGGGGGGGGGGCGCGGTTTCAGAATCGGATCCTAAATGAGTAAGATTACTCCATTTTGTTCCTTTTTTCCTTTCGTTATCTGATCCAGCTTGCATTATGCAGTATCTCACTAGGTGTTGGCGCGACACAAGTGGGCTGGGAACCGGCCTGTAGGTGCAGCTCGCAGCATCTGTTGGGAGGGAGGGGGGGGGGGCGTCTCACGGCTAAGGTCAAGAGTGGAAGAATCAGAACAAGAGTTGTGTGCAATAGTCGGTTTTTGGCATCCAAATTTGAAGCGTGTCAGCATATTTATGAAGCGTTTTAAAAAGAATAATGTTTGAAACGAGACGAACAAACATCTCAGCCGCAGTTTCGTTATTTATTGCTTCGCATCTAATGATATTACAACACAAAGACAGAACCATGCACGGACGCCTCATGACGAGTATGGCTGTGGTTCACTGTATGATTCCTGCACGCACGCATTATGACGCCCAGAGAACCTCACAAAATTATAGTTCGGGTGTCGTTTACGACCCTGTAAAGTTTATCATTCAGCCAATCAAAGAAGTTTTTTTACTAAGCATGCAACCCTATAACATACCCCAAAAAGGGGCGCATATTAGGAAACCATATTGTGCAATTAAGGATGTATATCTATGTAATGAGTGCACACATGTTACCGAGCTTGTGGAAGTCATACCGATGGAAAGGTAGCGCACTAAGTAATTTACTCTCGGCAAGTCTTTAATCCTGAAGACTAATTTAACGTAGGCAGACGATAACAGGAAATTTGAATAATATAAACACGATAAACCAGCTCGATAAGTTTTTGCATCAGATTTAAGTTCCCGTTCTTGTTTAAAGAGCCCAGAGATGACGGTACAAAGCGAAGGGTACAAAATACTGTACAAACAGCACAGGAACGAATAACATAAACTAGACGGCTTTGAACCATATCAACACAACGATTTCAATTACCATGGACGACTTCACGCAACGCAAAACTAACTGTTTTGATTTCTTTCCTCGGCAGTAGAGAGGGTGAAGATAATTGTATCGGTGTCGCTGAGGGCATCGACCCAGTACACAATAGAGACGACCCCATGAACAATATGTATTGATACATATATAGGCGCGAAGAACGCTTAATATCTCGTTAAGAGTGACCGGGCAGTGACATTGGGGTCGGAGTGACATGTGGAAGTGCCCCCCCCCCCCACTACCCTCCCCCCATGAACAGTTGTACGTCTCCCTTATTTAAAATACATGATATGTAGACCCTTACGGCTCCAATTGGTAGTGGGCACTTCTCCATGTGACACCGGTCGCAAACTTAATCTTGTGCCATTTCTTGCTTTGTTGTATACCCATAACACAGCTATCTCGGCGGTGGGGGGTGGGGGGTTGTAATGCCGTCACTAAAGTTTACCCTTTGTCGCTATGCGGTTCAACTCTCAGTGATGCTGATATAAACAGCGCGAGCACAATGGGTTTGTATAACCGACAGAAAGTGTTCCGTTCACTAGCACACGAACATTAATCTCTGGCATAACCATACAAGCGATCTACCGACATTGTTTTCAACCTCAATATCAGAGGTTTTTTTTTTATCTTGTTTTTTTAAAAGTTGCTTGGTGGGAATAAAGAATGCAATTCCATTATTCATACGGCAAATATAGGTGGTACCATCCAAAGTCTAAATTATAATCTAATAGCCACAAGATTATAGGTCACAGCTGTCCGGAATTAACAGCTATCGGATAAAATAACAGCGAGTCTCGATTGTACTCAATAGCTACACATGAAGCGTCACATTAGGTCGTTCATATTCTCGAGTCTCGGTTGTACTCCGTAGCTACACATGAAGCGTCACATCAGGTCGTTCATATCCTCGAGTCTCGATTGTACTCCATAGCTACACATGAAGCGTCTCATAAGGTCGTTCATATCCTCGAGTCTTGGTTGTACTCCATAGCTACACGTGAAGCGCCACATAAGGTCGTTCATATCCTCGAGTCTTGGTTGTACTCCATAGCTACACATGAAGCGTCACATCAGGTCGTTCATATCCTCGAGTCTCGATTGTACTCCATAGCTACACATGAAGCATCACATCAGGTCGTTCATATCCTGGAGTCTCGATTGTACTCCATAGCTACACATGAAGCGTCACATCAGGTCGTTCATATCCTCGAGTCTCGATTGTACTCAATAGCTACACATGAAGCATCACATCAGGTCGTTCATATCATCGAGTCTCGATTGTACTCCATAGCTACACATGAAGCGTCACATCAGGTCGTTCATATCCTCGAGTCTCGATTGTACTCCATAGCTACACATGAAGCGTCACACCAGGTCGTTCATATCCTCGAGTCTCGATTGTACTCCATAGCTACACATGAAGCGTCACATCAGGTCGTTCATATCCTCGAGTCTCTTTGTAATCCATAGCTACACATGAAGCGTCACATCAGGTCGTTCATATCCTCGAGTCTCGATTGTACTCCATAGCTACACGTGAAGCGTCACATAAGGTCGTTCATATCCTCGAGTCTCGGTTGTACTCCATAGCTACACATGAAGCGTCACATCAGGTCGTTTATATCCTCGAGTCTCGATTGTACTCCATAGCTACACATGAAGCGTCACATCAGGTCGTTCATATCCTCGAGTCTCGATTGTACCCCATAGCTACACATGAAGCGTCACATCAGGTCGTTCATATCCTCGAGTCTCGATTGTACTCCATAGCTACACATGAAGCGTCACATCAGGTCGTTCATAGCCTCGAGTCTCGATTGTACCCCATAGCTACACATGAAGCGTCACATCAGGTCGTTTATATCCTCGAGTCTCGATTGTACTCCATAGCTACACATGAAGCGTCACATCAGGTCGTTCATATCCTCGAGTCTCGATTGTACTCCATAGCTACACATGAAGCATCACATCATTTCGTTCATATCCTCGAGTCTCGATTGTACTCCATAGCTACACATGAAGCGTCACATCAGGTCGTTCATATCTCGACAAGCTTACACAACACACTCATTGCATAATATGAATGAATCCATCATTGTGATAGGGCGCGACATACACGATGTCGTCGTACACATCGATGTGAAAGGGCGCAATTTTCCCTGTGTTCACGGTCGTCAGGGTCTCACCGCTGGGTGAGATCACATAGATACATCTGTCGGCCATGTCCCCAACCAAAAAGTTCACCCCATCCTCGCCGAGACCCAATGGTTCCTTTAGTCCTTGGAGTTTGATCACTTGCCCTAAAGTGGAGTGGTTGGTGTAGAGCACGAGGGTTTTGTCTGCCCTGTAGTTCACCATCAGAGTGGAGCCGATGATGGCCACCCTCTGTGGGCGACATTCAACCCCCGATGGACAGCTTAGAGTGGTGACCACGGTGTCTGTTGTCAGTGACACTTTGTGTACGCCATTCCCACAGGCCACATACACGTGTTCCTTGTCAAGTGGGTCCAGCGCCGTGTGACCGGGATTCGACAACTTACCCCCGGCCGTCAGCTTCCCGACCACACGAAGACCCTCTGCTTGTGTCCACTTCACTATTGTAATGTTCTTACCAGAGCTGCTGCACACGTAGACCGTGTCTGTGTCCTTGTCACTCACACAATGGCATGGCTGCACTATGTCGACATGACATACGTAGGAGTGTTTGGCGGGAGGCTCCGGACGACTGAAGGCCACAAGTCGGCCACTATCCCTGTCAGCCACCAGGACGAGGTGGCCGAGGACGCAGACCGCGTAGGGATCCTCCAGAAGTCCCGCGCCCTTTGTGTCTCCGACTAAAAATTTCACTATCAGGCCCTCATAGAATACCTTGCACTGAAACACAAACCATGGACGTTAAGGGTATAACAATGAACGTATGAACTGGTATTTAGACCATCCTCGTGTCACCCTCGTGTATATAGCGCGCAATAAGAATACTAAGCACATTACTTATATACAAGGCCGTCGGAAGCAAAATGGGGCAACGCTCCAAAAAAATGGAGGTGGGGGGGTCCGGAAACTGACCTTTTTTGTTTCGCAACAAATACCCGCCTGAAAGCCCCCGAGCCCCTCTTTCTCCGCTTGAAGAGGGGTGATATCAGAATTTAATTTGACATGGCGTCCCGTGCTGCCATTGTTTCCCCAAAAAATGTGTCCATTGTGGAACACTCGACTGTAGACTGCATGCCTTGCTCGAAACCAGATCTGGGAGATATAATCTGGGGTATATTGCATTAAAGTTATTCATTCCGGGATGTTTTTCGGCCTACTGTAACCCTGGTGTGCACAACACGGGAATGGCATTAAAGGCGTCCTTGCCATAGTGATTTATGTATATGTGGAGAATGTTGACGTAGATCCAAAGCGATCACACCAATCAGACAAGTAATATCTTCTGCAACAAATATATTTTTGATAAAAACTATATACTGCAACAAATATATTTTAGCGCTTAAATGTAAATAGAATAATCGTTTAAAATAATTATATACCTTCAGATGGCGAAAAGGGTTGTTTCAGCAGTTAAAATAAATATATAATGAAAACTGATCCACGAAATAGCCAAGAATACGTACCGATCTCTTCACAAACATGGCGGAGTGGTCCTTTCGCAGTACATCCATACTATGGGAATCCATGTCTTTGAACGATATATGCTTCAGCAGGGTGAGCAACTCAGGGTCAAGGGAGGAAATGGCCAAGTCCACTGATTTGCTGAGTAGCGTAGGTCCAACTAGACAAAGACGGACCGCGCCGAGGACGCTCCCAGCGTGCCTCAGACGACATGGAGAGTGACGTAACCACGATAACGCCGCCTCCAACACGACGTCTTCCCTTCTAACACGTAGGTTGTCATCCCGCAGGAGACTCAGCAACGTCTCTACATCCAACAGATCCAGGAACTCCGGACTGACACGGACTTGACCAAAGTGCATCAGGATTTGGGCGAAACACTTCTGGTGTACGTCTTTAATGTCGTACCTTCCTGATTCAGCCAACATGATAACCAGTCCACCTCCACATGCGGAGGCCAAGTTTTCATTGAAGAACCTGTCTAACAGCGCCATTACTGTCTCCAGCTGCAGGCAGCGAGCACACATTATGACGTCACACACATTGTCGGCCGTTACCTTCAGTTCTCCTCTGTAGATCCAATTCAAGATGGCGCCGAACGCGCTTCTCGTCACATTAGTCCCAGCCAGGGAAATATGACTAGTGCTTGCAGACTCTGGCTCCGGATTAGATACTGGCTTCAGATTAGACCCTGGCTCCGGATTAGAATCTGGCTCCGGATTAGACGCTGGCTCCGGATTAGATACTGGCTCCGGATTAGACCCTGGCTCCGGATGAGACCCTGGCTCCGGATTAGACTCTGGCTCCGGATTAGATACTGGCTCCGGATTAGGCCCTGGCTCCGGATTAGACTCTGATTTCGCCTTAGACCCTGGCTCCGGATTAGACCCTGGCTCCGGATTAGACTCTGATTTCGCCTTAGACCCTGGCTCCGGATTAGACCGTGGCTCCGGTTTGGCTTCAGCCCCCTCATCGCTGTGATGTGATGAATTCGCTTTGAAGCTTGACGACTTGGACTCAGTGTGTGTCAGTGAAAGGGAAGAATCTTCACCGCCGCGCGACCTTCCTGGCTTGGCTGTCTGTCCTACGGACGAACCATCAAGTGTCACGTCACACGTATCAAGGGAAAGACACCGCTGGAAGTACCGGCTCCAGGCGGACAGAACGGCCTTGTGACAGCGGAAGGCCTCCCCGTCCACCGTCACCGTGACGTCAGCCATGTCAGGGCACGTGTCTATAAGAGTCTTGTAGGCGTCCCGCCAGGTGTCGCCGTACTCGCTGCACAAATCATCACCTTGGGCTGAGTCACTGCAATACATAATCTCTATAAATAGTGGCGAAAACTAATTCTCCTTTATGACAATTAAACGACTGTCTGGACAATCCAATTAACTTGACTCACAACCAAACCACTGCCACACAACCAGACCAATGACACACAGCCAGACCAATGACACACATCCAGACCAATGACACACAAACAGACCAATTACACAAAACCAGACTAATAGCATACAACCAGACAAATGACACTCAACCAGCCCAATGACACAACCAGACCAACGACACACAACGAGAATAATGACACACAACGAGAACAATGACACACAACCAGACTAATGACACACAACGAGAACAATGACACACAACCAGACCAATGACACACAACGAGAACAATGACACAACCCGACCAATGACAAAACCAGACCAATGACACACAACCAGACTAATTACACACAACCAGACCAATGGCACAACCAGACCATTGACACATGGGCCCAATGCTACTCAACTAGAATAATGACACACAACTAGACCAGAGACACACAACCAGACCAATGAATCACAACCAGACCAATGACACGCAACCAGACAAATGACACACAACCAGAAAAATAACACACAACCAGACCAATGACAAAACCAGACAAGTGACACAGCCAGTCCAATGACACAACTAGACCAATGACACGCAACCAGACCAATGACACACAACCAGGCCAATGACTCACAATCGGACCAATGACACTACCAGAACAATGACACATAGCCAGACCAATGACGCATAACCAGACCAATGACACACTACCAGCCCAATGACACACAAACAGACCAATGACACCGCCAGAACAATGACACACAACCAGAGCAATGACACACAACCAGACCAATGGCATAATCAGGCTAATTACACACAACCAGTTTATGACACACAACGAGACCAATGCCACAAACAGATGATATCGCATGTCACTTGTGCTACGCAGAGGCATATCTAGGAATGGGAAAAGCGAGGGTGTGTGTGTCGCTTTCTATTAAATAAAACGGGAAAAAATGGAACAAAACAATACCTTCTCGTCCCCACGTTTGATCGTTTCCTTTCGGGTAGCGTTGTCCTTTCAGTAAACATGTTGGGATGGTCCTTCTTCAGCTGATCCAGACTGCCTTCGTGAGACTCACGGGCTGCCAGAACATCCAGAAGAATGTTACAACATTCTCTATCCGTAGACATGATCTTTATATCCAGAGCCTTTCGAATCGTGCCGACACTAACCAGGCCAATTCTGAGCGACTTGAGGATATCACTGAGGTGTTCCAGGCGTCCTTCATCGTGGTGAAGCCAGGCGAATGCCGAACTAAATATGGCGTCTTCACTTTCAGCCTTCAACTGATTAATACCGAGAAGCGCCAGGAAATCTTGTGGTGAAAGTTCTAGAAATTCTGTTGCTCCTGCGATCACTTCATCAAAGTTCTCTGCCATCCCCTTCAGGGTGATATCACGCAGGCCCGACAATCCCCAGCTGTGGGCCAGACTGAGGTGATGGAACCTACGGGACGCAGGAAGATCGGACAAAGACTGGCTTTTGATGTAGTCGAGTAGCATTTCTACAGTCTTGTCTATCTGGAGATAGAAGGCCGAGGGCAACAACAGTTCAGTGCTGTCCAAGGACAAATCCAGTTCTCCACGGTAAATCCATTGGTAGAGCGCGGAAAACGCCTTTGATGATATCAGACTTGACTCCACTAAGGTCACGTGACTGTCATGTTTCTCAGTGAAGTCGCTGCCGAACATAGACCGGAAGTAGCCGCTCCAAGCCGCCAGGACAGACTTGTGGCAGGAGAAGGCCACATCGCCCACAGTCACCGTGACGTCAGCCAACGCTCCACAGTCGACAAGGTTCCTGTTGGCTTCCCTTACCGCCTCGTCGTGCGCTCGGCGTAGTGCTGCGGCATCCATCTTCTATGTGAATACTAGGAGGGATGTAGTATACCTAAATTGACAAACAGTAACATGTTAGATTATCTCAATCGCACATCGTAGACCTATTAACAAGAATTAACTTTTTTGATCAAGTACGTGATCTCATGAAATAGTCTGGCAATACGCGGATCCAGCATTTCGGGGGGATGACATTATGGGGGTTCATGGGTCGATTCGAATGTATTACGACAGGGGGGTCAACCGAAAATGTGTATGGCCTACAGTTTTCATTGAACAAAGACATGCACACTGAAGGACCTGGGACCCTCCACTGATCTAGGGCCTAAGGTGCATCACAGAAGTTCTGTTCGCTAGTTATGTCATCATTGCTGACCACGATCGAGGGGGCATTATGATATCATTTGCCTCAGCTGTGGTCAAAGCTTATTTTGGAACAGCCTTACATTGTCATCATTCTAAATTTGACATCATATTATCCACAAGTATATAATAATGAAATACATATGACATTTGTAGAAAAAAAAAGGTTGATATCACCTCACAAAATGTGAAAGCATAGTGCCAAACTGAAAGATCTAGAATGTCAGTAGGCAAAATAAATAGTAATTACTTTTATTAGGATAAAGTTATTTACTTCCAGAGGGGAATTTAAATCATGCTGTATACTGCATTAGTATGATCAAGTTATGTGACGTAAAGTGCAAAATCCTCAAAATATAATTCACTTGCAAAAGCACACAGCAAAGTCTTAACATATTTTAAGTTTAGCTATGGAATATTATGGTATACCACAATAAAATAAGCAATATCTAAGGGTTTTTTGGCAAATAATTTAGTCACTCATTTGTATCTTACATTACCGTTAAATGAAGCATATTTTACAATACAGTTAATCACTTGTAACATGAAAGATAAATAATTTAGAATTGTTTAGAAATGCACACTTATGCCATATCCACATGAATGTGGATGTATACATCACACGGCTCTGTTGATCCAGGGATATTGGTTCAGGGCATAAGAGAAGTATAACCAGCTTCAAAAATGCATCATCATTACAAGGTAAGGCATTAAAACTAAACTAATGGTTATGAAGTCCAAACCTGCTTTAGGATTTAAACATGGAACAGTAGAAGGCAATTAAGTGAAACCAAAGCCAAACAATTTTAATTTCACAAAAAGAAGTAATAAATTTGACCAGACTGATCTGGAAATATGCATCTGTCCCTACATACTAGGTTATGCTTATAAATAATGTACCCATGGCTTAAAAGAGTCAGTCAGCAACATACCTTCACATAACAAATGGACACCAAAATGGATATATTTGCACTTCAAGATAACTAACACTGAGCCATGTCAGACCATCAGGAAATTGTTGAACCAGAGCCCGAAACTTGCTTTGACATGAAGCCTATAAAACCCATGTGGCTTTTGATGTTATATTGGTTACATTATTGGCTCATATAGATTTTGATGTAGGTAAGGGTTACAAGGGTGTTCCCAGGGTGGGGGGCTCCATGGGTTGTGCAAAACCCTTTTTCAAACCTTATATGCAAAGTCAAGTCCATTTTGGAAAGATCCACTTTTTAAGTGGTGATCTTTTTACTGGCGCGGCCGGGTTGTTTACGTCTCAGGCAAATTGTATATAATTAGTATCATGTCATCTGGTAATGCATGATCTGAGGAGAGTGAACATGTCATAGTCATAGTTTGGTCAAGAAAGGTTCCCACACCATATACCCAACATGTCTTTAACAACATGCTCTTTTATATATTTCATACTATATTTGCAATTTATTCTTAATATCCTATGCATTAATATAGCATATACAAAATACTTATGTAACATATTTTTACAGTAATATATTTCTTCTATTCAACATCTATGTCTTAGCAAGTGATTCTTTACATTATTTGTATGTACTTTCCAAGGAAATTAATATGATATAATTATTTTACTACTTTCATCATATTTTGATAGCCTAATCACATGGAAGAAGCTTTCATTTTTGATTACATGTTATTGATCCATCTGTGGTATTGGATAAGACAATGTAATTATAACATTAGATAATTGTTACATTTTTACTCTAAATTATATCTATAATATTGAGTCCATATTGAGACAAGCAGTATACGACAGCAGATAGAACAGGAAGTGGGATTTTCTAGAAGATATATCCATGTATCCTCTGACCTGGGTATACCTTTTAAGCTTTTTTTCCTGGTGGAATCAGTCCATTAAAGGAATTGACCTAAATCTCCTGATCATGCTGATGAAATAGACATTATCCACACATGCTAGTGCCGTGAGATCACACCCTCAGAACAGACCCTTTAATTAGATCTATAGACTTGAATTAATAGAGGCCAAAACTAATTACTCATGCCAACACTAGTCCATATGGCTGGGTTGGCAGTTTGTCCAAACCATCTGTAGAGCCAGATGAGAAAGTAACTTCGCGACCATCAATCTAGACACAGGTGCCTGACACAGATATCCACCGAGGGTGGTAGTCTTAGCTTATACTTCATCCCTATATAAAAGTATTATGTACAAGCTAAGACTAACCTAGCCTCGAGAGAGACCCACTCTGTTCCGCCGTCGGAACAGAGTCGGTCTCCCGAGGCTAAGACTAACCCAGTCACTGAATATTTGTATCAGACACCTGTGATCTAGATATGTACCCATTCCAGATTGTGTCAATATCAGTTAGAAATAAGTGTCAGTGAAAGTCTGAATCCCCCTTGGAAGTATTTTTGGGCACGACCATGGGTTATTATGATAAACACTTGCCCCCACACTAGTTGTATAACTATAGGCCATGTAGCTCCGTCACAGAGCCTCGTTACAAACAAGTTGTTCCCTTGAACAACGCCACAAGGTTGGGGCTATAGGCCATGCAACTAGTTTGGGACCCATACCATACTAGCCTGAAAGTTCAGACGTTACAGTCCTGACACTTGTTCTTAGTCACAAGAACAAGTGTCAGGACTGTAACGTCTGAACTTTCAGGCTAATACCATACGGCATACTAGTGCTAAATTACCCTGGCCACTGTTGTGTACTAACGCCAGTAAGTTGGTAACGGCATACCAGCATACGTCACTGTGTCAAAGTTTTCCGTGTTTGACATACACTTAGCCTGAAAACAAGACGTTACTGTCGTAAGACAGTTGGCAATGAGACCGTAAGCTGAGTAACGTCTTTTCAGGCTAACATACACTGAGACACTGCTGCCTCCGGGTCCCCTGAAAAGACCATACCATTCAAACCTGAAGCACACTGCTATGACACAGGCGTTATCGTAGTAACATAACCTGCCTTCAGGTCTTTCAAATCACGTTTATAGGCGTCTCCCACCTCGACTAAACTTCAGAAATGATAACGAAACGTCGGGCGACACTGGTCAGTGGAATTCCACCGGAAAAACGCACCACCATTCTCCCAGCAGAGGGAGCTCGTTCCTCACTGGGCTCACTCTCCAAGCAGAGGGCGCTCGCGCTTGCGAGCTTGATCACGACCACTCTGCTAGCAGAAGCTCTTCCACGGTATCGGCTAGTAATCAACGAGTGAGGCGCCTACTGCCGCTCTGAGCCCTGCTCCGAAATTTGTATGTTAGTAAGTCCCTGCGTGCGGCGCGAGTGGATTTCGGAAAACGGTTTCGCCTCGGTCGCGCGGGCTGCTGCCCATGCGGGCTGCCCATGCGGCCCGCCCATGCGGGCTGCCCATGCGGGCTGCTCATGCGGGCTGCCCATGCGGGCTGCTGCCCGTACTGCAAGGATATGGAGACGTAGGGAGGAATGAGGGCCAGGAATGAGAAGTGGACGAAATGGAGGGGCCGACGGTGAACGGAGCGGATGGCTGGATGCCTAGATCGTGACCTCCACGACAACTTTGTTGTGGCGGGTCCAGATAGGGGGAGGGTGGGGGGTTTGTTGCAACGTGTTGTTATCATTATTAAACGATACACTGTCATGTGGATCTAGGCCAGGCCCACATCAACAATTTTCTCACACTGATGAAACCCAAGTTTTAAACATAAATGAGGGGGGTGGGGGGGGGGGGGGGGGCGAGGGGCACAACAACAAAAAAAGGGAGCGGGGTTAATACCTCAGATGGCTTACATTTTGCATTAAAAACGGCATTCTTTCTAAATGTAGGGTGGACCCTCCCCCCCCCCCCCCCCGCCATCCCCCTCCCCGCCCTTGGATGCGAATCTGCAATACAAATGAAGAGCATACTTAGGGCCGTAGTACACATGGGTTAGGGATGGCATTAAATGTGCAGCGTTAATGGCGTTAATGTGCAGTAAACGCAAATTAAATTGTCTAATATTTAGCGGCACCAGTCGCATCCCCTGCCCCCTTGATTTTCCAAATGGGGATTTAGTGGATATGCCCGCAACAAATTGTACGCGGCGGTCAATCGTGCTCCGCAACTCAACCTGAAGTTTCGGTAACTTTATGTCCGAAACAAACAGACACAAAGTTGTCGAAACTGTGTTAAGATACATCTAAATCCATGTTTCTGAGACTCGCACCATGTAGAAACCGTTATTTGGCGCCAATAATCCAGCATGGCTGAGTACCATAAAATTATATTGAACCGTATTCAAATGCGAAACCGAACAATTTGGATCCGTGAGTGGATAAGAAATTGGCAAGTACAAGGCAGGGGCGTGTGCAGAAATTCTTAAAAGGGGGGGGGGCTTTGGGGCACAAAAGGGGGCAACAAAAGGGGGGGCACAGGAACATGAATAAAATAGTTTAAAAGCCTAAGGCGTAGGAGACCGTGGTGCACAGAATTTGAAAGCGGGAGGGGGGGGGGGGTTGCATATCTTAGGTTCTGAAAGGGAAGGGGGGGGGGGGCAGGTGCCCCATGCATATTGGTTGCAATACTAACGATGCAGAAATAAAGATTCGGTCGCAAAGTTACCTAAACCTCGCTAGATGTATCATGGGCATTACGCTATATTCGCGATGTGAGGAACTAGCCCCCTCTAAGCTTAAATGCGTGAGAATAAACGCAACTGCAATAGAGAAAGGCATGTAATGTTATGATAACAGACAACAGATACGAATAATGTTGCGAGATGGGGAAGGGGGTGGGAGGGGGGGGGGGTGGAGGACAATTAAGTATGTGACACTAATTTTATGCCCAAGGACTCCTTACATCATAATTAACGAGCCTGTAGATGGGTAAAATTCCTTTTGTGCTTTTGTTCCTTCCTTTGACCATCTGACCCAGGGCATTCTCTGCCTTCGACTCACTTCGACAGGGCTCCATTATATCTCTGTTGTTACCTACTTCGTCAATGGATATTCACATTCGCTCGCCAGGGCGTCGCTGCGCAAATTAAGACAGAGTTTTCTCGAAAGGGTACAATATGTTTCTTGCTGTATAAAATACACAGAGCTCGTTATGTTTATGATGTATTCTGGAACATTATAATGTTGGAAGAAATTACAGCTGATTTCACCATTATTCCAGAATAGTTGGTTCTTGACATACACATGTGCAGCGTGTCGGCATACAGCATATCCACAATGAAGTACGTTTTGGAACAAGTAATGTTTGAAACGAGACGAACAAACGACTCAGTGGCAGTTTCATTATTTATTGCTTCGCGTGTAATGATATGTAACCCAATGACGGAACAATGCACGGACGCCTCATGACGCGCAAGGCTCTGGTTCACTGTATCTTTATTACATCTTATTATTATGACCCCCAGAGAAACTAAAATACGGAAAATTATAGTTCGGGTGTCGTTCCCAACCCTGTAATGTTTATCATTCAGCCAATCAAAGAAGTTCTTCACAAAGCATGTAACCCTATAACTTACCCAAAGAGGGCGCAAGTAAAGTATTTATACAAATTGAAGCGCGAAGAACGCTTATATCCCGTTCCGGGTGACCGGGCAGTGACATTGGGGTCGGTGTGACATGCGGAAGTGTTCTCCCATTCGCACTTGTACGTCCCACTTATAAAATACATGATATTAAGATCCGCACCGCTCCATGGGTTGGTACGGTGCCATCATGGTAGCCGCAGAATGGGACATCTCCGCGTGGGGCGATCCCGTATGTCACACCGGCCGGCCGCAAACTGAACTTAGGCCATTCCTTGCCTTGCCTACCCATAACACAGCTAGCTCGGGGTGAGTGGTAATGCCGCTTACCTTTTGTCGCTATGTCGTTCAACTCCCAGTGATGCTGATATTAACAGAGCACTTACGATGGGTTTGTAGAGCCGACAGGAAGTGTTCCTTCCACTAGCATCAGAACATCAAGTCTCTGTCATACCCATATAAGCGATCCACCGACATTGTTTTCAACGTCTTATCAGAGGAATTCTCTTTGGTGAAATTCAACAATGCAATTTCATACTTCACACGGCAAATATGGGTTGTATCAACCTAGATCCAAATGATAATCCAATAGCCACAAGAGTATATGTCACAATTCTCTGGAAGAGCAACAAGGTTATATGTCACAATTCTCTGGAAGAGCAACAAGGTTATATGTTACAACTCTCTGGAATATAGCTACAAGATTATATGTCACTACGCTCTGGAATATCAACAAGATTATATGTCACAACTCTCCGGAAAATCAACAAGATTATATGTCACAGCTCCCTGGAATATCAACAAGATTATATGTCACAACTCTCTGGAATATCAATAAGAATATATGTCACAACTGTCTGGAATATCAATAAGATTACATGTTACAGCTCTCCGGAATATCAACAAGATTATATGTCACAGCTCTCTGGAATATCAACAAGATTATATGTCACAGCTCTCTGGAATATCAGCAAGATTTTATGTCACCACGCTCTGGAATATCAACAAGATTATACGTCACAGCTCTCGGGAATATCAACAAGATTATATGTCACAACTCTCTGGAATATCAATAAGATTATATCACAGCTCTCCGGAAAATCAACAAGATTATATGTCACAGCTGTCTGGAATATCAACAAAATTGTATGTCAAAACTCTCTGGAATATCAATAAGAATATATGTCACAGTTCTCCGGAATATCAACAAGATTATATGTCACAACTCTCTGGAATATCAACAAGATTATATGTCACAGCTCTCTGCAATATCAACAAGATTATATGTCACAGCTCTCTGCAATATCAACAAGATTATGTACCACCACGGTCTGGAATATCAACAAGATTATATGTCACAGCTCTCTAGAATATCAATAAGATGATATGTCACAGCTCTCTGGAATATCAGCAAGATTATGTACCACCACGCCCTGGAATATCAACAAGATTATGTACCACCACGCCCTGGAATATCAACAAGATTATATGTCACAGCTCTCTGGGATATCAACAAGATTATATGTCACAGCTCTCTGGAATATCAATAAGATTATATGTCACAGCTCTGTGGTATATCAACAAGATTATATGTCACCGGGCTCTGGAATATTAAGAAGATTATATGTCACAGCTCTCTGGAATATCAACAAGCTTCTATGTCACAGCTCTCTGGAATATCAACAAGATTATATGTCACAGCTCTCTGGAATATCAACAAACTTATATGTCACATCTCTCTGGAATATCAAGAAGATTATATGTCACCACGCTCTGGAATATCAACAAGATTATGTCACCGGGCTCTGGAAATTCAACACAATTATGTACCACCACGCTCTGGAATATCAACAAGCTTATATGTCACAACTCTCGGGAATATCAACAAGACTATATGTTACCACGCTCTGGAATATCAACAAGATATCTTCAATAGCTATTGGACTGTATGTCGCAGCTGTCCGGAATTAACATCCATCAGATTAAATGTCACATCCCTACTTCCAATTGCATGCATAAGTTCTCTGTTGCATTCTGCAAATATAGCTATGTCTCTGTTTGAGTTCTAGAGCCTCGATTGTACCCCATAGCTACACATGAGTCGTCACATCAGGTCGTTCATATCCTCGAGTCTCGATTGTGCTCCAGAGCTACACATGAAGCGTCACATCAGGTCGTTCATATCCTCGAGTCTTGATTGTACTATATAGCTACACATGAAGCGTCACATCAGATCGTTCATATCCTCGAGTCTCGATTGTACTCCATAGCTACACATGAAGCGTCACATCAGATCGTTCATATCCTCGAGTCTCGATTGTACTCCATAGCTACACATGAAGCGTCACATCAGGTCGTTCATATCCTCGAGTCTTGATTGTACTATATAGCTACACATGAAGCGTCACATCAGATCGTTCATATCTTAGAGTCTCGATTGTACTCGATAGCTACACATGAAGCGTCACATCAGGTCGTTCATACCCTCGAGTCTCGATTGTACTCCATGGCTACACATGAAGCGTCACATCAGGTCGTTCATATCCTCGAGTCTGGCTACACATGAAGCGTCACATCAGGTCGTTCATATCCTCGAGTCTCGATTGTACTCCATAGCTACACATGAAACGTCACATCAGGTCGTTCATATCCTCGAGTCTCGATTGTACTCCATAGCTACACATGAAGCGCCACATCAGGTCGTTCATATCCTCGAGTCTCGATTGTACTCCATAGCTACACATGAAGCGTCACATCAGGTCGTTCATATCTCGACGTGATACAAGTTGTAAAGAAACACTCATCGCATGATGTGAATGAATCCATCAACGTTATAGGGCGCGACGTACACGGTGTCGTCGTCCACAGCGATGTTAAAGGGCGCAATGTGCCCGGTGTTCACGGTCGTCAGTGTCTCACCGCTGGGTGAGATCACATACATACATCTGTCGACCTTGTCCCCAACCAAAAAGTTCACCCCATCCTCGCCGATACCCCAGGGTTCTTTTAGTCCTTGGGGTCTGATCACGTGTCCTGAAGTGGAGTGATCGGTGTAGAGCACGAGGGTTTTGTCTGCCCTGTAGTTCACCATCAGAGTGGAGCCGATGATCGCCACTCTCTCTGGGCGACCTTGAACCCCCGATGGACGACTCAGAGTGGTGACCAGTGTGTCTGTTGTCAGTGACACTTTGTGCACCCCACCCGTACAGGCCACATACACGTGTTCCTTGTCACGTGGGTCCAGCGTCATGTGGGTGGGCCAACTTAACTTACCCCCGGACGCCAGCTTTCCGACCAGACGAAGACCCTCTGCTTGTGTCCACTTCACTATTGTAATGTTGTTACCACTCCCGCTGCAAACGTAGACCGTCTCTGTGTCTTTGTCACTCACACAATGCATTGGATACTTAATGTCGACATGACACACGTAGGAATTTTTGGCGGCAAGCTCCGGACGACTGAAGGCCACCAGTCGGTGATTTCCACAGTCAGTCACAAGGACGAGGTGGCCAAGGACACAGGCAGCGTGGGAAACCTTCAGACATCCGGCGCCCTTTGTGTCTCCCATTGAAGAACTCACTCTCAGGCCCTCATAGCATGCCTTGGACTGAAACAAATTGACGTTCAGGGTATAACAATGAACGAATGAACTGGTATTTAGGCCATCCTCTTGTCATACTCGGGTACATATCACGCAATAAGAATACTAAGCATATTACATATATACAAGGCCGTCGAAGGCAAAATGGGACGACGCTCCAAAAAGAGATGGGGTCCAAAAACTGATCTCTTTTTGTTTTCCAACAAATACCCGCCTGAAAGCCCTCCAGCCCCCCTTTCCCCGCTTGAAGAGGAATGCTATCAGAATTTGACGACATGGCGTCCAGTGCTGCAGACTAACAGGGCCCTTGTTCAAAACCAGATCTGGGAGATATAATCTTGGGCATATTGCATTAGTTATTAATTTCCGGACGTTTCTCGGCCTACTTTAGCCCTGGTGCGCACAACACGGGAATGGCAGTAAAGACATGCTTGTCAAAGTGATATATCTATATGTGGAGAACGATGACGTATTTGCGTACTACGTCATTCTCACAGAGGCCGCGCTGCTGTTTTCCTATTTTCAATGACAATAGTTCGAGACGGCTCAAAGGTCTAAAGCAGTCACACCAAGAAGAAGAAAGGTATATGTATTAAACTAAATATACTAAAGTGCTCTAAAGTAAATTGATTACACTTTTTAAATCTACTATTTCAGTTAAATAGACAAGGTAGGCTGATCCACGCGCTATCGTACTTACCGATCTCTCCACAAACATGGCGGAGTGGTCCTTTCGCAGTACATCCAGACTACGAGAATCCAGGTCTTTGAACGCGATATGTCTCAGCAGGGTGAGCAACTCAGGGTCACGAGAGGAAAAGGCGACGTCCAGTGCCTCGCTGAGTAGATCAGGTCCAACTAGACAAAGACGGACTGCGCCGAGGACGCTCACAGCGTGCCTCAGACGACATGGAGAGTGACGTAACCACGATAACGCCGCCTCCAACACGATGTCTTCCCTTCTAACACGTAGGTTGTCATGCCGCAGGAGACTCAGCAACGTCTCTACATCCAACAGATCCAGGAACTCCGGACTGACACGGACTTTACCAAAGTGCCTCAGGATTTGGGTGAAACACTTCTGGTGTACGTCCCTAATGTCGTACTTTCTTGATTCTGCCAACATGATAACCAATTCACCTCCACGTTCGGAGGCCAAGTTTGCATTGAAGAACCTGTCTAACAGCGCCATTACTGTCTCCAGCTGCAGGCAGCGAGAACACATCATGACGTCACACACATTGTCAGTCGTTACCTTCAATTCTCCTCTGTAGATCCAATTCAAGATGGCGCCGAACGCGCTTCTCGTCACATTAGTCCCAGCCAGGGAAATTTGTCTAGAGCTTGAAGACTCTGGCTCCTGAGTAGATACTAGCTCCGGCTTATACCCTGGCTTCGGATTAGATCCTGGCTCCGGATTAGACCCTGGCTCCGAATTAGACCCTGGCTCCGGATGACACTCTAGCTCCGGATTAGACCCTGGCTCCGGATTAGCTTCAGTCTCCTCATCGCGGTGATGTGGTGAGGCCGGTTTGAAGCTTGACGACCTGGACTCAGTGTGTGTCAGTGAAGAATCTTCACCGCCGCGCGACCTTCCTGGCTCGGCTGTCTCTCCTACGGACGAACCATCAAGTGTCACGTCACACGTATCAAGGGAAAGACACCGCTGGAAGTACCGGCTCCAGGCGGAGAGGACGGCCTTGTGACAGCGGAAGGCTTCCCCGTCCACAGTCACCGTGACGTCAGCCATGTCGGGGCACGTGTCTGTAAGAGTCTTGTAGGCATCCCGCCAGGTGTCGCCGTACTCGCTGCACAGATCATCACATTGGGGTGAGTCACTGCAATACATAATCTCTATACAATTGTGGCGAAAACTAATGCTGCTTTATGACAATTAAACGACTGGCTCTGCATCTGGAACACTTCTCAATAAACAAGGTACTTGACGGCCCTCGGGAGAGATAATGACAGTGAGATAATTGCTTTTGGGGCGCTTTGTGGCAAGGTTAACAGAATGAGGACACAATGACACACAACCAGACCAATGACACACAACCAGACCAATGACAGAGCATGACCAATGACTCACCAGACCAATGGCACACAACCAGACCAATGACACACAACCAGACCAATAACAGAGCATGACCAATGACTCACCAGACCAATGGCACACAACCAGACCAATGACACACAACCAGACCAATGACACACAACCAGAGCAATGACACAGCACTAGATCAGTGACAAACAACTAAACCAATGACACACAACCAGCCCAATGACACACAACCAGACCAATGACACACAACCGGACCAATGACACACAATCAGACCAATGACACAGAACCAAACCAATGACACATAATCAGACCAATGACACACAACGAGATCACTGACACAGAACCTGACCAATGACACACAACAAGACCAATGACACACAAGACCAATGACACAACAGGCCCAATGACACACATCCATACCAATGACACACTACCAGGTCAGTGACACACAACCAAACCAGTGACTCACAACCAGACTAATGACACACAACCAGAGCAATGACTCGCAAGCAGACCTATGACACACAACCAGGTCAGTGACGCACAACCAAACCAATGACTCACAAATAGACCAAGGACACAGAACCAGACCAATAACACAAAACCAGACCAATGACACAGAACTAGACCAATGACACACAACCAGACCAATGACACATCCTGGCCAATCACACACAACCACAGTAATGACATACGACTTGCTTATTACACACAACCAGACCAATGATACGCTAACATATCACATGTCACGTGTGCTACGCAGGGGCGGATCTAGGAATGGGAAAAACGGGTGTGTGAGGGGGGGGGGCACTGAAAAGTTGCGACCCTCGAAGGGGGCTCTTTGCTCTCTTCCTCAAAATGGGTCATTGTAAAGTTCGCCTTTAACAGTCCTAAAAGACTTCTTGCTAAAAACAGCCCATCCGCCCCTGCTACGTCGCGCGTTTTATCAAATGAGGGAATAAAACAATATCTTCTCGTCCCCACATTTGATTGTTTCCTTTCGGGTAGTGTTGTCCTTTCAGTAAACATGTTGGGATGGTCCTTCTTCAGCTGATCCAGACTGTCTTCATGGGACTCACGGGCTGCCAGAACATCCAGAAGAATGTTGCAACATTCTCTATCCGTAGACATTATCTTTATATCCAGAGCCTTTCGAATCGTGCCGACACTAACTAGGCCAATTCTGAGCGACTTGAGGATATCACTGAGGTGTTCCAGACGTCCTTCATCGTGGTGAAGCCAGGCGAACGCAGAACTAAAGATGGCGTCTTCACTTTCAGCCTTTAACGGATTAATACCGAGAAGCGCCAAGAAATCTTGTGGTGAAAGTTCTAGAAATTCTGTTGCTTCTGCGATCACTTCATCGAAGTTCTCTGCCATCCACTTCAGGGTGATATCACGCAGGCCCGACAATCCACAGCTGTGGGCCAGATTGAGGTGATGGAACCTACGGGTCGCAGGAAGATCTGACAAAGACTGGCTTTTAATGCAGTCGGCTAACATATTCACAGTACTGTCGATCTGGAGATAGAATGCCGTGGACAACAGGAGTTCCGCGCTGTCTAGTGACAAGTTCAGTTCTCCGCGGTAAATCCACTTGTAGAGCGCGGAAAACGCCTCTGATGACATCAGACTTGACTCTACTAAGGTCACGTGACTTTCATGTTTCTCAATGAAGTCGCTGCCGAACATAGACCGGAAGTAGCCGCTCCAAGCCGCCAGGACAGACTTGTGGCAGGGGAAGGCCACATCGCCCACAGTCACCGTGACGTCAGCCAGCGCTCCACTGTCGTGAAACTTCCTGTTGGCTTCCCTTACCGCCTCGTTGTGTGCTCGGCGTAGTGCTGCGGCATCCATCTTCTATGTGAATACTAGGGGGGATGTATACCTAATTTGACAAACAGTAACATGTTAGATTCTCTCAATCTACCATTGCATTAACAAGAATTAACTGCTTAGATCAAGCGTGTGGTCTCAGGAAACACTCTGGCAATACGCGGACTTAGCATTTGTTGGGTTTTTTCCGGGGCCATATGGGTGGGTTCAAAGGTATTATGACAGGTGGGTGAACCGAAAAAGAAAGGGGTACACCAAGTACAAAAAAGATGTGGGAGGGGGGGGGGTGGTCCACTCCTAACATGGCCTACAGTTTTCAATAAACAAAACACATGCACACTCAAGGACCTGGGACCCTCCACTGCTAGGGCCTAAGGTGCATCACATCAGTTCTGTTCGCTAGTTATATGTTATCATTACTGACCTTAATCGAGGGGGCATTATGGTATCATTTGCCTCAGCTGTGGTCAAAGCTGATATTGGAACAGCCTTACATATTCGTCATTCTAAACTTGACATCATGTTATCGACGAGTATAATGAAATATATGTGACATTTTTAGTAAAAGGTTTATATCACCTCACAAAATGTGGAACCAGTGATCATCTGAAAGATCTAGGGTGTCAGTATAGGCAAAATAAATAGTAATTACTTTTATTAGGATAGTTATTTACTCACAGACGGAAAATCATGTTGTATACTGTATTAGCATGATCAAGTTATCTCAAAATCTAATTCACTTGGAAAAGCACACAGCAAAGTCTTAACATATTTTTATAATTTAGTTATAGCCCTCATTTGTATCTTAAATTAACTGAAGTCTATTTTACAACACAGTTAATCACTTGTAACATGAAAGATAACCAATTCAGAATTGTATAATATGAATAATTATGCCATATCCACATGAAGTGATATACATAACAAAGCTCTGTTGATCCAAGGATCTTAGTTCAGGGCATAAGACAAATTAACCAGCTTCAAAAATTGATCATCATTACAAGGCAAGGCATTCAAACATTTTATGTCACAAAAAGAAGCGGTAAAGTTGACCAGACTGATCCCATAATGTAAGGGTTACAATGGTTTTCCCAGGGTGGGGAGCTCCTGGGGTTGTACAAACCCCCTTTTCAAAATTGATATGGAAACTCAAGGCCATTTTGGAACGATCCACTTTTTAAGCGGTGATTTTTTAGAATGTAATACGGGCGCGGACGGGTTGTGTACGTCTCAGGCAAATTTTATATAATTATAATTTCATATCATCTGGTAATAATCTGAATAGAGTGAACATTATTATTATTTAATAATATACCTCCATCTTTTCTGTGTACAATCTTATTTGTATATTTATAACTCCTTAAGAAATATCCATGTGTTAATGTTGAAAGGCAAAAGACAGCAATGTTATCTAAAATGATATGGTTTGGTCAAGGAAGGTTCCCACACCATATACATAACATGTCTTTAACAACATGCTCTTTTATTTCTTTCGTATTATATTTGTAATTTGATCCTAATATCCTGTGCATTATTATAGCATATGCAAAATACTTATGTAATATATTTTTACAGTAATAAATTTCTTCTATTCAACATATATATCTTAGCAAGAGATTCTTTACACTATTTATATGTACTTCCAAGAAAATTAACATGATATAATTATTTTACTATGTTCATCATATTTACTAATCACATGGAAAGAAGCTTTCATTTTCGATTACCTGTTATTGATCCATCGATCAGTGGTATTGGATAAGAAAATGTCATTATAATATTAGATAATGTTACGTTTTTACTCTAAATTATATCTATAATTAAGTCTATATTGCGACAAGCAGTGTACAACAGCAGACAGCAGGGGAAGTGAATCCTCTGACCTGGGTACACTTATTAGGTTTTTTTCCTGGTGAAATAATTCCATTAAAGGAATTGACTTAAATTTCCTGATCATGCTGATGAAATTAATAGACATTATGTACACATGCCAGCATCAAGAGCACATCCTCAGAACAGAACCTTTAATTAGATCGATAGACTTGAATTAATAGAGGCAAAAACTAATTACTCATTTATTGTTTGTATGATTTGCAGCCCAACACAAGTAATTACCATGAGCACTTTCACTTGCTTATTACCCTGTACATGTGGGTGGGGTGGGGTTGGGTCTTGAGGTCAGTCAAATTATGCCTCCAGGGCGGCGCCACCACAGTGGAACTGGCCTAGAGTTGTTTCTGACATGCAGGCAGGCCGGTTCCATGCAAGCTTGCTTGTTCATAGTGGCACCAACTCAACTGTCTAACGACCAACTGTCTTTAGATATCAATCCCAGATTGCGTCAAAGTTAGTTAGAAAAAAGGTGTCAGTGGGCCTATTCGATTGGTTGCTGTTCTAGAATCAGAACAGGTCACTCCACGCGTTCGATTGGTACCTGTTCTAGTTCTGGAACTACGAGAACTTACTCCTCCCTCGAAGCAGAACAGTAAACAAGAACACGGAAAAAATGGCGGTAGAGTATCCTGTGATATGCACTAAGCGGGCCTAGGGTATCGCACAGAGATAAACCTTGCAAGCAGAAGGTGCCGCGCAATACAGGGCACGGGTGTCTTGGGGCATATTAAATATATTATTGTAGGCATACTATAGTAAGCAATTTATATCTCATGAGACTAGCTATAGTCAGCTTATTTTAGTGATAATAAATTAAGTTTATACACATAGCACACATATTTGTTTAGACATATTTAGTTGGCATAAAACACCATGTAAAACAATGTTTTATTTATAAGGGCTTACATGTCGTTGCTTTCAGTTACCACGTATTCCACGTATGTTTGTAGACACTACAAGTTATGTTTGCGGATGTCCACTAATGTACAGTAAAACAAATCACTTGCCATCTTCTACTGTCCAAAAAAAGGCCAACTTCAACGCCGGGGATTCGCTTCAAACAAGTCCGGGCTTCAAACGACAATGCTGCTAATTTATAAGCGCATACAAAGCAGCGGCTGATAGCTGATTAGATTATTTGCTGCTGCCCTCGAGCAGTCGAGGCATTGTTTCTAATGTGTGACAAGGTCTACAAACATTCATATGCGTGAAAAACACCTGTTTTGGGTGCCAAAAAAGGGAGAGGGGGCAATGGGGTCGTGATCCTAAAACGCACAGGAAAAAATCTCCATTCCCAGGTCACGATGAACTAAATGGAGAACTCCCCGCAGTCTTCTTCTTAGAAGAAACACAGTGCCCCCCCCCCCACCGTGGATATCAAATGGTCCGTTAATAATGTTTCAAGCTTAAAAAATAGATTACTTTAGATTTCAAATTCGTGCATCTTCTCATTATCACAGGTAGGCTGGTTCCTGGCGAATCGCCGTCCGCCATTAATATTCCGAAAACAGAACACACCGCATTCGATTGGCCGTGCTGTTATTGGTACATTGGCGCATTTCGATGTTCGGTGTGCAGTGAACTCGCCACAAAACGAACTGGCCACAAGTGAACTCGCCACAGGGCGGGTGAACTCGCCATACTTTTGGGTGAACTCGCCATACTTTTGGGTGAACTCGCCACACTCGGCAAGTGAACTCGCCACACCTACGGGTGAATTCGTTCCCTAGCTCCCTGTAATTGCTTACAGTACTTCTTTGTGCTTTTTAGCTTAAAGTGCCTACTGACCGATATTAACGGCGATTTTAGTGATTTAGAATACATCATGACATCGATCTTGCGAGCACACACATGACCTTACCTAAATCCCGCGTGTTATCCTAGCCAACACGTACGAATGTCCGTTGCAAACGTAACTCGGAGCTAACGTTATACAGTGGACGTTGTAAATGTCAATGCAAACGTAACCGAATATTCTTAAGGTATCATAAACATACGTTACGTTAGCAGAGCAATTACGTCATAAGCGCAAATGCCGCGACGCAAATCGGATCACTTGAAATCTAACAAAGCTGCAAAATCCATCGTCTTTCGCAGACGGACGGACCTCACCCCCACCCCCACCCCCCCGCACCCCTCCACCAACCTAATTAACATCATATGACGAAAATTATTTCTACATTGTATATAATGTTGGTAGCAGTTCCCATGTTCACCATTCCCGTTCATAATATTTTTTAATTATACGTCCGAAATGAGGTGTTGATTTATGTTAACGTAACGAAGAGCCGAACGGACCGACCTGGGTTACGTTAGCAAAAGAAATGTAAAAAAATTAGATTTTCGCATAACAATGACGGTAACGGATAAATTTGAATTCTTTGGAAACTAAAACATGAGCCCTTTATTAAACAGCATATGCGTGTTCAACCCACTTCTGCATAATCATTAATTAATGACAAAATTCTTCGCTAAAAATTGCAGGCACCAATGCAATAACGTGAAATCTGCCCTGTACCAATATAGAAATGACAGCACGAAACATTGCTGATTGCATTTTGCATTAACAACACGATCCGCCCGAATCCGCAACGCTATTTAATCTTTAAATTTACCGACATTATATATTGACCGACATAATATATAACTACAGCAAGCCTGTGGCGACTTCGCCCTATGTAGCAAACACGCCTGACTGAATCATTCAATATGGCGACGACTGTAAAGCCTCCCCCGTGCGCGAGAGTTATAGGTGTTCCAACAGCGAAGGCTCCTCCCTCCAATCTGGCGGAACCGCCGCCAAATTTAATGAGATAGTAACCAGTATACTAAGCGTAATAACTATAGCACCATAAAGGCCTCAATAGTAGGTTAATATACTAAGCCTATGACGATTAAACAGGAGGTGTGCGAGTTCATCAGGAGATTTGGCGAGTTCACCAGAAAGTGTGGCGGGTTCACCTGTCGGTGTGTGGCGAGTTAACCAAAGTGTGGCGAGTTCATTTGTGGCGAATTCACTTGTGGCGAGTTCGTTTTGTGGCGAGTTCACTGTAAACCCGCTGTTCCTGTTCTCGAACACTCCCAATCAAATACGCCCAGTGAAACTTGCATCCCCCTGGAAGTTTTTGGGTTCCATGAATAATGTCACTAGCTGACACCGTGGAGTGTGGTGTGCTATCCGCATCCACCAAGTTCATGTGGGGTATGCTATCCGCATCCACCAAGTTCATGTGGGGTATGCTATCCGCATCCACCAAGTTCATGTGGGGTATGCTATCCCCATCCACCAAGTTCATGTGGGGTATGCTATCCGCATCCACCAAGTTCATGTGGGGTATGCTATCCGCATCCACCAAGTTCATGTGGGGTATGCTATCCGCATCCACCAAGTTCATGTGGGGTATGCTATCCACATCCACCAAGTTCATGTGGGGTATGCTATCCACATCCACCAAGTTCATGTGGGGTATGCTATCCGCATCCACCAAGTTCATGTGGGGTATGCTATCCGCATCCACCAAGTTCATGTGGGGTATGCTATCCGCATCCACCAAATTCATGTGGGGTATGCTATCCGCATCCACCAGCATTTTCTGTATTTGACCAGTTGACATACACTGCTGCCGGTTGTTATGACGTAAAATCTACGATTTTACGGCATCTATCACTTCGTTCGTTTGTCTGTGTGTGTGTGTGCGCGCGCTCTGTAGGTCGCAAAACGCAACATTTTGTTCTGTAACTTTACCCATCGATAGGTATTCGACATATCTCGAGCAAGTTCGTTAGCGGGGTATGTACGTCAAATCACGAGACTTTGCAGGGACATTAAAAGTACCACTCAGGTACCGTATGTCAAAAATTATAGTGATCCCATCAATAGTGTCCGTTTCCAAAGCGACGAAAGTCCCCATTATGAGCCAATGAAAGTTTTGTCCCCCGATTTTGACAACTTGCCATACAGGTATCTTCACGCCGCTTGGCACGGACATTCGGTCCGCCACCTAGATAGACCATGCCAAAAATTACGCCGATCGAACTGGTGGTATTCGTTGCCAAGGCAGCGGAAAATCCCATTGTGAAAGATACAAATTTTAATTTCTTTTCATGTTCGGTGCAGTTAAAATGCACATAGCCTCACGCTACTTGGTACAGGCTACCTAGGGGTCGGCCTTATCAATTATGTGCAAGATGAATGCAATCGAACGGTTACTTTTTGTTTCCATAGCAACGCAAAAATGGCCCAATGGTAAAAGATAGGACATTTTTGAAATTTACCAGGAGCCAAAAACATAGAAACCGATAAGCCACGCAACTCATCTTTGACACAATCATTACTTAAGGTCGTATCTTAAAATTGATTATATTTCAGCAACCTGGGTCGAGGGTCAAGGTCGTGACCTTGACTATTGTAAATGTCGAGTGCTCGGTTGTAGCTCAAAAACTAAAAGACACCTGAGCACCAAACTTGTCCTGTTGGATAGAGGTGATGTAGCTTATGCCAAAACTGGTCTCAACTTAAAACCGAAGCGCGCAACATAACGGTGCCCGAGCGCCCGGAAGTTGGGGGTTCGAACCCGACTTTTTCAATTTTTAAGCTACCGCCGTTCAATATTTACCACAGACTGGCGCATAAATTAGGACCTTATGTTTAAAATTTTACTAAAATCAGACAGGTGGTTATCACGTAACGGGTCATTTCAATTTAAAAATAACGAAATTCACGGTGCCCTCAATATTGACCGTGCAAACTTGAAAATGGTATAGGACACTGAGGAATTGTATCGACCGTCAGGAAAAAATATGGTTAAAGCTCGCCGTGTTAACACTTTTGCGTAAATCGACTAATATACCATTGCAATGGTAAACTAACTATACGGCGTTTCCGTTCGCCTAACGCAACCCCCATCCCCCCACCTCCCGCCGCCCCCACCCCGGCCTTCTCCATGCCCGCCAATACACACACGCATGCTGGGTTTGATGCGCTTCATTGGCGCACACTCCTGCCCTTATCCACACCCCACACCCACCCCTACCCTGTGTATTGCTGACAGGTCTGCTGCCGTCCTGCTGCTAGCTGCATGGTGCTCTTACCGTGAACCAAGAGCCGACTACCCCCCCCCCCCGCGCGGGCCCCAACTGAGGTCAAGGTGACAGCGATTGCATCAGCATGGAAAGCTACGAAACGCTGTAATTCCCTCAATAATCGGCCCAGATGGTCCCGGTTTGATATATAATGTGCAGCGGGACGACCCCCATGCATCAGTCATGCGTCATGCGTCATCAGACGTCCATTTGAGCCATAAACTCTCAGCCGCCAGGGTGATGTGCCTTTTCTGCGTGTGTGTGTGTGTGTGTGCGTGTGTGTGTGCGCGCGCTCTGTAGGTCGCAAAATGCAACATTTTGTTCTGTAACTTTACCCATCGATAGGTATTCGACATATCTCGGTCAAGTTCGTTAGCGGGGTATGTACGTCAAAGGTCAAGGTCACAGGAATTTTTTGTTTGTTCTTTAACCATTGGGAGATAGGACCAAAAATCGGAAAAGTCGCTATAACGTTCACAGTGTTCATTTAATGACGCTGTACATTATGTCACGTATTAAGCCCGTCGGTAACTTGTATCACGTTTTCGAATTTAGCAAATCGCCTAATTAGTTTGTCTGCAAAAAATTGCTAAACTTTAACATAGGACCCTACGAGAGCTATTAACTATTAAAAACAGCTGGCTGACATCAATGATGTGTCGCCGGAGACTCATCACTTGGCTTATCGAGATGTCAACACAGCGCGACTCGCTAATCTTTTATCATAACAACATTACAGCGAGGCGCTTCACTGTCCGAGCTGTGGCAGCGACCAATGTAGGCCTACTGTTGTGGGGGGTGGGGCGGGGAAAAAGGGGGGGGGGGGGTCAAGCTGGGGTGGTGGGATGATTGTGTTGGTTGCTATGAACTAGAAATGTAGACCGAAACTGAATAAACAGGCAGTTTGGTTTCAGATGTCCACCGAGTGAGATCGTTGAGCCTGCGGGCGAAACTGAGGAGTGACTTTTACTTTTGGGATGGGGCTAACAATTGAGAGGATGCTCACTATGACGACAGTTATGGAGCTGCCGGATCCGAGGGGTCAATATGGGCGAGGTATCAAATCTGAATCTGAGGGGCTAAACACGGATCTGAATGGTCAAATCTGGATCTCAGGGTGTGTCTGTGCACTCTGTGTAGGCCACAAAACGCAACATTTCGTCGTATAAATTTACTCATCGATATCCGTTATGCGAGATGGATGGATTAAGTTCGTTAATGGGGTATGTAGGTCACAGGTCACAGTCAAGTCAATTCATAAGGTCAAGATCATTTGTAGTGGACCGAAGACATAATCCGGATTTTACATTTTACGTCATCTCACCCTACGGGTGACGCAAGTACACAGTCTAATGGTCCACTTGAGAAAGTGAAAAAAATATGGATCTAGTATGTAGCCGTCCATGATTTGTGTGTACTTCTGCACGGCTTTCAGCGGTTGGGTGGCCGCCATGTTTGAAAACGCGATGTCACTAGATGGCGCGTCACACACCGCATCTCGCTAGATGGCGTCACCTATCGCGACAGGTTTTTGCGACGTTTGCGTTATGATGTCACGGATGCGAAAAGACACTGAAAGCAAGCGAATCAATCATATTTATTTATTTGATTATATTTAATATTTGCATAATACTCCCAGCCTTGAAGCTGCTTATATCTGTCTATAGAACTGAAGAATCTTGCCGATGTTTGTACCTTCTTATTAATATCAATTATTGTTTAGCATTAATATTAGGCTTTGAATATGTATAATCTCATGTAGAAAAATATAAAAATTAATGAGGCCGATAATTATGATAATTTGTTGTAACGTTTATTTTTATACATATTTTTCCGCCATTTTATCGTCTGTTTTCGACCGGGAATGATGTTTTTTTGGTCGAACCGTATCTGCGTATCGTCCGGCAGAAGCACACACAACAGATTTATCTTCTGTTTTTTCTCTTTATTTTATTCGTATGCGCTACCATAATAGCTCTCTAGTAATCCCCTGGTAATGCCACATAACACAATCCAATACTGACACGCCACCGACCGACCAACCACGACTACATGATATGATGCTACAATACGCATACGCATAAGTCACTCACACTGGGTTTCGCCACGTTTTTTTTTTCTTTTGTGGAACGGTCCTGGTTTTTGCCGCTCTTGCCTTCTTGCGCTGCCCAGGATTCGCCCCCCACCCCCCCCGTCGGTGCATTCACGGTGAGGCCGCCGTCCGTGCTTACAACAGTCTTCACATCCTTGAGCTTGTATGCTTTCATGAAATGCGCGAAGTGTCGCTCCCGCTGCTCCTGTGAGCGGGTAGACCAGATGTCCATGGGAACAGCGAACCTCTTGAAATCCTCGCAGAGCTCGAGATCCCCTCGTCACACGAGGCTTTGTTCTAGTTGCCTGTATTGTTGACGGACAACATCCCCGAGCATGTCGACCAATTGTACCAGACCTCGTGCCTTTGGATCCGTTTCTTGTTTTAGAACGTGGTTCACACGTACACAATTGTTATTTGTCCAATTTCTCGGGCAGCCAGATTTCCAACTGGGTTTAAAGTTGTCTTGAAGGAGAGGCAAGATGTGAGCGTTGAAATACTTAGACGCATCTGGTGCGTTTGAATCGATGGTCTGCTTTGAGATGTCATCTCTTATGCTGAATATCTTAATATTGCCCTCGTTAATCTGACATACGCTTTCAGACACCAACGCGGCTTTTCTGCAACAACAGTGCCAATTCATCTAACGTGAAGCCGCGCCTCGGCGTCCCTGCCTCGGAGGGATTAGCAATGACGGTTATCGACTACAAGCATCTACACTTAAAGGTGTGATATCTTTGGCTCCGTTACACAGATAACTCAAGAATAAGAATAAGAATTTTAAACACCAAAGCATAAAACACGTTGACAGAGGTTCAAATTAAAATATAATCATAATATAAACACATAAAATTTGTTCTGAACGCCGAGAATAATTGTCAATTGCCACATTTCTTTCGAGACATAACAATCATACAACAATAAATTTATATATATAAAGTATATTATAATAAGTAAATATATATATATATATATATTTATATAAAAATATATAAATAGGACTGATTTACTTGCTTTCAGTATCCTTTCGCGTCCGTGACATCATAACGCAAACGTCGCAAAAACCTGTCGCGATAGGTAACGCCATCTGGTGAGAAGGGCGGTTTCGGTGGCTGAGGCGCCATCTAGCGACATCGCGTTTCAAACATAGCGCCCACCCGATCGCCGTAAAGCCGTGCAGAAGCATACAAAACAACAAATCATGGACGGCTACATACTAGGTCTACATTTTTTTCACTCTCTCAAGTGGACCATTAGACTTTGTACTTGCTATTAGCCTGTTCGGTAACTTATAATAAGGGACCTATAAGCATTTAACGTGTCTTTGCGCGAAAAGACGGGTCTTAATTTTCCCTATAAGGGGCGCACCATTTCATATCTGGGGGGGGGGCCTGAAAAATAAATTACCATGCTATTTTTTTATTTCTCACAAATTTATTGACATTTTATTTATTTATTTGTATCTTTGTCATCCAATTATTTATTCATTTAGACACCAATAAGGACATTTTACAAGGTATTTTTTGGGGGGGGGGGGGGAATTATGAAAACAAGATATTTTTTTTCTAGCATCTGAAAAGCAAACATTTTTTTCCCCCAAATAGTCACAACAAACTATATTTTCTAGGCCACCCCCCCCCCCCGTGATATGAGATGGTGCGCCCCTGAAGCACAACCCACTGCTGCCTCTTCCTGCTCTGAGTCCCATGAAACGACCATCCCATTCAAACCTGAAACACACTGCTATGACACAGGCTTTATCGTTGTTACATTACCTGCCTTCAGTCCTTTCACCCCTCACACAATGTATCTGGTCTTTCAAATCCTATCAGTGTTTATAGGCGTCTCCCATGCACCTCGACTGAACTACAGTTCAGACACGATAATGAAACGTCGGACTGTCAGGGGAATTCCACCGGATGCGCAACACTCTCCCAGCAGAGGGAGCTCGTTCCTCGCTCGACTCACTCTCCCAGAAGAGGGCGCCAGCCCAACTAGCGAGCGACCTCTTGCTCGGTCAAGCAAGTGGCAACTCCGCCCGGACAGTTTCCCCCATGACAACTCGCTCTCGGACAACCCCCCATCCACGACACTCCCCCCCCGGACATTTCTCTTCAGTACAATTAGCTCCGCCCCCCCCCCCCGGACACACCCACTCACAAACGAAGACCCTCTCCCCCCAGACGACTTCGCCCCCCGGACAAATTCCCCCCAGTAGTAGTACAACTGCCACCCGGACACACCCACCCACAAACGAAAAAAAAACCCACCCCCCACATCTCCAATCACACCCAGGTGGATCTCTCACTCCGGACCAACAACACCATGTGAAGTAGCGTGGCGCTTCTGTTCTGTTTACAACAACCGTTAGGCTGCATTGTAGATTTGCAGGTCTCATATAATATTTCCATAAACACCGAGAAGTGCCGTCTCGATAGGTTCACAACGAACCACAGATGCCTTAATAGCCTTAGACTGATTGGGAGGCCTACTGACGCTTCACACTTGTGTCGGTTGGTCTCTATTAGATTGAAGACGTATTAGAAAGACCCCCAAGTGTGGTCATTCACGAACATAAATGACGTTTAGGCCGGGAAGGGATAGGCACAACGGAGGCATCCTTAGGCCTGTCTGGTGGGGGTGGGCAGGGGCGCATCCAGAAAATCAGGATAGGAGTGGGTGGGGGGGGGGGGCGGTTTCAGAATCGGATCCTAAATGAGTAAGATTACTCCATTTTGTTCCTTTTTTCCTTTCGTTATCTGATCCAGCTTGCATTATGCACGTATCTCTCTAGGTGTTAGCGCGACACAAGTGGGCTGGGAACCGGCCTGTCGGTGCAGCTCGCAGCATCGGTTTGGGGGAGGTCACAGCTAAGGTCAAGAGTGGAAGAATCAGAACAAGACTTGTGTGCAATAGTCGGTTCTTGGCATACAAATTTGAAGCGTGTCAGCATATTTATGAAGCGTTTTAAAAGAAATAATGTTTGAAACGAGAACAACAAACATCTCAGCCGCAGTTTCGTTATTTATTGCTTTGCATCTAATGTTATTACAACACAAAGACAGAACCATGCACGGACGCCTTATGACGAGCATGGCTGTGGTTCACTGTATGATTCCTGCACGCACGCATTATGACGCCCAAAGAACCTCACAGAATTATAGTTCGGGTGTCGTTTACGACCCTGTAATGTTTATCATTCAGCCAATCAAAGATTTTTTTTTACTAAGCATGCAACCCTATAACATACCCCAAAAAGGGGCGCATATTAGGAAACCATATTGTGCAATTAAGGATGTATATCTATGTAATGAGTGCACACATGTTACCAATCTTGTGGAAGTCATACCGATGGGAAGGTAGGGCACTACGTAATTTACTCTCGGCAAGTCTTTAATCCTGAAGACTAGTTTAACGTACGGCAAACAACAACAGGAAATTTGAAAAATATGAACACGATAAACCAGGTCGTTAAGTTTTTGCATCACATTTCCCCGTTCTTGTTTAAAGAGCCTAAAGCTGTACAAAGCGAAGGGTTCAAATACCGTACATACAGCACAGGAACGAATAACATAAACCAGGCGGCTTGGAACCATATCAACACAACGATTTCAATTACCATGGACGACTTCACGCAACGCAAAACTAAATGTTTTGATTTCTTTCTTCGGCAGTAGAGAGGGTGAAGATAATTGTATCGATGTTGCTGAGAGCATGGATCCAGTATACACTAGAGACAAACCCATGAACAATTAAGCATTGATACATATATAGGCGCGAAGAACGCTTATATCCCCTTCCGGGTGACCGGGCAGTGACATTGGGGTCGGAGTGACATGCGGAAGTGCCGCCCCCCCCCTCCCTCCCCCCATGAACAGTTGTACGTCTCCCTTATTTAAAATACATGATATGTAGACCCTTACCGCTCCAATTGGTAGTGGGCACTTCTCCATGTGACACCGGTCGCAAACTTAATCTTGTGCCATTTCTTGCTTTGTTGTATACCCATAACACAGCTAGCTCGGGGGTGGGGGGTGGGGAAGTTTGTAATGCCGTCACTAGAGTTAACCCTTTGTCGCTATGCGTTTCAACTCCCAGTGATGCTGATATAAACAGCGCGAGCACAATGGGTTTGTATAACCGACAGAAAGTGTTCCGTTAACCATACAAGCAATCTACCGACATTTTTTCAATCTCACTATCAGAGGAATTTTGTTATCTTGTTGTTTTATAATGTTGTTTGGTGAAAATCAATGATGCAATTCCATTATTCAAACGGCAAATATAGGTTGCATCATCCAAAGTCCAACTGATATAATAGCCACAAGATTATATGTAGCAGCTGTCCGGAATTAACAGCCATCAGATTAAATGTCACCCGTCCCCCCTCCAGATGCATGCGTAAATTCCCTGTTACATTCTGCAATTATGGCTATGTCTACTCCGCTTAAGTCATCGAGTCTCTATTGTACTCCACAGCTACACATGAAGCGTCACATCAGGTCGTTCATATCCTCGAGTCTCGATTGTACTCCACAGCTACACATGAAGCGTCACATCAGGTCGTTCATATCCTCGAGTCTCGATTGTACTCCATAGCTACACATGAAGTGTCACATCAGGTCGTTCATATCCTCGAGTCTCGATTGTACTCCATAGCTACACATGAAGCGTCACATCAGGTCGTTCCTATCCTCGAGTCTCGATTGTACCCCATAGCTACACATGAAGTGTCACATCAGGTCGTTCATATCCTCGAGTCTCGATTGTACACAATAGCTACACATGAAGCGTCACATCAGGTCGTTCATATCCTCGAGTCTCGATTGTGCTCCATAGCTGCACATGAAGCGTCACATCAGGTCGTTCATATCCTTGAGTCTCGATTGTACTCCATAGCTACACATGAAGCGTCACATCAGGTCGTTCATATCCTCGAGTCACGATTGTACTCCATAGCTACACATGAAGCGTCACATCAGGTCGTTCATATCCTCGAGTCTCGATTGTACTCCATAGCTACACATGAAGCGTCACATCAGGTCGTTCATATCCTCGAGTCTCGATTGTGCTCCATAGCTGCACATGAAGCGTCACATCAGGTCGTTCATATCCTCGAGTCTCGATTGTACTCCATAGCTACACATGAAGCGTCACATCAGGTCGTTCATATCATCGAGTCTCGATTGTACTCCATAGCTACACATGAAGCGTCACATCAGGTCGTTCATATCCTCGAGTCTCGATTGTACTCCATAGCTACACATGAAGCGTCACATCAGGTCGTTCATATCCTCGAGTCTCGATTGTACTCCATAGCTACACATGAAGCGTCACATCAGGTCGTGCGTATCCTCGAGTCTCGATTGTACTCCATAGCTACACATGAAGCGTCACATCAGGCCGTTCATGTCCACGAGTCTTGATTGTACCCCATAGCTACACATGAAGTGTCACAACAGGTCGTTCATATCCTCGAGTCTCGATTGTACTCCATAGTTACAAATGAAGCGTCACATCAGGTGGTTCATATCCTCGAGTCTCGATTGAACTCCATAGCTACACATGAAGCGTCACATCAGGTCGTTCATATCCTCGAGTCTCGATTGTACTCCATAGCTACACATGAAGCGTCACATCAGGTCGTTCATATCCTCGAGTCTCGATTGTACTCCATAGCTACACATGAAGCATCACATCACGTCGTTCATATCCTCGAGTCTCGATTGTACTCCATAGCTACACATGACGCGTCACATCAGGTCGTTCATATCCTCGAGTCTCGATTGTACTACATAGCTACACATGAAGCGTCACATCAGTTCGTTCATATTTCGACGTGATACAAGCTGTAAAAACACACTCATTGCATAATGTGAATGAATCCATATTTGTTATAGGGCGCGACGTACAGGGTGTCGTCGTCCACAGCGATGTGTAAGGGAGCAATGTTCCCGGTGTTCACGGTCGTCAGGGTCTCACCGCTGGGTGAGATCACGTAGATACATCTGTCGACCATGTCGCCAACCAAAAAGTTCACCCCGTCCTCGCCGAGACCCCATGGTTCCTTTAGGCCTTGGGGTCTGATCACGTGTTCTGAAGCGGAGTGATCGGTGTAGAGCGCCAGGGTTTTGTCTGTTATGTAGTTCACCATCAGAGTGGAGCCGATGATCGCCACCCTCTCTGGGCGACACGTAACACCCGATGGACGGCTTAGAGTGGTGACCACTGTGTCTGTTGTCAGTGACACTTGGTGTACGCCACCCCCACAGGTCACATACACGTGTTCCTTGTCACGTGGGTCCAGCGTCATGTGACCGGGTTTCGACAACTTACCCCCGGCAGTCAGGGTCCCGACCACACGAAGACCCTCTGCTTGTGTCCACTTCCCTATTGTAATGTTGTTACAAGAGTCGCTGCACACGTAGACCGTGTCTGTGTCCTTGTCACTCACACAATGCCTTGGATCCTCAATGTCCACATGACACACGTAGGAGTGTTTGGCGGCAGGCTCCGGACGACTGAAGGCCACCAGTCGGCCACTACCCTTGTCAGCCACCAGGACGAGGTGGCCGAGAACACAGGCCGCGTAGGGACCCCTCAGACGTCCCGCGACCCTTGTGTCTCTCATTGAAGAAGTCACTCTCAGACCCTCATAGTATGCCTTGGACTGAAACAAATGGATGTTAAGGGAAAAATAATGAACGCATGAACCGGTATTTAGGCCATCCTCGTGTCACCCTCGTGTACATAGCGCGCAGTAAGAGTACTAAGCACATTACATATATACGAGGCCGTCCAAGGGCAAAACAGGGCAATGCTCAAAAAAAAGGGGAGGGGGGGGGGGCGAAAACTGACCTCTTTTTGTTTCTCAACAAATACCCGCCTGAAAGCCCCCGATGCCCCCTTTCCCCGCTTGAAGAGGGGTGATAAAAGAATTTAACTTGATATGGCCTCCCGGGCTGCAATGGTTTCCGACTCAAATGTTTCCATTGTAGTACACTCGACTGCCTACTATGTCCCTTGTTGTAAACCAGATCTGGGAGCTCTAATATTGCATATTGGGGCATATTGCATTAAAGTTAATCATTCCCGGACGTTTCTCGGCCTACTTTAGCCCTGGTGTGCATAACATGGGAATGACATTCTTGCCATAGTGCTATATCTATATGTGGAGAACGATGACGTATATGGGTAATACGTCATCCACACAGAGGCCGCCCTGTTGTCTTCCTATTTACAAAGTTTTGAAGCGATCCCACCAAGAAGAAAAAAGGCGTATATTTTAAAATAAATATACTTTAGTGCTCCAAAGTAAATTGATTAAACTTTTTAAATCTACTATTTTAATTAAATAGAGAAGGTAGACTGATCCACGCGCTATCGTACTTACTGATCTCTTCACAAACATGGCGGAGTGGTCCTTTCGCAGTACATCCATACTACGGGAATTCTGGTCTTTGAACGCGATATGTCTCAGCAGGGTGAACAACTCAGGGTCACGAGAGGAAAAGGCAAAGTCCTGAGCGTCGCTGAGCAGCTCATAACCAACTAGACAAAGACGGACTGCGCCGAGGACGCTCCCAGCGTGCCTCAGACGACATGGAGAGTGACGTAACCACGATAACGCCGCCTCCAACACGATGTCTTCCCTTCTAACACGCAGGTTGTCATCCCGCAGGAGACTCAGCAACGTCTCTACATCCAACAGATCCAGGAACTCCGGACTGACACGGACTTGAGCAAAGTGCTTCAGGATTTGGGCGAAACACTTGCGATGTACGTCCTTAATGTCGTACTTTCCTGATTCAACCAACATGATAACCAGTCCACCTCCACGTTCGGAGGCCAAGTTTTCATTGAAGAACCTGTCTAACAGCGCCATTACTGTCTCCAGCTGCAGGCAGCGAGCACACATCATGACGTCACACACAGTGTCAGCCGTTACCTTCAGTTCTCCTCTGTAGATCCAATTCAAGATGGCGCCGAACGCGCTTCTCGTCACATTAGTCCCAGCCAGAGAAATATGACTAGGGCTTGCAGACTCTGGCTCCGGATTAGATACTAGCTCCGGATTAGACCCTGGCTCCGGATTATACTCTGGCTCCGGATTAGACCCTGACTCTTGATTAGCTTCAGCCCCCTCATCGCGGTGATGTTGTGAATCCGGTTTGAAGCTTGACGACCTGGACTCAGTGTGTGTCAGCGAAAGGGAAGAATCTTCACCGCGGCGCGACCTTCCTGGCTCGGCTGTCTCTCCTACGGACGAACCATCAAGTGTCACGTCACACGTATCAAGGGAAAGACACCGCTGGAAGTACCGACTCCAGGCGGAGAGAACGGTCTTGTGACAGCGGAAGGCCTCCCCGTCCACCGTCACCGTGACGTCAGCCATGTCGGGGCACGTGTCTGTAAGAGTCTTGTAGGCGTCCCGCCAGGTGTCGCCGTACTCGCTGCACAGATCATCACCTTGGGCTGAGTCCCTGCAATACATGATTTCTATACGATTGTGGCGAAAACTAATGCTGCTTTATGACAATTAAATGAATGGCTCTCAATCTGGAACACTTCTCAATAAACAAGGTAATTGACGCACCTCAGGCCAGATATTGACAGATAATAATGTTTTGGGCGCTTTGTAGAGAGTTAACTGAAGCAACGCAGCGCCACAAATATCAAATCAGTAAGAAATCCAAGTTACTCGACAACCAGTTCACTATCACACAACCAGACTAATGACACAACCATACAAATGACACAACCACATCAATGACACACAACCAGACCGATGAGACGCAACCGGACCAAAGACGCACAACCAGACCAATGACACACATCCAGACAAATAACACGACCAGATCAATGACACACACCAGCACCAATGAGACATAACCAGGTCAATGACACACAACCAGATCAATGACACACAACCGGACCAATGACACAACCAAACCAATGACACACAACCAGATTAATGAAACACAACCAGATTAATGACACACAACCAGACCAATGATGCAACCAGACCAGTGACACAACCACAAAAATGACACATAACCAGACCAATGACACAATCAGATCAATGACACACAAGTAGACCAATGAAACACAACCAGACCAATGAGACACAGATAGAACAATAACACACAATCAGACCAATGACACAATCAGACCAATTACACAATCAGACCAATGACACAACCAGACCAATGACACAGACCAATGATACACACCTAAACCAACTACACAACCACACTAATGACACAAAACCAGACCAACGACACACAACCAGACCAATGACACACAACCAGACCAATGACACACAACCAGACAAATGGCACACAAGTAGACCAATGATGTACAACCAAACCAATGACACAACCAGATCAATGACACACAACCAAACCAATGACACACAATCAGACCAATGACACAACCAGACCAATGACACAGACCAATGATACACACCTAAACCAACTACACAACCACACTAATGACACAAAACCAGACCAACGACACACAACCAGACCAATGACACACAACCAGACCAATGACACACAACCAGACAAATGGCACACAAGTAGACCAATGATGTACAACCAAACCAATGACACAACCAGATCAATGACACACAACCAAACCAATGACACACAACCAGACCAATGACACACAACCAGACCAATGAAACGTAACCTGACCAAGACCCACAATCAGACCAGCGACACAACCAGACCAATGACACACAACTAGACCAATGACACAACCAGACCAATGACACACAATCAGCCAATGACACAAAACCAGACCAATGACACAAAACCACACCAATGACGCACAACCGTGTCAATGACACTCAACCAGACCAATGACACACAACCAGTCCAATGACAAACAAACAGACCAATGACACACAACCAGTCCAATGACAAACAAACAGACCATTGGCACACAACCAGACCAATGACACAACCATGTTAATGACACAACTCGACTAATGACCTACAGACAGAACAATGACACACAATCAGACGAATAACACACAACCAAACCAGTGACACACAACCAAACCAAGAAAATAACCAGAACGAAACACAACCAGACCACTGACACACAATCCGACCAACGGAACACAACCAGACCAATGACAAACAACCAGACCAATGACACACAACTGAACCAATTACACAACACGACTAGTGACACAGATCAATACCACACTACCAGACCAATGAAACACTACCAAGCCAATGACACACAAACAGATCAAAACACACAACCAGACAAATGGCACACAATCAGACCAATGACACACAACCAGATCCATACACACAACCATACCAATGACACATAACCAGACAAATGACACAACCAGACCAATGACACACAACCAAACCAATGACAAACAACCGGACCAATGACACACAACCAGAGCAATCACACACAACCAGACTAATTACACAACCCAACTAATAACACAGCAAGACCAATGACACAACCAGACCAATGACACATACCTAGACCAAAGAGACACAACCAGACCATTGGCACAACGAGACTAATGGCACAACCAGCATAACGACACAACCAGATAAATGACACAACCAGATAAATGACACAACCAGATCAATGACACACAGCCAGACCAATGATACACAACCACAATAATGACACGTAAGCAGACCAATGACCCAACCAGATCAATGACACACAAGTAGACCAATGACACACAACCAGACCAATGAAACAAACAGACCAATGACACAAAACCAACCCAATGACACAACTAAACCAACTACATAACCAGACTAATGATACAACCAGATAAAACAACACCCTACCAGACCAATGACACAACCAACTCAATCACACACAACCAGACTAACGACACACAACCAGAAGGATGACACACAACCAGACTAATGACACACAACCAGACCAATGACACGCAGCAAGACCAATGACACAACCAAACCAATGACACACAACCAAACCAATGACAACCAGATAAATGACACACGACCAGATAAATAACACACAACCAGATAAATGACACAGAACCAGACTAATGACAAACGCCCAGATCAAGACCCACAACCAGATCAAGACCCACAAAAAGACCAACGACATATAACAAGAACAATGAAACAACCAGACCCATGACACAACCAGATCAATGACACACAACCAGACCAATTACACAACCAGAATAATGACACACAACCATACCAATGACACACATCCATACCAATAACACAGAACCAGACCAATGACACACAACCGGTCCAATGACAAACAACCAGGCCATTGACACACAACCAGACCAATGACACAACCATACCAATGACACAACCAGACTAATGACAGAGTCAGAACAATGACACACAACCAGATCAATGGCGCACAAGACCAATAACTCACAACCAGACATAACCACATCAATACTGTAATACCAGACCAAGGACACCAACAGACCAATGAAGCACAACCAGGCCAATGACACACAACAACCAGATCAAGACACACAACCAGACAAGTGACACACAATCAGACCAATAACACACAACCAGACCAATGACACACAAGCGGACCAAAGACAAACAACCAGACCAATGACACACACCCAGACCAAAGATACAAACAGAACAATGATACAACCAGAACAATGACACAACCAGATTAATGACACACAACTAAAACCAATGATACAACCAGATCAATGACACACAACCTGACCAATGAAACAAACAGACCAATGACACAAAACCAGACCAATGACACAACTACCAGACCAATGACACAACTAAACGAACTACATAACCAGACTAATGACACAACCACATAAGCAACACCCTACCAGACCAATGACACAACCAACTCAGTGACTCACAACCATACCAATGACACAACCTAATCAATGACACACAACCAGAATAACGACACACAACCAGAATAATGACACAATCAGACCAATGGCACACAGCCAGACCAGTGACACAACCAGACCAATGACACAACCAGACCAATGACACAACCAGACCAATGAAACACAACCATTCCAATGACACAACCAGACCAATGACTCACAACCAGACCAATGACTCACAACCAGATCAATGACATACAACCAGACCAATGACACAACCAGACCAATTACACAACCAGACCAATGGCAACCATTCCAATGATACATAAACAGTCGATATCGCACGACATTGATGCTATGTTACGCATGCTATCAAATGGCGTAAAACAATACCTTCTCTTCCCCACATCTGATTTTTTCCTTTCGGGTAGTGTTGTCCTTTCATTAAACATGTTGGGATGGTCCTTCTTCAGCTGATTCAGACTGCCTTCGTGGGACTCACGGGCTGCCAGAACATCCAGAAGAATGTTACAACATTCTCTATCCGTAGACATTATCTTTATATCCAGAGCCTTTCGAATCGTGCCAACACTAACCAAGCCAATTCTGAGCGACTTGAGGATATCACTGAGGTGTTCCAGGCGTCCTTCATCGTGGTGAAGCCAGGCGAACGCCGAACTAAAGATGGCGTCTTCACTTCCAGCCTTCAACTGATTAATACCGAGAAGCGCCAGGAAATCTTGTGGTGAAAGTTCTAGAAAATCGTTTGCTCCTGCGATCACTTCATCGAAGTTCTCTGCCATCCCCTTCAGGGTGATCTCACGCAGGCCCGACAATCCACAGCTGTGTGCCAGACTGAGGTGATGGAACCTACGGGACGTAGGAAGATCGGACAAAGACTGGCTTCTAATGTAGTTGACTAGCATGTCTACAGTATTGTCCATCTGGAGATAGAAGGCCGAGGGCAACAACAGTTCAGTGCTATCCAAGGACAAATCCAGTTTTCCACGGTAAATCCATTGGTAGAGCGCGGAAAACGCCTCTGATGATATCAGACTTGACTCCACTAAGGTCACGTGACTGTCATGTTTCTCAGTGAAGTCGCTGCCGAACATAGACCGGAAGTAGCCGCTCCAAGCCGCCAGGACAAACTTGTGGCAGGAGAAGGCCACATCGCCCACAGTCACCGTGACGTCAGCCAGCGTTCCACTGTCGACAAGCTTCCTGATGGCTTCCCTTACCGCCTCGTCGTGCGCTCGGCGTAGTGCTGCGGCATCCATCTTATATGGGAATACTAGGAGGGATGTATACCTAATTCGACAAACAGTAACATGTTAGATTCTCTCAATCGCAAATTGTAGACCTATTAACAAGAAATAACTTTTTTGATCAAGTACGTGATCTCATGAAATAGGCTGGCAATACGCGGATCCAGCATTTTGGGGGTTCATGGGTCGATTCGAATGTATTACGACATGGGGGTGAACCGAAAATGTGAATGGCCTACAGGTTTCATTGAATAAAGACACGCACACTCAAGGACCTGGGACCCCCCACTGATCTAGGGCCTAAGGTGCATCACAGAAGTTCTGTTCGCTAGTTATGTCATCATTGCTGACCACGATCGAGGGGGCATTATGATATCATTTGCCTCAGCTGTGGTCAAAGCTTATTTTGGAACAGCCTTACATTGTCATCATTCTAAATTTGACATCATATTATCCACAAGTATATAATAATGAAATACATATGACATTTGTAGAAAAAAAAAGGTTGATATCACCTCACAAAATGTGAAAGCATAGTGCCAAACTGAAAGATCTAGAATGTCAGTAGGCAAAATAAATAGTAATTACTTTTATTAGGATAAAGTTATTTACTTCCAGAGAGGAATTTAAATCATGCTGTATACTGCATTAGTATGATCAAGTTATGTGACGTAAAGTGCAAAATCCTCAAAATATAATTCACTTGCAAAAGCACACAGCAAAGTTTTAACATATTTTATGTTTAGCTATGGAATATTATGGTATACCACAATAAAATAAGCAATATCTAAGGTTTTTTGGGCAAATAATTTAGTCACTCATTTGTATCTTACATTACCGTTAAATGAAGCATATAACATGAAAGATAAATAATTTAGAATTGTTTAGAATTGTTTAGAAATGCACACTTATGCCATATCCACATGAATGTGGATGTATACATCACACGGCTCTGTTGATCTAGGGATATTGGTTCAGGGCATAAGAGAAGTATAACCAGCTTCAAAAATGCATCATCATTACAAGGTAAGGCATTAAAACTAAACTAATGGTTATGAAGTCCAAACCTGCTTTAGGATTTAAACATGGAACAGTAGAAGGCAATTAAGTGAAACCAAAGCCAAACAATTTTAATTTCACAAAAAGAAGTAATAAATTTGACCAGACTGATCTGGAAATATGCATCTGTCCCTACATACTAGGTTATGCTTATAAATAATGTACCCATGGCTTAAAAGAGTCAGTCAGCAACATACCTTCACGTAACAAATGGACACCAAAATGGATATATTTGCACTTCAAGATAACTAACACTGAGCCATGTCAGACCATCAGGAAATTGTTGAACCAGAGCCCGAAACTTGCTTTGACATGAAGCCTATAAAACCCATGTGGCTTTTGATGTTATATTGGTTACATTATTGGCTCATATAGATTTTGATGTAGGTAAGGGTTACAAGGGTGTTCCCAGGGTGGGGGGCTCCATGGGTTGTGCAAAACCCCTTTTCAAACCTTATATGCAAAGTCAAGTCCATTTTGGAAAGATCCACTTTTTAAGTGGTGATCTTTTTAATGGCGCGGCCGGGTTGTTTACGTCTCAGGCAAATTGTATATAATTAGTATCATGTCATCTGGTAATGCATGATCTGAGGAGAGTGAACATGTCATAGTCATAGTTTGGTCAAGAAAGGTTCCCACACCATATACCCAACATGTTTTTAACAACATGCTCTTTTATATATTTCATACTATATTTGCAATTTATTCTTAATATCCTATGCATTAATATAGCATATACAAAATACTTATGTAACATATTTTTACAGTAATATATTTCTTCTATTCAACAGCTATGTCTTAGCAAGTGATTCTTTACATTATTTGTATGTACTTTCCAAGGAAATTAATATGATATAATTATTTTACTACTTTCATCATATTTTGATAGCCTAATCACATGGAAAAAGCTTTCATTTTTGATTACATGTTATTGATCCATCTGTGGTATTGGATAAGACAATGTAATTATAACATTAAATAATTGTAACATTTTTACTCTATATCCATAATTTTAAATCCATATTGCAACAAGCAGTGTACTACAGCAGACAGAACAGGAAGTGGGATTTTCCACAAGATATATCCATGTATCCTCTGACATGGGTATACATTTTAGGTTTTTTTTCCTGGTGGAATCAGTCCATTAAAGGAATTGACCTAAATCTCCTGAGCATGCTGATGAAATAGACAATATCCACACATGCTAGTGCGGAGATCACACCCTCAGAACAAAATCTTTAATTAGATCTATAGAATTGAATTAATAGAGGCCAAATCTAATTACTCGTACCAAGAGCAACACTAATCCATATGGCTGGGTTGGTTAGCAAGTGATTCTTTACACTATTTGTATGTACTTCCAAAGAAATTAATATGATATAATTATTTTACTACTTTCATCATATTTTGGTAGCCTAATCACATGGAAAGAAACTTTCATTTTTGATTACATGTTATTGTTCCATCTATGGTATTGGATAAGACAATGTAATTATAACATTAGATAATTGTTACATTTTTACTCTAAATTATATCTATAATATTAAGTCCATATTGAGACAAGCAGTGTACGACAGCAGATAGAACAGGAAGTGGGATTTTCTAGAAGATATATCTATGTATCCTCTGACCTGGGTATATCTTTTAGGTTTTTTTTCTTGGTGGAATCAGTCCATTAAAGGAATTTACCTAAATCTCCTGATCATGCTGATGAAATAGACATTATCCACACATGCTAGTGCCGCAAGATCCCACCCTCAAAACAGAACCTTTAATTAGATCTATAGACTTGAATTAATAGAGGCCAAAACTAATTACTCATGCCAACACTAATCCATATGGCTGGGTTGGCAGTTTGTCCAAACCATCTGTACAGCCAGATGAGAAAGTAACTTCGCGACCATCAATCTAGACACAGGTGCCTGACACAGATATCCACCGAGGGTGGTAGTCTTAGCTTGTACCTCATCCCTATATAAAAGTATTATGTACAAGCTAAGACTAACCTAGCCTCGAGAGACCCGGCCACTTGATATCTGTTCCGCCGTCGGAACAGAGTGGGTCTCCCGAGGTTAAGACTAACCCAGTTACTGAATATTTGTGTCAGACACCTGTGATCTAGATATGTACCCATTCCAGATTGTGTCAATATCAGTTAGAAACAAGTGTCAGTGAAAGTCTGAATCCCCCTTGGAAGTATTTTTGGGCACGACCATGGGTTATTATCAGATTCTGCACACTAGTTGTATAACTATAGGCCATGCAACTAGTTTGGGACCCTTACGATACTAGCCTGAAAGTTCAGACGTTACAGTCCTGACACTTGTTCTCACAAGAACAAGTGTCAGGACTGTAATGTCTACGGTCTGAACTTTCAGGCCAATAATACCATACGGCATACCAGCATACGTCACTGTGTCAAAGTTTTCCGTGTTTGACATACACTGCTGCCTTCGGGTCCCCTGAAAAGACCATCCCATTCAACTTGAAGCACACTGCTATGACACAGGCTTTATCGTAGTTGCATAACCTGCCTTCAGGTCTTTCAAATCACGTTTATAGGCGTCTCCCACCTCGGCTAAACTTCAAAAATGATAACGAAACGTCGGGCGACACTGATCAGGGGAATTCCACCGGAAGAACGCACCACCATTTTCCCAGCAGAGGGAGCTCGTTCCTCACTGGACTCACTCTCCAAGCAGAGGGCGCTCGCGCTTGCGAGCTTGATCACGACCACTCTGCTAGCAGAAGCTCTTCCACGGCAGTGCTTCCACGGTAGCGGCTAGTAATCAACGAGTGAGGCGCCTACTGCCGCTCTGAGCCCTGCTCCGAAATTTGTATGTTAGTAAGTCCCTGCGTGCGGCGCGAGTGGATTTCGGAAAACGGTTTCGCCTCGGTCGCGCGGGCTGCTGCCCATGCGGGCTGCCCATGCGGCCCGCCCATGCGGGCTGCTCATGCGGGCTGCTCATGCGGGCTGCCCATGCGGGCTGCTGCCCGTACTGCAAGGATATGGAGACGTAGGGAGGAATGAGGGCCAGGAATGAGAAGTGGACGAAATGGAGGGACCGACGGTGAACGGAGCGGATGGCTGGATGCCTAGATCATGACCTCCACGACAACTTTGTTGTGGCGGGTCCAGATAGGGGGAGGGTGGGGGGTTTGTTGCAACGTGTTGTTATCATTATTAAACGATACACTGTCATGTGGATCTAGGCCAGGCCCACATCAACAATTTTCTCACACTGATAAAACCCAAGTTTTAAACATAAATGAGGGGGGTGGGGGGTGCGAGGGACACAACAACAAAAAAAGGGAGCGGGGTTAATACCTCAGATGGCTTACATTTTGCATTAAGAACGGCATTCTTTCTAAATGTAGGGTTGAAAACGTCAACACTGTCGTGTACGTCCCCCCCCCCCCCCCCGCCATCCCCCTCCCCGCCCTTGGATGCGAATCTGCAATACAAATGAAGAGCATACTTAGGGCCGTAGTACACATGGGTTAGGGATGGCATTAAATGTGCAGCGTTAATGGCGTTAATGTGCAGTAAACGCAAATTAAATTGTCTAATATTTAGCGGCACCAGTCGCATCCCCTGCCCCCTTGATTTTCCAAATGGGGATTTAGTGGATATGCCCGCAACAAATTGTACGCGGCGGTCAATCGTGCTCCGCAACTCAACCTGAAGTTTCGGTAACTTTATGTCCTAAAAACAAACAGACACAAAGTTGTCGAAACTGTTTTAAGATACATCTAAATCCATGTTTCTGAGACTCGCACCATGTATAAACCGTTATTTGGCGCCAATAATCCAGCATGGCTGAGTACCATAAAATTATATTGAACCGTATTCAAATGCGAAACCGAACAATTTGGATCCGTGAGTGGATAAGAAATTGGCAAGTACAAGGCAGGGGCGTGTGCAGAAATTCTTAAAAGGGGGGGGGGGCTTTGGGGCACAAAAGGGGGCAACAAAAGGGGGGGCACAGGAACATGAATAAAATAGTTTAAAAGCCTAAGGCGTAGGAGACCGTGGTGCACAGAATTTGAAAGCGGGAGGGGGGGGGGGGGGTTGCATATCTTAGGTTCTGAAAGGGAAGGGGAGGGGGGGGGGGGGGCAGGTGCCCCATGCATATTGGTTGTAATACTAACGATGCAGAAATAAAGATTCGGTCGCAAAGTTACCTAAACCTCGCTAGATGTATCATGGGCATTACGCTATATTCGCGATGTGAGGAACTAGCCCCCTCTAAGCTTAAATGCGTGAGAATAAACGCAACTGCAATAGAGAAAGGCATGTAATGTTATGATAACAGACAACAGATACGAATAATGTTGCGAGATGGGGAAGGGGGTGGGAGGAGGGGGGGGGGGGGTGGAGGACAATTAAGTATGTGACACTAATTTTATGCCCAAGGACTCCTTACATCATAATTGACGAGCCTGTAGATGGGTAAAATTCCTTTTGTGCTTTTGTTCCTTCCTTTGACCATCTGACCCAGGGCATTCTCTGCCTTCGACTCACTTCGACAGGGCTCCATTATATCTCTGTTGTTACCTACTTCGTCAATGGATATTCACATTCGCTCGCCAGGGCGTCGCTGCGCAAATTAAGACAGAGTTTTCTCGAAAGGGTACAATATGTTTCTTGCTGTATAAAATACACAGAGCTCGTTATTTTCATGATGTATTCTGGAACATTATAATGTTGGAAGAAATTACAGCTGATTTCACCGTTATTCCAGAATAGTTGGTTCTTGACATACACATGTGCAGCGTGTCGGCATACAGCATATCCACAATGAAGTACGTTTTGGAAGAAGTAATGTTTGAAACGAGACGAACAAACGACTCAGTGGCAGTTTCATTATTTATTGCTTCGCGTGTAATGATATGTAACGCAATGACGGAACAATGCACGGACGCCTCATGACGAGCATGACTGTCTGGTTTACTGTATCTTCATTATTATGACGCCCAGAGAAACTTAAATGACCAACATTATAGTTCGGGTGTCGTTCCTCACCCTGTAATGTTTATCATTCAGCCAATCAAAGAAGTTCTTCACAAAGCATGTAACCCTATAACTTACCCAAAAAGGGCGCATGGCCAGTAAGGTATTTATACAAATTGAAGCGCGAAGAACGCTTATATCCCGTTCCGGGTGACCGGACAGTGACATTGGGGTCGGTGTGACATGCGGAAGTGTTCTCCCATTCGCACTTGTACGTCCCACTTATAAAATACATGATATTAAGATCCGCACCGCTCCATGGGTTGGTACGGTGCCATCATGGTAGCCGCAGAATAGGACATCTCCGCGTGGGGGCGATCCCGTATGTCACACCGGCCGGCCGCAAACTGAACTTAGGCCATTCCTTGCCTTGCCTACCCATAACACAGCTAGCTCGGGGTGAGTGGTAATGCCGCTTACCTTTTGTCGCTATGTCGTTCAACTCCCAGTGATGCTGATATTAACAGAGCACTTACGATGGGTTTGTAGAGCCGACAGGAAGTGTTCCTTCCACTAGCATCAGAACATCAAGTCTCTGTCATACCCATATAAGCGATCCACCGACATTGTTTTCAACGTCTTATCAGAGGAATTCTCTTTGGTGAAATTCAACAATGCAATTTCATACTTCACACGGCAAATATGGGTTGTATCAACCTAGATCCAAATGATAATCCAATAGCCACAAGAGTATATGTCACAATTCTCTGGAAGAGCAACAAGGTTATATGTCACAATTCTCTGGAAGAGCAACAAGGTTATATGTTACAACTCTCTGGAATATAGCTACAAGATTATATGTCACTACGCTCTGGAATATCAACAAGATTATATGTCACAACTCTCTGGAATATCAATAAGATTATATGTCACAGCTCTCCGGAAAATCAACAAGATTATATGTCACAGCTCCCTGGAATATCAACAAGATTATATGTCACCACTCTCTGGAATATCAATAAGAATATATGTCACAACTGTCTGGAATATCAATAAGATTACATGTTACAGCTCTCCGGAATATCAACAAGATTATATGTCACAGCTCTCTGGAATATCAACAAGATTATATGTCACAGCTCTCTGGAATATCAGCAAGATTTTATGTCACAACGCTCTGGAATATCAACAAGATTATATGTCACCACGCTCTGGAATATCAACAAGATTATACGTCACAGCTCTCGGGAATATCAACAAGATTATATGTCACAACTCTCTGGAATATCAATAAGATTATATCACAGCTCTCCGGAAAATCAACAAGATTATATGTCACAGCTGTCTGGAGTATCAACAAAATTGTATGTCAAAACTCTCTGGAATATCAATAAGATTATATGTCACAACTCTCTGGAATATCAACAAGATTATATGTCACAGCTCTCTGCAATATCAACAAGATTATATGTCACAGCTCTCTGCAATATCAACAAGATTATGTACCACCACGGTCTGGAATATCAACAAGATTATATGTCACAGCTCTCTAGAATATCAATAAGATGATATGTCACAGCTCTCTGGAATATCAGCAAGATTATGTACCACCACGCCCTGGAATATCAACAAGATTATGTACCACCACGCCCTGGAATATCAACAAGATTATATGTCACAGCTCTCTGGAATATCAAGAAGATGATATGTCACAGCTCTCAGGAATACCAATAACTAACATATAAAAGAGCTCTCTGGGATATCAACAAGATTATATGTCACAGCTCCCTGGAATATCAATAAGATTATATGTCACAGCTCTGTGGTATATCAACAAGATTATATGTCACCGGGCTCTGGAATATTAAGAAGATTATATGTCACAGCTCTCTGGAATATCAACAAGCTTCTATGTCACAGCTCTCTGGAATATCAACAAGATTATATGTCACAGCTCTCTGGAATATCAACAAGCTTATATGTCACATCTCTCTGGAATATCAAGAAGATTATATATCACCACGCTCTGGAATATCAACAAGATTATGTCACCGGGCTCTGGAAATTCAACACAATTATGTACCACCACGCTCTGGAATATCAACAAGCTTATATGTCACAACTCTCGGGAATATCAACAAGACTATATGTTACCACGCTCTGGAATATCAACAAGATATCTTCAATAGCTATTGGACTGTATGTCGCAGCTGTCCGGAATTAACATCCATCAGATTAAATGTCACATCCCTACTTCCAATTGCATGCATAAGTTCTCTGTTGCATTCTGCAAATATAGCTATGTCTCTGTTTGAGTTCTAGAGCCTCGATTGTACCCCATAGCTACACATGAGTCGTCACATCAGGTCGTTCATATCCTCGAGTCTCGATTGTGCTCCAGAGCTACACATGAAGCGTCACATCAGATCGTTCATATCCTCGAGTCTTGATTGTACTCCATAGCTACACATGAAGCGTCACATCAGGTCGTTCATATCCTCGAGTCTTGATTGTACTCCATAGCTACACATGAAGCGTCACATCAGATCGTTCATATCCTCGAGTCTCGATTGTACTCCATAGCTACACAGGAAGCGTCCCATCAGGTCGTTCATATCCTCGAGTCTCGATTGTACTCCATAGCTACACATGAAGCGTCACATCAGATCGTTCATATCCTCGAGTCTCGATTGTACTCTATAGCTACACATGAAGCGTCACATCAGGTCGTTCATATCCTCGAGTCTCGATTGTACTCCATAGCTACACAGGAAGCGTCCCATCAGGTCGTTCATATCCTCGAGTCTCGATTGTACTCCATAGCTACACATGAAGCGTCACATCAGATCGTTCATATCCTCGAGTCTTGATTGTACTCCATAGCTACACATGAAGCGTCACATCAGGTCGTTCATATCCTCGAGTCTCGATTGTGCTCCATAGCTACACATGAAGCGTCACATCAGGTCGTTCATATTCTCGAGTCTCGATTGTACTCCATAGCTACACATGAAGCGTCACATCAGGTCGTTCATATCCTCGAGTCTCGATTGTACCCCATAGCTACACATGAAGCGTCACATCAGGTCGTTCATATCCTCGAGTCTCGATTGTACTCCATAGTTACACATGAAGCGTCACATCAGATCGTTCATATCCTCGAGTCTCGATTGTACTCCATAGCTACACAGGAAGCGTCCCATCAGGTCGTTCATATCCTCGAGTCTCGATTGTACTCCATAGCTACACATGAAGCGTCACATCAGATCGTTCATATCCTCGAGTCTTGATTGTACTCCATAGCTACACATGAAGCGTCACATCAGGTCGTTCATATCCTCGAGTCTCGATTGTGCTCCATAGCTACACATGAAGCGTCACATCAGGTCGTTCATATTCTCGAGTCTCGATTGTACTCCATAGCTACACATGAAGCGTCACATCAGGTCGTTCATATCCTCGAGTCTCGATTGTACCCCATAGCTACACATGAAGCGTCACATCAGGTCGTTCATATTCTCGAGTCTCGATTGTACTCCATAGCTACACATGAAGCGTCACATCAGGTCGTTCATATCCTCGAGTCTCGATTGTACTCCATAGCTACACATGAAGCCTCACATCAGGTCGTTCATACCCTCGAGTCTCGATTGTACTCCATAGCTACACATGAAGCGTCACATCAGGTCGTTCATATCCTCGAGTCTTGATTGTACTATATAGCTACACATGAAGCGTCACATCAGGTCGTTCATATCCTCGAGTCTCGATTGTACTCCATAGCTACACATGAAGCGTCACATCAGGTCGTTCATATCCTCGAGTCTCGATTGTACTCCATAGCTACACATGAAGCGTCACATCAGGTCGTTCATACCCTCGAGTCTCGATTGTACTCCATAGCTACACATGAAACGTCACATCAGGTCGTTCATACCCTCGAGTCTCGATTGTACTCCATAGCTACACATGAAACGTCACATCAGGTCGTTCATATCTCGACGTGATACAAGCTGTAAAGAAACACTCATCGCATGATGTGAATGAATCCATCAACGTTATAGGGCGCGACGTACACGGTGTCGTCGTCCACAGCGATGTTAAAGGGCGCAATGTGCCCGGTGTTCACGGTCGTCAGTGTCTCACCGCTGGGTGAGATCACATACATACATCTGTCGACCTTGTCCCCAACCAAAAAGTTCACCCCGTCCTCGCCGAGACCCCAGGGTTCCTTTAGTCCTTGGGGTCTGATCACGTGTCCTGAAGTGGAGTGATCGGTGTAGAGCACGAGGGTTTTGTCTGCCCTGTAGTTCACCATCAGAGTGGAGCCGATGATCGCCACTCTCTCTGGGCGACCTTGAACCCCCGATGGACGACTCAGAGTGGTGACCAGTGTGTCTGTTGTCAGTGACACTTTGCGCACCCCACCCGTACAGGCCACATACACGTGCTCCTTGTCACGTGGGTCCAGCGTCATGTGAGTTGGCCAACTTAACTTACCCCCGGACGTCAGCTTTCCGACCAGACGAAGACCCTCTGCTTGTGTCCGCTTCACTATTGTAATGTTGTTACCACTCCCGCTGCAAACGTAGACCGTCTCTGTGTCTTTGTCACTCACACAATGCATTGGATACTTAATGTCGACATGACACACGTATGAGTGTTTGGCGGCAGGCTCCGGCCGACTGAAGGCCACCAATCGATGACTTCCACAGTCAGTTACCACGACGAGGTGGCCGAGGACACAGGCCGCGTGGGAGACCTTCAGACATCCCGGGCCCTTTGTGTCTCCCATTGAAGAAGTCACTCTCAGGCCCTCAGAGCATGCCTGCGACTGAAACAAATTGACGTTCAGGGTATAACAATGAACGAATGAACTGGTATTTAGGCCATTCTCTTGTCAAACTCGGGTACATATCACGCAATAAGAATACTAAGCATATTACATATATACAAGGCCGTCGAAGGCAAAATGGGACGACGCTCCAAAAAGAGAGGGGGTCCGAAAACTGATCTCTTTTTGTTTTCCAACAAATACCCGCCTGAAAGCCCTCCAGCCCCCCTTTCCCCGCTTGAAGAGGAAAATGCTATCAGAATTTGACAACATGGCGTCCAGTGCTGCAGACTAACAGGGCCCTTGTTCAAAACCAGATCTGGGAGATATAATCTTGGGCATATTGCATTAGTTATTAATTTCCGGACGTTTCTCGGCCTACTTTAGCCCTGGTGCGCACAACACGGGAATGGCATTAAAGACATGCTTGTCAAAGTGATATATCTTTATGTGGAGAACGATGACGTATTTGCGTACTACGTCATCCTCACAGAGGCCGCGCAGCTGTTTTCCTATTTTCAATGACAATAGTTCGAGACGGCTCAAAGGTCTAAAGCAGTCACACCAAGAAGAAGAAAGGTATATGTATTAAACTAAATATATTAAAGTGCTCTAAAGTAAATTGATAACACTTTTTAAATCTACTATTTCAATTAAATAGACAAGGTAGGCTGATCCACGCGCTATCGTACTTACCGATCTCTCCACAAACATGGCGGAGTGGTCCTTTCGCAATACATCCATACTACGAGAATCCAGGTCTTTGAACGCGATATGTCTCAGCAGGGTGAGCAACTCAGGGTCACGAGAGGAAAAGGCGACGTCCAGTGCCTCGCTGAGTAGATCAGGTCCAACTAGACAAAGACGGACTGCGCCGAGGACGCTCCCAGCGTGCCTCAGACGACATGGAGAATGACGTAACCACGATAACGCCGCCTCCAACACGACGCCTTCCCTTCTAACACGTAGGTTGTCATGCCGCAGGAGACTCAGCAACGTCTCTACATCCAACAGCTCCAGGAACTGCGGACTGACACGGACTTGAGCAAAGTGCATGAGGACTTGGGTGAAACACTTCTGGTGTACGTCCTTAATGTCGTACTTTTTTGATTCTGCCAACATGATAACCAATTCACCTCCACGTTCGGAGGCCATGTTTGCATTGAAGAACCTGTCTAACAGCGCCATTACTGTCTCCAGCTGCAGGCAGCGAGCACACATCATGACGTCACACACATTGTCAGTCGTTACCTTCAATTCTCCTCTGTAGATCCAATTCAAGATGGCGCCAAACGCGCTTCTCGTCACATTAGTCCCAGCCAGGGAAATTTGTCTAGGGCTTGAAGACTCTGGCTCCTGAGTAGATACTAGCTCCGGCTTATACCCTGGCTTCGGATTAGATCCTGGCTCCGGATTAGACTCTGGCTCCGAATTAGGCCCTGGCTCCGGATGAGACTCTAGCTCCGGATTAGACCCTGGCTCCGGATTGGCTTCAGTCTCCTCATCGCGGTGATGTGGTGAGGCCGGTTTGAAGCTTGACGACCTGGACTCAGTGTGTGTCAGTGAAAGGGAAGAATCTTCACCGCCGCGCGATCTTCCTGGCTCGGCTGTCTCTCCTACGGACGAACCATCAAGTGTGACTTCACACGTATCAAGGGAAAGACACCGCTGGAAGTACCGGCTCCAGGCGGAGAGGACGGCCTTGTGACAGCGAAAGGCTTCCCCGTCCACCGTCACCGTGACGTCAGCCATGTCGGGGCACGTGTCTGTAAGAGTCTTGTAGGCATCCCGCCAGGTGTCGCCGTACTCGCTGCACAGATCATCACATTGGGGTGAGTCACTGCAATACATAATCTCTATACAATTGTGGCGAAAACTAATGCTGCTTTATGACAATTAAACGACTGGCTCTGAATCTGGAACACTTCTCAATAAACAAGGTACTTGACGGCCCTCGGGAGAGATAATGACAGTGAGATAATTGCTTTTGGGGCGCTTTGTGGCAAGGTTAACAGAATGAGGACACAATGACACACAACCAGACCAATAACAGAGCATGACCAATGACTCACCAGACCAATGGCACACAACCAGACCAATGACACACAACCAGACCAATGACACACAACCAGAGCAATGACACACAACCAGACCAATGACACAACCAGATCAGTGACAAACAACTAAACCAATGACACACAACCAGACCAATGACACACAGCCGGACCAATGACACACAATCAGACCAATGGCACAGAACCAGACCAATGACACACAACCAGATCACTGACACAGAACCTGACCAATGACACACAACAAGACCAATGACACAACAAGCCCAATGACACAACCAGACTAATGACACACTACCAGGTCAGTGACACACAACCAAACCAGTGACTCACAACCAGACTAATGACACACAACCAGAGCAATGACTCGCAAGCAGACCTATGACACACAACCAGGTCAGTGACGCACAACCAAACCAATGACTCACAAATAGACCAAGGACACAGAACCAGACCAATAACACAAAACCAGACCAATGACACAGAACTAGACCAATGACACACAACCAAACCAATGACACATCCTGGCCAATCACACACAACCACAGTAATGACATACGACTTGTTTATTACACACAACCAGATCAATGATACGCTAACATATCACATGTCACTTGTGCTACGCAGGGGCGGATCTAGGAATGGGAAAAACGGGTGTGTGAGGGGGGGGGGGGCACTGAAAAGTTGCGACGCTTGAAGGGGGCTCTTTGCTCTCTTCCTCAAAATGGGTCATTGTAAAGTTCGCCTTTAACAGTCCTTAAAGACTTCTTGCTGAAAACTGCCCATCCGCCCCTGCTACGTCGCACGTTTTATCAAATGAGAGAATAAAACAATACCTTCTCGTCCCCACATTTGATTGTTTCCTTTCGGGTAGTGTTGTCCTTTCAGTAAACATGTTGGGATGGTCCTTCTTCAGCTGATCCAGACTGTCTTCATGGGACTCACGGGCTGCCAGAACATCCAGAAGAATGTTACAACATTCTCTATCCGTAGACATGATCTTTATATCCAGAGCATTTCGAATCGTGCCGACACTAACCAGGCCAATTCTGAGAGACTTAAGGATATCACTGAGGTGTTCCAGACGTCCTTCATCGTGGTGAAGCCAGGCGAACGCCGAACTAAAGATGGCGTCTTCACTTTCAGCCTTCAACGGATTAATACCGAGAAGCGCCAAGAAATCTTGTGGTGAAAGTTCTAGAAATTCTGTTGCTTCTGCGATCACTTCATCGAAGTTCTCTGCCATCCACTTCAGGGTGATATTACGCAGGCCCGACAATCCACAGCTGTCGGCCAGATTGAGGTGATGGAACCTACGGGTCGCAGGAAGGTCTGACAAAGACTGGCTTTTAATGCAGTCGGCTAACATGTTCACAGTACTGTCGATCTGGAGATAGAATGCCGTGGACAACAGGAGTTCAGTGCTGTCTAGTGACAAGTCCAGTTCTGCGCGGTAAATCCACTTGTAGAGCGCGGAAAACGCCTCTGATGACATCAGACTTGACTCTACTAAGGTCACGTGACTTTCATGTTTCTCAATGAAGTCGCTGCCGAACATAGACCGGAAGTAGCCGCTCCAAGCCGCCAGGACAGACTTGTGGCAGGGGAAGGCCACATCGCCCACAGTCACCGTGACGTCAGCCAGCGCTCCACAGTCGACAAGCTTCCTGTTGGCTTCTCTTACCGCCTCGTTATGTGCTCGGCGTAGTGCTGCGGCATCCATCTTCTATGTGAATACTGCGGCATCCATCTTCTATGTGAATACTAGGGGGGATGTATACCTAATTCGACAAACAGTAACATGTTAGATTCTCTCAATCTACCATTGCATTAACAAGAATTAACTGTTTAGATCAAGCGTGTGGTCTCAGGAAACACTGGCAATACGCGGATTCAGCATTTGTTGGGTTTTTTCCGGGGCCATATTGGTGGGTTCAAAAGTATTATGACAGGTGGGTGAACCGAAAAAGAAAGGGGTATACCAAGTACAAAAAAGATGTGGGAGGGGGGGGGGGGGTCCACTCCTAACGTGGCCTACAGTTTTCCATAAACAAAAGACATGCACACTCAAGGACCTGGGACCCTCCACTGCTAGGGCCTAAGGTGCATCACAGCAGTTCTGTTCGCTAGTTATATGTCATCATTACTGACCTTAATCGAGGGGGCATTATGGTATCATTTGCCTCAGCTGGGGTCAAAGCTGATATTGGAACAGCCTTACATTTTCGTCATTCAAAATTTGACATCATGTTATCGACGGGTACAATGAAATATATGTGACATTTTTAGTAAAAGGTTTATATCACCTCACAAAATATGGAACCAGTGATCAACTGAAAGATCTAGGGTGTCAGTATGCAAAATAAATAGTAATTACTTTTTATTGGGATAGAGTTATTTACTCACAGAGGGAAAATCATGCTGTATACTGTATTAACATGATCAAGTTATCTCAAAATCTAATTCACTTGCAAAAGCATACAGCAAAGTCTTAACATATTTTTAATTTTACCTATGCAATATGATGGTATACCACAAAGAAATAAGCTATGCTTTTTGCACAAATAATTTAGTTACATTACTCATTTGTATCTTAAATTAACTGAAGTATATTTTACAACACAGTTAATCACTTGCAACATGAAAGATAACCATTTCAGAATTGTATAATATGAATAATTATGCCATTTCCACATGAAGTGGTATACATAACAAAGCTCTGTTGATCCAAGGATCTTAGTTCAGGGCATAAGAAAAGTTATTCCAGCTTCAAAAATTGATCATAATTACAAGGTAAGGCATTCAAACATTTAATTTCACAAAAAGAAGCGGTAAAGTTGACCAGACTGATCCCATAATGTAAGGGTTACAATGGTGTTCCCAGGGTTGGGAGCTCGTGGGGTTGTACAAACCCCCTTTTCAGAATTGATATGGAAACTCAAAGCCATTTTGGAACGATCCACTTTTTAAGTGGTGATTTTTTAGAATGTAATACGGGCGCGGCCGGGTTGTGTACGTCTCAGGCAAATTTTATATAATTATAATTTCATATTATCTGGTAATAATCTGAAGAGAGTGAACATTATTATTATTTAATAATATACCTTCCATCTTTTCTGTGTACAATCTTATTTGTATATTTATAACTCCTTAAGAAATATCCATGTGTTAATGTTGAAAGGCAAAAGACAGCAATGTTATCTAAAATGTTATGGTTTGGTCAAGAAAGGTTCCCACACCATATACATAACATGTCTTTAACAACATGCTCTTTTATTTCTTTCGTATTATATTTGTACTTTGATCTTAATATCCTGTGCATTATTATAGCATATGCAAAATACTTATGTAATATATTTTTACAGTAATATATTTCTTCTATTTAACATCTATATCTTAGCAAGTGATTCTTTACACTATTTATATGTACTTCCAAGAAACTTAACATGATATAATTATTTTACTATGTTCATCATATTTACTAATCACATGGAAAGAAGCTTTCATTTTCGATTACCTGTTATTGATCCATCGATCAAGAAAATGTCATTTTAATATTAGATAATGTTACTTTTTTTACTCTAAATTATATCTATAATTACGTCTATATTGCGACAAGCAGTGTACAACAGCAGACAGCAGGGGAAGTGGGATTTTCCAGAAGATATATCCATGAATCCTCTGACCTGGGTACACTTATTAGGTTTTTTTTCCTGGTGAAATAATTCCATTAAAGGAATTGACTTAAATTTCCTGATCATGCTGATGAAATTAATAGACATTTTGTACACATGCCAGCATCAAGATCACATCCTCAGAACAGAACCTTTAATTAGATCTATAGACTTGAATTAATAGAGGCAAAAACTAATTACTCATTTATTGTTTGGATGATTTGTATGACTGGCAGCCCAACACAAGTAATCATCAAGAGCACTTTCAGTTGTTTATTACCCTGTACAGGTGGGTGGGGTGGGGTTGGGTCTTGACGTCAGTGGAGCTTTGGTAGCTAAGCAGAGGTGTCACGACAACTATACCACATGAAGTCTGGGACAAAAAAAAAATAAGCCATTTTACAGTCTAACAATGATACCAATGGACATGATGACTTCCGCCGACCACCAGCCCCCTACCCCCACCACCTTTTCCCAGCCATCCTACCCACACTAATCTATATGGACATAAGTCGAGGGTGGTAGTCTTAGCTTGTACTAGCCTGAAAACAAGATTACTGTCGTTAGACCATGGATTACAAGTGCCAATTTAGTACCGTCTTAACTCATCGCACTTATTTGCTGTTTAGTGGACCTATTATCTCATCTTGATTAAAAGACGCACTTATCAGCTGTATTTTGAAATAGCAGATTACTTCCTTCATAAAAATGTAACTCATTCAGGCAAGATGACTGCATAAAACAACATTTTCAGCAACGACCAAACAATTTCACTTCGCGCTCGATCGGCCATGGTGTTTCGTCGTCAAATTATGCCTCCAGGGCGGCGCCACCACAGTGGAACTGGCCTAGAGTTGTTTCTGACATGCAGGCAGGCCGGTTCCATGCAAGCTTGCTTGTTCATAGTGGCACCAACTCAACTGTCTAACGACCAATGTCTTTAGATATCAATCCCAGATTGCGTCAAAGTTAGTTAGAAAAAAGGTGTCAGTGGGCCTATTCGATTGGTTGCTGTTCTAGAATCAGAACAGGTCACTCCACGCGTTCGATTGGTACCTGTTCTAGTTCTGGAACTACGAGAACTTACTCCTCCCTCGAAGCAGAACAGTAAAAAAGAACACGGAAAAATGGCGGTAGAGTATCCTGTGATATGCACTAAGCGGGCCTAGGGTATCGCGCAGAGATAAACCCTCCAAGCAGAAGGTGCCTCGCAATACAGGGCACGGGTGTCTTGGGGCATATTAAATATATTATTTTAGGCATACTATAGTAAGCAATTTATATCTCATGAGACTAGCTATAGTCAGCTTATTTTAGTGATAATAAATTAAGTTTATACACATAGCACACATATTTGTTTAGACATATACCATGTAAAACAATGTTTTATTTATAAGGGCTTACATGTCGTTGCTATCAGTTACCACGTATTCCATGTATGTTTTTAGACACTACAAGTTATGTTTGCGGATGTCCACAAATGTACAGTAACACAAATCACTTGCCATCTTCTACTGTCCAAAAAAAGTAGGATAATCTTGTACTGAAGTGCCCATATATGGAATTCATGGGCCAAATTTTACGCCGGGGATTCGCTTCAAACGAGTCCGGGCCTCAAACGACAATGCTGCTAATTTATAAGCGCATACAAAGCAGCAGCTGATAGCTGATTAGATTATTTGCTGCTGCCCTCGAGCAGTCGAGGCATTGTTTCTAATGTGTGACAAGGTCTACAAACATTCATATGCGTGAAAAAGACCTGTTTTGGGTGCCAAAAAAGGGAGAGGGGGCAATGGGGTCGTGGTCCTAAAACGCACAGAAAAAAATCTCCATTCCCAGGTCACGATGAACTAAATGGAGAACTCCCCGCAGTCTTCTTCTTAGAAGAAACACAGTGCCCCCCCCCCCCCCCCACCGTGGATATCAAATGGTCCGTTGATAATGTTTTAAGCTTAAAAAATAGATTACTTCAGATTTCAAATTCGTGCATCTTCTCATTATCACAGGTAGGCTGGTTCCTGGCGAATCGCAGTCCGCCATTAATATTCCGAAAACAGAACACAACGCATTCGATTGGCCGTGCTGTTATTGGTACATTGGCGCATTTCGATGTTCGGTGTGCAGTGAACTCGCCACAAAACGAACTGGCCACAAGTGAACTCGCCACAGGGCGGGTGAACTCGCCATACTTTTGGGTGAACTCGCCACAAAACGAACTGGCCACAAGTGAACTCGCCACAGGGCGGGTGAACTCGCCATACTTTTGGGTGAACTCGCCACACTTTTGGGTGAACTCGCCACACTCGGCAAGTGAACTCGCCACACCTACGGGTGAATTCGTTCCCAAGCTCCCTGTAATTGCTTACAGTACTTCTTTGTGCTTTTTAGCTTAAAGTGCCTACTGACCGATATTAACGGCGATTTTAGTGATTTAGAATACATCATGACATCGATCTTGCGAGCACACACATGACTTTACCTAAATCCCGCGTGTTATCCTAGCCAACACGTACGAATGTCCGTTGCAAACGTAACTCGTAGCTAACGTTATACAGTGGACGTTGTAAATGTCAATGCAAACGTAACCGAATATTCTTAAGGTATCATAAACATACGTTACGTTAGCAGAGCAATTACGTCATAAGCGCAAATGCCGTGACGCAAATCGGATCACTTGAAATCTAACAAAGCTGCAAAATCCATCGTCTTTCGCAGACGGACGGACCTCACCCCCACCCCCACCCCCCCGCACCCCTCCACCAACCTAATTAACATCATATGACGAAAATTATTTCTACATTGTATATAATGTTGGTAGCTGTTCCCATGTTCACCATTCCCGTTCATAATATTTTTCAATTATACGTCCGAAATGAGGTGTTGATTTATGTTAACGTAACGAAGAGCCAAACGGACCGAACTGGGTTACGTTAGCAAAAGAAATGTAAAAAAATTAGATTTTCGCATAACAATGACGGTAACGGATAAATTTGAATTCTTTGGAAACTAAAACATGAGCCCTTTATTAAACAGCATATGCGTGTTCAACCCACTTCTGCGTAATCATTAATTAATGAAAAAATTCTTCGCTAAAAATTGCACGCACCAATGCAATAGCGTGAAATCTGCCCTATACCAATATAGAAATGACAGCACAAAACACTGCTGATTGCATTTTGCATTAACAACACGATCCGCCCGAATCCGCAACGCTATTTAATCTTAAAATTTACCGACATTATATATTGACCGACATAATATATAACTACAGCAAGCCTGTGGCGACTTCGCCCTATGTAGCAAACACGCCTGAGTGAATCATTCAATATGGCGACGACTGTAAAGCCTCCCCCGTGCGCGAGAGTTATAGGTGTTCCAACAGCGAAGGCTCCTCCCTCCGATCTGGCGGAACCCCCGCCAAATTTAATGAGATAGTAACCAGTATACTAAGCGTAATAACTATAGCACCATAAAGGCCTCAATAGTAGGCTAATATACTAAGCCTATGACGATTAAACAGGAGGTGTGCGAGTTCATCAGGAGATTTGGCGAGTTCACCAGAAAGTGTGGCGGGTTCACCTGTCGGTGTGTGGCGAGTTTACCAAAGTGTGGCGAGTTCATTTGTGGCGAATTCACTTGTGGCGAGTTCGTTTTGTGGCGAGTTCACTGTAAACCCGCTGTTCCTGTTCTCGAACACTCCCAATCAAATACGCCCAGTGAAACTTGCATCCCCCTGGAAGTTTTTGGGTTCCATGAATAATGTCACTAGCTGACACCGTGGAGTGTGGTGTGCTATCCGCATCCACCAAGTTCATGTGGGGTATGCTATCCGCATCCACCAAGTTCATGTGGGGTATGCTATCCGCATCCACCAAGTTCATGTGGGGTATGCTATCCCCATCCACCAAGTTCATGTGGGGTATGCTATCCGCATCCACCAAGTTCATGTGGGGTATGCTATCCGCATCCACCAAGTTCATGTGGGGTATGCTATCCGCATCCACCAAGTTCATGTGGGGTATGCTATCCACATCCACCAAGTTCATGTGGGGTATGCTATCCACATCCACCAAGTTCATGTGGGGTATGCTATCCGCATCCACCAAGTTCATGTGGGGTATGCTATCCGCATCCACCAAGTTCATGTGGGGTATGCTATCCGCATCCACCAAGTTCATGTGGGGTATGCTATCCGCATCCACCAGCATTTTCTGTATTTGACCAGTTGACATACACTGCTGCCGGTTGTTATGACGTAAAATCTACGATTTTACGGCATCTATCACTTCGTTCGTTTGTCTGTGTGTGTGTGTGCGCGCGCTCTGTAGGTCGCAAAACGCAACATTTTGTTCTGTAACTTTACCCATCGATAGGTATTCGACATATCTCGAGCAAGTTCGTTAGCGGGGTATGTACGTCAAATCACGAGACTTTGCAGGGACATTAAAAGTACCACTCAGGTACCGTATGTCAAAAATTATAGTGATCCCATCAATAGTGTCCGTTTCCAAAGCGACGAAAGTCCCCATTATGAGCCAATGAAAGTTTTGTCCCCCGATTTTGACAACTTGCCATACAGGTATCTTCACGCCGCTTGGCACGGACATTCGGTCCGCCACCTAGATAGACCATGCCAAAAATTACGCCGATCGAACTGGTAGTATTCGTTGCCAAGGCAGCGGAAAATCCCATTGTGAAAGATACAAATTTTAATTTCTTTTCATGTTCGGTGCAGTTAAAATGCACATAGCCTCACGCTACTTGGTACAGGCTACCTAGGGGTCGGCCTTATCAATTATGTGCAAGATGAATGCAATCGAACGGTTACTTTTTGTTTCCATAGCAACGCAAAAATGGCCCAATGGTAAAAGATAGGACATTTTTGAAATTTACCAGGAGCCAAAAACATAGAAACCGATAAGCCACGCAACTCATCTTTGACACAATCATTACTTAAGGTCGTATCTTAAAATTGATTATATTTCAGCAACCTGGGTCGAGGGTCAAGGTCGTGACCTTGACTATTGTAAATGTCGAGTGCTCGGTTGTAGCTCAAAAACTAAAAGACACCTGAGCACCAAACTTGTCCTGTTGGATAGAGGTGATGTAGCTTATGCCAAAACTGGTCTCAACTTAAAACCGAAGCGCGCAACATAACGGTGCCCGAGCGCCTGGAAGTTGGGGGTTCGAACCCGACTTTTTCAATTTTTAAGCTACCGCCGTTCAATATTTACCACAGACTGGCGCATAAATTAGGACCTTATGTTTAAAATTTTACTAAAATCAGACAGGTGATTATCACGTAACGGGTCATTTCAATTTAAAAATAACGAAATTCACGGTGCCCTCAATATTGACCGTGCAAACTTGAAAATGGTATAGGACACTGAGGAATTGTATCGACCGTCAGGAAAAAATATGGTTAAAGCTCGCCGTGTTAACACTTTTGCGTAAATCGACTAAAATACCATTGCAATGGTAAACTAACTATACGGCGTTTCCGTTCGCCTAACGCAACCCCCATCCCGCCACCTCCCGCCGCCCCCACCCCGGCCTTCTCCATGCCCGCCAATACACACACGCATGCTGGGTTTGATGCGCTTCATTGGCGCACACTCTTGCCCTTATCCACACCCCACACCCACCCCTACCCTGTGTATTGCTGACAGGTCTGCTGCCGTTCTGCTGCTAGCTGCATGGTGCTCTTACCGTGAACCGAGAGCCGACTACCCCCCCCCCCCCCCGCGCGGGCCCCAACTGAGGTCAAGGTGACAGCGATTGCATCAGCATGGAAAGCTACGAAACGCTGTAATTCCCTTAATAATCGGCCCAGAAGGTCCCGGTTTGATATATAATGTGCAGCGGGACGACCCCCATGCATCAGTCATGCGTCATGCGTCATCAGACGTCCATTTGAGCCATAAACTCTCAGCCACCAGGGTGATGTGCCTTGTCTGTGTGTGTGTGTGTGTGTGTGTATGTGTGTGTGTGTGTGTGCGCGCGCGCTCTGTAGGTCGCAAAATGCTACATTTTGTTCTGTAACTTTACCCATCGATAGATATTCGACATATCTCGGTCAAGTTCGTTAGCGGGGTATGTACGTCAAAGGTCAAGGTCACAGGAATTTTTTGTTTGTTCCTTAACCATTGGGAGATAGGACCAAAAATCGGAAAAGTCGCTATAACGTTCACAGTGTTCATTTAATGACGCTGTACATTATGTCACGTATTAAGCCCGTCGGTAACTTGTATCACGTTTTTGAATTTTGCAAATCGCCTAATTAGTTTGTCTGCAAAAAATTGCTAAACTTTAACATAGGACCCTACGAGAGCTATTAACTATTAAAAACAGCTGGCTGACATCAATGATGTGTCGCCGGAGACTCATCACTTGGCTTATCGAGATGTCAACACAGCGCGACTCGCTAATCTTTTATCATAACAACATTACAGCGAGGCGCTTCACTGTCCGAGCTGTGGCAGCGACCAATGTAGGCCTTCTGTTGTGGGGGGCGGGGCGGGGAAAAAGGGGGGGGGGGGGGGTCAAGCTGGGGTGGTGGGATGATTGTGTTGGTTGCTATGAACTAGAAATGTAGACCGAAACTGAATAAACAGGCAGTTTGGTTTCAGATGTCCACCGAGTGAGATCGTTGAGCCTGCGGGCGAAACTGAGGAGTGACTTTTACTTTTGGGATGGGGCTAACAATTGAGAGGATGCTCACTATGACGACAGTTATGGAGCTGCCGGATCCGAGGGGTCAATATGGGTGAGGTATCAAATCTGAATCTGAGGGGCTAAACACGGATCTGAATGGTCAAATCTGGATCTCAGGGTGTGTCTGTGCACTCTGTGTAGGCCACAAAACGCAACATTTCGTCGTATGAATTTACTCATCGATATCCGTTATGCGAGATGGATGGATTAAGTTCGTTAACGGGGTATGTAGGTCACAGGTCACAGTCAAGTCAATTCATAAGGTCAAGATCATTTGTAGTGGACCGAAGACATAATCCGGATTTTACATTTTACGTCATCTCACCCTACGGGTGACGCAAGTACACAGTCTAATGGTCCACTTGAGAAAGTGAAAAAAATATGGATCTAGTATGTAGCCGTCCATGATTTGTGTGTACTTCTGCACGGCTTTCAGCGGTTGGGTGGCCGCCATGTTTGAAAACGCGATGTCACTAGATGGCGCGTCACACACCGCATCTCGCTAGATGGCGTCACCTATCGCGACAGGTTTTTGCGACGTTTGCGTTATGATGTCACGGATGCGAAAAGACACTGAAAGCAAGCGAATCAATCATATTTATTTATTTGATTATATTTAATATTTGCATAATACTCCCAGCCTTGAAGCTGCTTATATCTGTCTATAGAACTGAAGAATCTTGCCGATGTTTGTACCTTCTTATTAATATCAATTATTGTTTAGCATTAATATTAGGCTTTGAATATGTATAATCTCATGTAGAAAAATAAAAAAATTAATGAGGCCGATAATTATGATAATTTTTTGTAACTTTTATTTTTATACATATTTTTCCGCCATTTTATCGTCTGTTTTCGACCGGGAATGATGTTTTTTTGGTCGAACCGTATCTGCGTATCGTCCGGCAGAAGCACACACAACAGATTTATCAGTTTTTTCTCTTTATTTTATTCGTATGCGCTACCATAATAGCTCTCTAGTAATCCCCTGGTAATGCCACATAACACAATCCAATACTGACACGCCACCAACCGACCAACCACGACTACATGATATGATGCTACAATACGCATACGCATAAGTCACTCACACTGGGTCTCGCCGCGGGTTTTTTTTCCTTTTGTGGAACGGTCCTGGTTTTTGCCGCTCTTGCCCTCTTGCGCTGCCCAGGCTTCGCCCTCCCCCCCCCCCCCCGCCCCCCCTTCGGTGCAGTTACGGTGAGGCCGCCATCCGTGCTTACAAAAGTCTTCACATCCTTGAGCTTGTATGGTTTCATGAAACGCGTGAGCGGGTAGACTAGTTCCATATATGTAACGCAGCTCGCTCCGATATGGGTCCAGTCGCGGATCTACGTTACATCCCCTTGCAATCTCTTTTCATTAGCAGAATCCCGCCCGAAATCTGGGCGGGCTTTACACGGTCATAAAACTACTTTTTCACCTCGATATCTAGCAATGAACTACATATTAACATAAAGTAACCTATTCTCTGTTAGTTGGTAAAAAAATCCAGTCGTGTCCTTACTCGATTTGTGTGCTTTGAAAACTTATTCGTTCGGCAAGCTGTTTTGGAGCTTTTCTGCCAGCCGCTGGTGCCATGGTTTGATTGGGGTTCACGCGTACCGGAAGAAATGATCGTTGGGCGCGCGCACATTTTTGGTTGGGAAATGAAAAGTACGGATTTTACATCACATCAAACAGCATGTCATGGTAGTTTAACGGTCGTTTGTTTCAAATGGTCCGACTTTACCAGATCAGTGACATCGTTGCATTAAAATCTTTGAAAGCATAACTTAAGTGGAAGTTCTTTCAGCGTTCCATTGATGTTTAATTTGCATTCAATACCATCTGAGCACTGAGCAAATGACAGCGGGAGGAGTGTGGATCAGTCGGAATATTTTAAACCGTCAGTAACCCGGCGGCCGGGGGGGTGGGGGGAGGGAAGGCCTCGTATACAAAGTTGGTGGGAGGGTTCCGTGGGGTGCCTTGATACCTGAGAGAGTGGATTTTTGTGATGAAAAAGATATCACTATAGCTATAGAGCCGATGTTTAAAAACTTCTGACGGCGGGGTGGAATGGGGGGGGGGGGTAGCTCTGAAAATGTGCGTTCATAGACGGGTTGCCGCAAAAGATTAAAAAGCCCCGACCGAGCGAATTTCGATGGTAAAACCTCGACCGGCTTGGGGGGGGGGGGCTTTACCGCGGACCCCCCTATCCTAAACCGAGCAATGAATTAAATACCCTCCCAGAGCCCAGCGGCGGCCCCGGCCCCGGCCCGTCACGGTGACAGTGGAGCATGCACGGGCCAACGGTAACGGCCAACGGCAAATTGTTTGTGCAATTCTCGGTTTAACGCGAGGAGTACGTAATTTCAGCTTCCGTCGTACGCCGAAGTTACGCTTGTCAGTCTTGCCCCCGCCCCGTCCCGTCCCCACCTCCCGAGCTTGATACCAACAAAGTAGGGGATCCAGTAAAAACAGGCGGGGGGCACCAAATTCATTGTTGCTTAGGGATGTTTCAGAAAAGCGGGCGGGTGAGGACTCCCGCCACTGTGTCAGCCCCTGCGCTCACTAATTTGTGGGTTTTGGCGGCATCAGGTGTATTCCCTTTGGAAAATGCCGGAAATATAGCAATTGATCCCGCTCCGACCGTCAGCTACCTTTATTCCCGCCGGAGGGGGTGGGGGGGGGGGGTATTTTTCATCAAAATACAGCTTCAGAAATAAAATATTCCTAAAAAAAGGTAAATCCACAAAACCCACATTTCATATGAGAACCAACATTAGAAGAGAACGTCTGGAAATTTTCGCTACATTTGGGCGGGTTCCCCATCAACCCCCTCCATACTATTCATCACGCAGGGGGACCCCGCGGCACGAAGCCAGCGAGGAATCTTTCAGTTACGGCGAGCACACAATTTGTACGTTAGTGCGCACCGCTTCTCGGCAGGAAGTGCAACTGCAATCATGGCGGAGCTTGATTCGTTTTCGGTTGTTACTGGTGCAAAGTTGTTGTTTCTCGCGCTCCAGAACGTCTGACAACAATTCTACCGCGCAAAATTAGACGCTAATACCTTTTCCTACAAGTTATATTGGTAAGAGAGCGCTGTACAATGTGTACATTCACTTAAGCGATGCGAAACGTCCCGGGTGTTGTCGTCGCTTCGCTCTGCTAATGAGCGGGATGCGCTTGGAAGTAAGACGCTGTTGGCGAGCCACAGCGGCTTGCTTGTAGGACTACGGGTAGACCAGATGTCCATGGGAACAGCGAACCTCTTGAAATCCTCGCAGAGCTCGAAATCCCCTCCCCGAGCATGTCGACCAATTGTACCAGACCTCGTGCCTTCGGATCCGTTTCTTGTTTTAGAACGTGGTTCACACTTTCACAATTGTTATTTGTCCCATTTCTTGGGCAGCCAGATTTCCAACTGGTTTTAAAGTTGTCTTGAAGGAGAGGCAAGATGCGAGCGTTGAAATATTTAGACGCATCTGGTGCGTTTGAGTCGATGGTCTGCTCTACGATGTCCTCTGTTATGCTGAATATGGCGTCCGACTCCACAACGGATTTCCACAATCTTAATTGCCCTCGTTAATCTGACATGCGCTTTCCGACACCAACGCGGCTTTTCTGCAACAACAGTGCCAATTCATCTAACGTGAAGCCGCGCCACGGCGGCCCCGCCTCGGAGGGATTAGCAATGACGGTTATCGATTACAAGCCTCTACACCTAAAGGTGTGATATCGTTGGCTACGTTACACAGATAAATCAAGAAAAAGAATAAGAATTTTAAGCACCGAAACATAAAACACGTTGACAGAAGTTCGAATTAAAATATAATCATAATATAAACATATAACATTTGTTCTGAACGTCGAGAATAATTGTCAATTGCCACATTTCTTTCGAGACATAACAATCATATAACAATAGATTCATATGTGTAACGGAGTGAAATATCCTTCCTGCCGAAAACAACCTGCATTTTGATGTTCTAGTAAATTAGTTCATACCTGCTGCATTTATTTTATATCCTGCCATTACCTACCCATTTAGTGTTCTCTGGTTTTAACACGTAACGATTTGTTTACGGGAGTTTCTGCCGCCATGTGGCTGTTGTTTGTACACGGGACCAATTAAAACGTCATAATTAGGCCAGAGCAGAGCATGTCCGGAGTGAGTTTCCTCCATATATTAGCCGGTGCGCGCGGGGCACGACAGGATAGGGCCTTTTATAGGTACGTGTTGCATTTAATTACCAGTATTTTGTTTAAGTAGCTCACTTTATAGGTGACGTATAGCATTAATGGCGTGTTATAAATTGTCAGTTATTAGTATTTGAGGTGGCATATGTGTTTCATATCGGTTATGTAACCACGTACGTGCTCTTCGCTTCGTTTTCCCTTTTATAGACCAATAAAATCATCGCTGCCAGCCAGCACATCAGTGATCCGTTGCTGTTGTTGTGTGCCGTAGGCCCCGTTACATATATATAAAGTATATTATCATAAATAAATATATAGATATATATATAAATTTATATAAAATATATAAATAGGACTGATTTACTTGCTTTCAGTGTCTTTTCGCGTCCGTGACATCATAACGCAAACGTCGCAAAAACCTGTCGCGATAGGTAACGCCATCTGGTGAGAAGGGCGGTTTCGGTGGCTGAGGCGCCATCTAGCGACATCGCGTTTCAAACATGGCGCCCACCCGATCGCCGGAAGCCGTGCAGAAGCACACAAAACTTGATTAAACATGAATAAAATCATGGACGGCTACATACTAGATCTACATTTGTTTTCACTCTCTCAAGTGGACCATTAGACTTTGTACTTGCTATAAGCATGTTCGATAACTTCTAATAAGGGACTTATAAGCATTTAACGTGTCTTTTCGCGAGAATGTGTTTTTCGCTAAAGGACAACCCACTGCTGCCTCTTCCGGCTCTGGTTCCCATGAAACGACCATCCCATTCAAACTTGAAACACACTGCTATGACACAGGCTTTATCGTTGTTACATTACTTGCCTTCAGTCTTTCCGCCCCTCACACAATGTATCTGGTCTTTCAAATCACGTTTATCAGTGTTTATAGGCGTCTCCCACCTCGACTGAACTACAGTTCAGACATGATAATGAAACGTCGGACTGGTCAGGGGAATTCCACCGGATGCGCAACACTCTCCCAGCAGAGGGAGCTCGTTCCTCGCTCGACTCATTCTTCCAGAAGAGGGCGCCAGCCCAACTAGCGAGCGCCCTCTTCGCCGACTTCGCCCCGGACATTTCCCCCCAGTAGTAGTACAACTGCCCCCCGGACACACCCACCCACAAACGAAGACCCCCCCCCCCCACACCTCCAATCTCCCCCGGGTGGATCTCTCACTCCGGACCAACAACGCCGTGTGAAGTAGCTTGGCGCTTCTGTTCTGTTTACAACAACCGTTAGGCTGCATTGTAGATTTGCAGGTCTCATATAATATTTCCATGAACACCGAGAAGTGCCGTCTCGATAGGTTAAACAAGGAACCACAGATGCCTTACTAGCCTTAGACTGATTGGGAGGCCTACTGACGCTTCACACTTGTGTCGGTTGGTCTCTATTAGATTTAAGACGTATTAGAAAGGCCCCCAAGTGTGGTCATTCACGAACATAAATGACGTTTAGGCCGGGAAGGGATAGGCACAACGGAGTCTCCCGAGGCTACGAAGGGGTCGGGGTGCATACCTCTGATGACTGTTCTGCTACTCGCGCCGGTGCTTTGCATCCTTTGGCCTGTCTGGTGGCGTGGGCTCGGGGCGGATCCAGAAAATCTGGATAGAGGGGGCCGGTTTCAGAATCGGATCCCACTATGCCAGATAGGGGGGCCGGGCGGTTTCTGTTTTCATGTTAAATGGTATAAGATTCGGGCCTAAAAGGGGGGCCCGGGGCTGAGTCGACGCCCCCCCCCCCTCCCCTTGGATTCGCCCCTGGTGGTGGTGGGGGTTGTCTAGGGTCGAGTTGCAGCAGAGTAGACTATTTAAACCACAACGGGCCTGTAAATGAATAAAATTACTCCGTTCCTTTTTTTTCCTTTCGTTATCTGACCCGGCTTGTATTATGCACGTATCTCACCAGGTCTTGGCGCGACACAAGTGGGCTGGGAACCGGCCTGTAGGTGCAGCTCGCAGCATCTGTTGGGGGGAGGTCACGGCTAAGGTCAAGAGTGGAAGAATCAGAACAAGAGTTGTGTGCAATAGTCGGTTCTTGGCATACAAAATTGAAGCGTGTCAGCATATTTATGAAACGTTTTAAAAGAAATAATGTTTGAAACGTGACCAACAAACAACTCAGCCGCAGTTTCGTTATTTATTGCTTCGCATCTAATGATATTACAACATAGAGACAGAAACTATATCGTGCAATTGTATATGGATGTATATCTATGTAATGAGTGCTTACCTTGTGGAAGTCATACCGATGGGAAGGCAATTTACTCTTGGCAAGTCTTGAATCGTAAAGACTAGTTTAGCGTACGGCAAAAGATAACATGGAAACTTGAATAATATAAACACGATAAACCAGCTCGATACATTTTTGCATCACATTTTCCCGTTCTTTTTTAAAGAGCCTAAAGCTGTACAAAGCGAAGGGTACAAATACCGTACATACAGCTGAGGAACGAATAACATAAACCAGGCGACTTTGAACCATATCAACACAACGATTTCAATTACCATGGAAGACTTCATGCAACGCAAAACTAATTTTTTGATCTCTTTCATTGCCAGTAGAGAGGGTGAAGATAATTGCATCGATGTCGCTGAGAGCATCGACCCAGTGCACAATAGGGACGAACCCACGAGCAATGCAGTATTGATACATATATAGGCGCGAAGAACACTTATATCCCGTTCCGGGTGACCGGGCAGTGACATTAGGGTCGGTGTAACATGTGGAAGTGCTCCCCACCCCCCCTCCAAAAAAAAATTAACAAAGCAATTCCACTATTCACACGGCAAACATAGGTTGTATCATCCAAAGTCCAAATGATAATCTAATAGCCAAAAGATTATATTTCACAGCTGTCTGGAATTAACAGCCATCAGATAAAATGTCACCCCTCTCCCCTTCCAGTTGCATGCATAAGTTCTCTGTTACATTCTGCAATTATAGCAATGTCTACTTCACTGAGTTCTCGAGTCTCAATTGTACTCAATAGCTACACATGAAGCGTCACATGAGGTCGTTTATATCCTCGAGTCTCAATTGTACTCCATAGCTACACATGAAGCGTCACATCAGGTCGTTCATATCATCGAGTCTCGATTGTACTCCACAGCTACACATGAAGCGTCACATCAGATCGTTCATATCCTCGAGTCTTGATTGTACTCCACAGCTACACATGTAGCGTCACATCAGGTCGTTCATATCCTCGAGTCTCGATTGTACTCTATAGCTACACATGAAGCGTCACATCAGGTCGTTCATACCCTCGAGTCTCGATTGTACTCCATAGCTACACATGAAGCGTCACATCAGGTCGTTCATATACTCGAGTCTCGATTGTACTCCATAACTACACATGAAGCGTCACATCAGGTCGTTCATATCCTCGAGTCTCGATTGTACTGCATAGCTACACATGAAGCGTCACATCAGGTCGTTCATATACTCGAGTCTCGATTGTACTCCACAGCTACACATGAAGCGTCACATCAGGTCGTTCATATACTCGAGTCTCGATTGTACTCCACAGCTACACATGAAGCGTCACATCAGATCGTTCATATCATCGAGTCTCGATTTTACTCCATAGCTACACATGAAGCGTCACATCAGGTCGTTCATATCCTCGAGTCTCGATTGTACTCCATGGCTACACATGAAGCGTCACATCAGGTCGTTCATATCCTCGAGTCTCGATTGTACTCCACAGCTACACATGAAGCGTCACATCAGATCGTTCATATCATCGAGTCTCGATTTTACTCCATAGCTACACATGAAGCGTCACATCAGGTCGTTCATATCCTCGAGTCTCGATTGTACTCCATGGCTACACATGAAGCGTCACATCAGGTCGTTCATATCCTCGAGTCTCGATTGTACTCCATAGCTACACATGAAGCGTCACATCAGGTCGTTCATATCCTCGAGTCTCGATTGTACTCCATAGCTACACATGAAGCGTCACATCAGGTCGTTCATATCCTCGAGTCTCGATTGTACTCCACAGCTACACATGAAGCGTCACATCAGGTCGTTCATATACTCGAGTCTCGATTGTACTCCACAGCTACACATGAAGCGTCACATCAGATCGTTCATACCCTCGAGTCTCGATTGTACTCCATAGCTACACAGGAAGCGTCACATCAGGTCGTTCATATCCTCGAGTCTCGATTGTACTCCACAGCTACACATGAAGCGTCACATCAGGTCGTTCATATACTCGAGTCTCGATTGTACTCCACAGCTACACATGAAGCGTCACATCAGGTCGTTCATATACTCGAGTCTCGATTGTACTCCATAGCTACACATGAAGCGTCACATCAGGTCGTTCATATCCTCGAGTCTCGATTGTACTCCACAGCTACACATGAAGCGTCACATCAGATCGTTCATACCCTCGAGTCTCGATTGTACTCCATAGCTACACATGAAGCGTCACATCAGGTCGTTCATATACTCGAGTCTCGATTGTACTCCATAGCTACACATGAAGCGTCACATCAGGTCGTTCATATCCACGAGTCTCGATTGTACTCCACAGCTACACATGAAGCGTCACATCAGATCGTTCATACCCTCGAGTCTCGATTGTACTCCATAGCTACACATGAAGCGTCACATCAGGTCGTTCATATACTCGAGTCTCGATTGTACTCCATAGCTACACATGAAGCGTCACATCAGGTCGTTCATATCCACGAGTCTCGATTGTACTCCACAGCTACACATGAAGCGTCACATCAGATCGTTCATACCCTCGAGTCTCGATTGTACTCCATAGCTACACATGAAGCGTCACATCAGGTCGTTCATATACTCGAGTCTCGATTGTACTCCACAGCTACACATGAAGCGTCACATCAGGTCGTTCATATACTCGAGTCTCGATTGTACTCCATAGCTACACATGAAGCGTCACATCAGGTCGTTCATATACTCGAGTCTCGATTGTACTCCATAGCTACACATGAAGCGTCACATCAGATCGTTCATATCCTCGAGTCTCGATTGTACTCCACAGCTACACATGAAGCGTCACATCAGGTCGTTCATATACTCGAGTCTCGATTTTACTCCATAGCTACACATGAAGCGTCACATCAGGTCGTTCATATACTCGAGTCTCGATTGTACTCCATAGCTACACATGAAGCGTCACATCAGGTCGTTCATATCCTCGAGTCTCGATTGTACTCCACAGCTACACATGAAGCGTCACATCAGATCGTTCATACCCTCGAGTCTCGATTGTACTCCATAGCTACACATGAAGCGTCACATCAGGTCGTTCATATACTCGAGTCTCGATTGTACTCCATAGCTACACATGAAGCGTCACATCAGGTCGTTCATATCCACGAGTCTCGATTGTACTCCACAGCTACACATGAAGCGTCACATCAGATCGTTCATACCCTCGAGTCTCGATTGTACTCCATAGCTACACATGAAGCGTCACATCAGGTCGTTCATATACTCGAGTCTCGATTGTACTCCATAGCTACACATGAAGCGTCACATCAGGTCGTTCATATCCACGAGTCTCGATTGTACTCCACAGCTACACATGAAGCGTCACATCAGATCGTTCATACCCTCGAGTCTCGATTGTACTCCATAGCTACACATGAAGCGTCACATCAGGTCGTTCATATACTCGAGTCTCGATTGTACTCCACAGCTACACATGAAGCGTCACATCAGGTCGTTCATATACTCGAGTCTCGATTGTACTCCATAGCTACACATGAAGCGTCACATCAGGTCGTTCATATACTCGAGTCTCGATTGTACTCCATAGCTACACATGAAGCGTCACATCAGATCGTTCATATCCTCGAGTCTCGATTGTACTCCACAGCTACACATGAAGCGTCACATCAGGTCGTTCATATCCTCGAGTCTCGATTGTACTCCATAGCTACACATGAAGCGTCACATCAGGTCGTTCATATCCTCGAGTCTCGATTGTACTCCATAGCTACACATGAAGCGTCACATCAGGTCGTTCATATACTCGAGTCTCGATTGTACTCCACAGCTACACATGAAGCGTCACATCAGATCGTTCATACCCTCGAGTCTCGATTGTACTCCATAGCTACACATGAAGCGTCACATCAGGTCGTTCATATCCTCGAGTCTCGATTGTACTCCACAGCTACACATGAAGCGTCACATCAGGTCGTTCATATACTCGAGTCTCGATTGTACTCCACAGCTACACATGAAGCGTCACATCAGATCGTTCATATCCTCGAGTCTCGATTGTACTCCACAGCTACACATGAAGCGTCACATCAGGTCGTTCATATCATCGAGTCTCGATTTTACTCCATAGCTACACATGAAGCGTCACATCAGGTCGTTCATATCCTCGAGTCTCGATTGTACTCCACAGCTACACATGAAGCGTCACATCAGATCGTTCATATCATCGAGTCTCGATTTTACTCCATAGCTACACATGAAGCGTCACATCAGGTCGTTCATATCCTCGAGTCTCGATTGTACTCCATGGCTACACATGAAGCGTCACATCAGGTCATTCATATCCTCGAGTCTCGATTGTACTTCATAGCTACACATGAAGCGTCACATCAGGTCGTTCATATCCTCGAGTCTCGATTGTACTCCATAGCTACACATGAAGCGTCACATCAGGTCGTTCATATCCTCGAGTCTCGATTGTACTCCATAGCTACACATGAAGCGTCACATCAGGTCGTTCATATACTCGAGTCTCGATTGTACTCCACAGCTACACATGAAGCGTCACATCAGATCGTTCATATCCTCGAGTCTCGATTGTACTCCACAGCTACACATGAAGCGTCACATCAGATCTTTCATATCCTCGAGTCTCGATTGTACTCCATAGCTACACTTGAAGCGTCACATCAGGTCGTTCATATCCTCGAGTCTCGATTGTACTCCATAGCTACACATGAAGCGTCACATCAGATCGTTCATATCCTCGAGTCTCGATTGTACTCCATAGCTACACATGAAGCGTCACATCAGATCGTTCATATCCTCGAGTCTCGATTGTACTCCATAGCTACACATGAAGCGTCACATCAGATCGTTCATATCCTCGAGTCTCAATTGTACTCCATAGCTACACTTGAAGCGTCACATCAGGTCGTTCATATCCTCGAGTCTCGATTGTACTCCATAGCTACACTTGAAGCGTCACATCAGGTCGTTCATATCCTCGAGTCTCGATTGTACTCCATAGCTACACATGAAGCGTCACACCAGGTCGTTCATATCCTAGAGTCTCGATTGTACTCCATAGCTACACATGAAGCGTCACATCAGGTCGTTCATATCCTCGAGTCTCGATTGTACTGCATAGCTACACATGAAGCGTCACATCAGGTCGTTCATATCCTCGAGTCTCGATTGTACTCCACAGCTACACATGAAGCGTCACATCAGATCGTTCATATACTCGAGTCTCGATTGTACTCCACAGCTACACATGAAGCGTCACATCAGGTCGTTCATATCCTCGAGTCTCGATTGTACTCCATAGCTACACATGAAGCGTCACATCAAGTCGTTCATATCCTCGAGTCTCGATTGTACTCCATAGCTACACATGAAGCGTCACATCAGGTCGTTCATATCCTCGAGTCTCGATTGTACTCCACAGCTACACATGAAGCGTCACATCAGGTCGTTCATATCCTCGAGTCTCGATTGTACTCCATAGCTACACATGAAGCGTCACACCAGGTCGTTCATATCCTCGAGTCTCGATTGTACTCCACAGCTACACATGAAGCGTCACGTCAGGTCGTTCATATCTTAGAGTCTCGATTGTACTCCATAGCTACACATGAAGCGTCACATCAGGTCGTTCATATCCTCGAGTCCCGATTGTACTCCATAGCTACACATGAAGCGTCACATCAGGTCGTTCATATCCTCGAGTCTCGATTGTACCCCATAGCTACACATGAAGGGTCACATCAGGTCGTTCATATCCTCGAGTCTCGATTGTACTCCATAGCTACACATGAAGCGTCACATCAGGTCGTTCATATCCTCGAGTCTCGATTTTACTCCATAGCTACACATGAAGCGTCACATCAGGTCGTTCATATCCTCGAGTCTCGATTGTACTCCATAGCTACACATGAAGCGTCACATCAGGTCGTTCATATACTCGAGTCTCGATTGTACTCCATAGGTACACATGAAGCGTCACATCAGGTCGTTCATATACTCGAGTCTCGATTGTACTCCACAGCTACACATGAAGCGTCACATCAGGTCGTTCATATCATTGAGTCTCGATTGTACTCCATAGCTACACATGAAGCGTCACATCAGGTCGTTCATATCCTCGAGTCTCGATTGTACTCCATAGCTACACAAGAAGCGTCACATCAGATCGTTCACATCCTCGAGTCTCGATTGTACTCCATAGCTACACATGAAGCGTCACATCAGGTCGTTCATATCCTCGAGTCTCGATTGTACTCCATAGCTACACATGAAGCGTCACATCAGGTCGTTCATATACTCGAGTCTCGATTGTACTCCATAGCTACACATGAAGCGTCACATCAGGTCGTTCATACCCTCGAGTCTCGATTGTACTCCATAGCTACACATGAAGCGTCACATCAGGTCGTTCATATCCTGGAGTCTCGATTGTACTCCATAGCTACACATGAAGCGTCACATCAGGTCGTTCATATCCTCGAGTCTCGATTGTACTCCATAGCTACACATGAAGCATCACATCAGGTCGTTCATATCCTCGAGTCTCGATTGTACTCCATAGCTACACATGAAGCGTCACATCAGGTCGTCCATATCCTCGAGTCTCGATTGTACTCCATAGCTACACATGAAGCGTCACATCAGGTCGTTCATATCCTCGAGTCTCGATTGTACTCCATAGCTACACATGAAGCGTCACATCAGGTCGTTCATATCCTCGAGTCTCGATTGTACTCCATAGCTACACATGAAGCGTCACATCAGGTCGTTCATATCCTCGAGTCTCGATTGTACTCCATAGCTACACATGAAGCGTCACATCAGGTCGTTCATATCCTCGAGTCTGGATTGTACTCCATAGCTACACATGAAGCGTCACATCAGGCCGTTCATATCCTCGAGTCTCGATTGTACTCCATAGCTACACATGAAGCGTCACATCAGGTCGTTCATATCCTCGAGTCTCGATTGTACTCCATAGCTACACATGAAGCGTCACATCAGGTCGTTCATACCCTCGAGTCTCGATTGTACTCCATAGCTACACATGAAGCGTCACATCAGGTCGTTCATATCCTCGAGTCTCGATTGTACTCCATAGCTACACATGAAGCGTCACATCAGGTCGTTCATATCCTCGAGTCTCGATTGTACTCCATAGCTACACATGAAGCGTCACATCAGGTCGTTCATATCCTCGAGTCTGGATTGTACTCCATAGCTACACATGAAGCGTCACATCAGGCCGTTCATATCCTCGAGTCTCGATTGTACTCCATAGCTACACATGAAGCGTCACATCAGGTCGTTCATATCCTCGAGTCTCGATTGTACTCCATAGCTACACATGAAGCGTCACATCAGGTCGTTCATACCCTCGAGTCTCGATTGTACTCCATAGCTACACATGAAGCGTCACATCAGGTCGTTCATACCCTCGAGTCTCGATTGTACTCCATAGCTACACATGAAGCGTCACATCAGGTCGTTCATATCCTCGAGTCTCGATTGTACTCCATAGCTACACATGAAGCGTCACATCAGGTCGTTCATATCCTCGAGTCTCGATTGTACTCCATAGCTACACATGAAGCGTCACATCAGGTCGTTCATATCCTCGAGTCTCGATTGTACTCCACAGCTACACATGAAGCGTCACATCAGGTCGTTCATATCCTCAAGTCTCGATTGTACTCCACAGCTACACATGAAGCGTCACATCAGGTCGTTCATATCCTGGAGTCTCGATTGTACTCCATAGCTACACATGAAGCGTCACATCAGGTCGTTCATATCCTCGAGTCTCGATTGTACTACATAGCTACACATGAAGCGTCACATCAGTTCGTTCATATCCTCAAGTCTCGATTGTACTCCACAACTACACATGAAGCGTCACATCAGGTCGTTCATATCCTCGAGTCTCGATTGTACTCCATAGCTACACATGAAGCGTCACATCAGGTCGTTCATATTTCGACGTGATACAAGCTGTAAAAACACACTCATTGCATAATGTGTATGAATCCATCATGGTAATAGGGCGCGACGTACACGGTGTCGTCGTCCACAGTGATGTTAAAGGGAGCAATGTTCCCGGTGTTCACGGTCGTCAGGGTCTCACCGCTGGGTGAGATCACGTAGATACATCTGTCGATGTCGACCATGTCCCAAACCAAAAAGTTCACCCCGTCCTCGCCGAGACCCCATGGTTTCTTTAGTCCTTGGGGTTTGATCACTTTCCCTAATGTGGAGTGGTTGGTGTAGAGCACGAGGGTTTTGTCTGCCCTGTAGTTCACCATCAGAGTGGAGCCGATGATGGCCACCCTCTCTGGGCGACATTCAACCCCCGATGGACGGCTTAGAGTGGTGACCACGGTGTCTGTTGTCAGTGACACTTTGTGTACGCCATCCGCACAGGCCACATACACGTGTTCCTTGTCACGTGGGACCAGCGTCATGTGGGTGGGGAAACTTAACTTACGCGCGGACGCCAGCTTTCCGACCACACGAAGACCCTCTGCATGTGTCCACTTTACTATTGTAATGTTGTTACCACTCATGCTGCACACGTAGACCGTGTCTGTGTCCTTGTCACTCACACAATGCCATGGATCCTCAATGTCGACATGAAACACGTAGGAGTGTTTGGCGGCAGGCTCCTGGCGACTGAAGGCCACTAGTCGGCCACTTTTCCGGTCAGCCACCAGGACGAGGTGGCCGAGGACACAGGCCGCGTAGGTACTCTTCAGGCGTCCCGCGCCCTCTTTGTCTCCAACTGAAGAAGTCACTCTCAGACCCTCATAGAATTCCTTGGACTGAAACAAATGGATGTTAAGGGAACAATAATGAACGTATGAGCTGGTATTTAGGCCATCCTCGTGTCATCCTGGTGTACATAGCGCGCAGTAAGACTACTAAACACATTACATATATACAAGGCCATCAGAGGCACAATGGAGCGACGGTCCAAAAAGGGCGGTGGGGGGGGGGGGGGGGGAGGGAATCCGAAAACTAACCTCTTCTGGTTTTTCCAACAAATACCCGCTTGAAAATCACCGCCTCCCCTTTCTCCGCGTGAAGAGGGATGATACAATAAGTTAATTGACACGTTCAGTGCTACAATGGTTTCCAAAATAAATGTTTCCATTGTAGAACACTCGACTGCGGACAGATAGGGCCCTTGCTGGAAACCATATCTGGGAGCTCTAATCTGGGCCATATTGCATTAAATTTATTTATTCCCGGACGTTTCTCGGGCTACTTTAGCCCTGGTGTGCACAACACGGGAATGGCATTAAGAACATCCTTGCCCTAGTGCTATATCTATATGTGGAGAACGATGACGTATATGTGTACTACGTCATCCACACAGAGGCCGCGCTGCTGTCTTCCTGCTATTTTCAATAAAGATAGCAACTAGAAGCTACTAGACGGCACAGTTCCAAAGCGATCATACCAAGCAGATAACAAAGATATAGTGCAACAAATATATTTTAGCGCCTAAATGTTAGAAAATTGAGTAGAGGTTTAAAATCATTATATACCGGCCGATGGGCAAAAGGGTTCTTTCAGCAGTTAAATTAAATAGATTATGAAGACTGATCTACGAAATATCCAAGAATACATACCGATCTCTTCACAAACATGGCGGAGTGGTCCTTTCGCAGTAGATCCATACTACGGGAATCCATGTCTTTGAACGAGATATGTCTCAGCAGGGTGAGCAACTCAGGGTCATGGGCGGAAATGGCCAAGTCCACTGAATCGTTGAGTACCGCAGGTCCAACTAGACAAAGAGGGATCGCGCCGAGGACGCTCCCCGCGTGCCTCAGACGACATGGAGAGTGACGTAACCACGATAACGCCGCCTCCAACACGACGTCTTCCCTTCTAACACGCAGGTTGTCATCCCGCAGGAGACTCAGCAACGTCTCTACATCCAACAGCTCCAGGAACTCCGGACTGACACGGACTTTACCAAAGTGCATCAGGATTTGGGCTAAACACTTGCGGTGTACGTCCTTAATGTCGTACTTTCCAGATTCAACCAACATGATAACCAGTCCACCTCCACACGCGGAGGCCAAGTTTTCATTGAAGAACCTATTTAATAGCGCCATTACTGTCTCCAGCTGCAGGCAGCGAGCACACATCATGACGTCACACACATTATCAGCCGCTACCTTCAGTTCTCCTCTGTAGATCCAATTCAAGATGGCGCCGAACGCGCTTCTCGTCACATTAGTCCCAGCCAGGGAAATCTGTTTGGGGCTTGCAGGCTCTGGTTCCGGATTAGATACTGGCTTCGGATTAGACCCTGGCTCCGGATTAGACTCTGACTCCGGCTTAGACCCTATCTCCGGATTAGACCCTGGCTCCGGATTAAACCCTGATTCTTGATTAGCTTCAGCCCCCTCATCGCTATGATTTGGTGATTCCGGGTTGAAGCTTGACGACCTGGACTCAGTGTGTGTCAGTGAAAGGGAAGAATCTTCACCGCGGCGCGACCTTCCTGGCTCGGATGTCTCTCCTACGGACGAACCATCAAGTGTCACGTCACACGTATCAAGGGAAAGACACCGCTGGAAATACCTGCTCCAGGCGGAGAGGACGGCCTTGTGACAGCGGAAGGCTTCCCCGTCCACAGTCACCGTGACGTCAGCCATGTCGGGGCACGTGTCTTTAAGAGTCTTGTAGGCGTCCCGCCAGGTGTCGCCGTACTCGCTGCACAGATCATCACCTTTGGCTGAGTCTCTGCAATACATGATCTCTATACAATTGTGGCGAAAACTAACGCTCTTTTATGACAATTAAACGACTGACTCTCAATCTGGAACACTTTTCAATAAACAAGGTACTTGACGAACCTCTGGACAGATAATAATGTTTTGGGCGCTTAATTTGTAGCGATGTTAACTGAAACAACGCAGCGAAAGAATGAGGACACAACCATTAAACCAGTAAGACATCGAAGTTAACTCACAACCAGAACACTGCCAAACAGCCAGACCAATGACACACAGCCAGACTAATGACATACAACCAGACCACTGACACAGCCAGACCAATGACATACAACCAGACCAATGACACACATCCAGACAAATGACACTCAACCAACCCAAAAACACGACCAGACAAAAGACACACAACCAGACCAATGACACACAACCAGACCAATGACACACGGCCAGACCAATGACACACAACCAATACCAATGACACACGGCCAGACCAAAGACAAACAACCAGACCAATGACACACAACCAGACCAATGATACAACCAGATCAATGACAAACAACCAGACCAATAACACACAACCAGACCAATGACACACAACCAGACCAATGATACAACCAGATCAATGACAAACAACCAGACCAATGACACACAACCAGACCACTGCCACATAGCCAAACCAATGACACACAACCAGACCAATGACACACAACCAGACCAATGATACAACCAGATCAATGACAAACAACCAGACCAATGACACACAACCAGACCACTGCCACATAGCCAAACCAATGACACACAACCAGACCAATGACACACAACCCGACTAATGGCACACAACCAGACCAATGACACACAGCCAGAATAGTGACACACCAGACCAATGAATAACAACCAGAGAAGTGACTCACAACCAGACTAATGACACACAACCAGACCAATGACACAGTACCAGACCAAAGACACACAACAAGAACAATGACAAACAACCAGACCAAAGACACACAACCAGACCAATGACACACAACCATAACAATGACACACAACCTGACCAAAGGCACACAACGAAACCAATAACACACAACCAGACTGATGACACACAACGAAACCAATGACTCACAACCAGACCAATGACACACAACCAGACCAATGACACACATCCAGATCCATGATACAACCAGATCAATAACACACAACCAGAATAATGACACACCAGACCAATGGATCACAACCAGAGAATTTACTCACAACCAGACGAATGACACACAACCAGACCAATGACACACAACCAGACCAATGATACACAACCAGACCAATGACACACAACCAGACTAATGACGCACAGCCAGATCCATGACACAACCAGACCACTGCCACATAGCCAAACCAATGACACACAACCAGACCAATGACACTGCATGACCAATGACACACAACCAGACCAATGACACACAACCAAACCAACAACACAAAACCAGACTAATGACACACAACAAAACTAATGACTCACAATCAAACCAATGATACAGAACCAAACCAATGACACATAGCCAGAACAATGACACACAAACAGACTAATGACACAGCCAGAACAATGACACACAAACAGACCAATGACACACAACCAGACTAATGACACACAATCAGACCAATGACACATAACCAGACCAATGAATCACAACCAGAGAAGTGGCTCACAACCAGACCAATGGCACACAACCAAACCAATGACACCCAACCAGACCAATCACACACAACCAGAAAAAGGACACACAACCATACCAATGACACACAGTCAGATCCATGACACAACCAAACCAATGACACAAAAAACATACCAATGCTATTCAGCCAGATCCATGACACAATTAGACCAATGACACACAGTCACACTAATGACATAACCAGATCAATGAAACAAAACCAGACCAAAGACACACAACCAGACCAATGACACACAACCAGACCAATGATACAACCAGATCAATGACAAACAACCAGACCAATGACACACAACCAGACCAATGAATCACAACCAGAGAAGTGACTCACAACCAGACCAATGACACACAACCAGACCAATGACATGCATCCGGACCAACGACATACAACCAGACCAATGACACACAGCCAGAACAATGACACACAACCAGACCACTGACACACAACCACACTAATGACATACAGCCAGTTTATGACACACAACCAGACCAATGATACGCTAACAGATGATATCGCAGGTCACTTGTGCTACGCAGTGGTGGATCTAGGAATGGGAAAACGGGGGGGGGGGGGCTGAAAACTTGCAACCCAGGAAGGGGGCTCTTTGCTCTCTACCTCAAAATGGGTCTTTCAAAAGTTCGCCTTTAACAAGACCCCTTGCTTGAAACATCCCCCCCCACATCCCCTTTGGATCCGCCCCTACTACGTCGCGCGTTCAATCAAATGGAGGAATAAAACAACACACAGCCAGAACAATGACACACAAACAGACTAATGACACAGCAAGAACAATGACACACAAACAGACCAATGACACACAACCAGATTCAAATGGCGAAAGAAAACAATACCTTCTCGTCCCCACATTTGACTGTTTCCTTTCGGGTAGTGTTGTCCTTTCAGTAAACATGTTGGGATGGTCCTTCTTCAGCTGATCCAGACTGCCTTCGTGGGACTCACGGGCTGCCAGAACATCCAGAAGAATGTTACAACATTCTCTATCCGTAGACATGATCTTTATATCCAGAGCCTTTCGAATCGTGCCGACACTAACCAGGCCAATTCTGAGCGACTTGAGGATATCACTGAGGTGTTCCAGACGGCCTTCATCGTGGTGAAGCCAGGCGAACGCAGAACTAAAGATGGCGTCTTCACTTCCAGCCTTCAAATGATTAATACCGAGAAGCGCCAGAAAATCTTGTGGGGAAAGTTCTAGAAATTCTGTTGCTTCTGCGATCACTTCATCGAAGTTCTCTGCCATCCCCTTCAGGGTGATATCACGCAGGCCCGACAATCCACAGCTGTGGGCCAGACTGAGGTGATGGAACCTACGGGTCGCAGGAAGATCTGACAAAGACTGGCTATTAATACAGTTGGCTAACATGTTCACAGTACTGTCGATCTGAAGATAGAAGGCCGAGGGCAACAGGAGTTCCGCGCTGTCTAGTGACAAGTTCAGTTCTCCGCGATAAATCCACTTGTAGAGCGCGGAAAACGCCTCTGATGACATCAGACTTGACTCTACTAAGGTCACGTGACTGTCATGTTTCTCATTGAAGTCGCTGCCGAACATAGACCGGAAGTAGCCGCTCCAAGCCGCCAGGACAGACTTGTGGCAGGGGAAGGCCACATCGCCCACAGTCACCGTGACGTCAGCCAGCTCTCCACTGTCGACAAGCTTCCTGTTGGCTTCCCTTACCGCCTCGTTGTGTGCTCGGCGTAGTGCTGCGGCATCCATCTTCTATGTGAATACTAGGGGGGATGTATACCTAAATTGATAAACAGTAACAGGTTAGATTTTCTCAATCGACCATTGCATTAACAAGTGTGTAGTCTCAGGACACAGTCTGGCAATACGCGGATCGTGGCCAGTGTAGTAATATTGGGATTATTTACTTTGTGGATGAATGTTATGTACGTACGCGGAGGGATACACGACATGGATGTTGTAAACCAGCTTCCTGTATCTTCCTCACTTCTCCATACACAACCGACCAATAAACATCTAGTTTCATAAAGAAGACTTGGTCATATTATTACATGGTGACAGCGGTGGAAGGATAGAACTCAATTCTTCCGAAAAAACAAATGGAGAAGAGGAGCCATTGCGAAGTAACCCAGGATGTTGCGAAAATGCAATGTAAACATGCTGGCGAAAACAACTGATAGTCATGTGTCATGTCCCGCCGGAAGCCGCAACCTTGACCTTGGACGGAAAACATGTGTCAGATCTGCAACTAAAATTGGTTAATCTTCGTATTCTTTGTTTACCAAATGCGTTGAACAGTGACACTCACACTATATTGCTGAGGTAAGCAACGAACAATAGACTTTATCACTTCAGACTGACTATTGTTAGGCTGTTAAGTCGATATTTTAAACTGTCATCATGCTGGAAAACAAGCTACTAAAATTAAAATCGCCCTCGGAGATGATGGGATACGACGCATCATATCGTCAGGCCTAACAGAAGAACAGTGAAAGGACCCCAAGGAAATATGGAAACTACTTGAAGAGCAAATCGACATCAGTATCAAAATTAACTTTCGAGTGCACAGATTGGAATTTGCACACATGCTGCAGAAGCCACAGGAAAACATTACAGATTTCATATCTCGCCTTCGAGAAAAAGCTGTAAAGTGTGAATTTGAAGATACAGAGCTCAATGAGAGATTGATTGAAATGATAATCTTGTCAACTCCATATGAAGATTTCAGGAAAGAACTCTTAACCAAACAAAAAGGCCATTTAATCCGTGACGTACTGGCCAGTGGAAGAGAATTCGAGGCTATCACAGTCTCTCAAACATCGTTGGCAAATATGCGGCCAACATCAAGTTATGCCAGTGTCAATGAAATCAAGAAAACAAGACCATGCGGCAATTGTGGATTATATCATGCCCCACGATCCTGCCCTGCATTTCATGATGAATGTCATGCATGCCATTTCAAGGGACACTGGAAAGAATTTTGTCGTAAATTCCAAAGAAGTTGGTCAGACCAATACAAGAAACCAAATCATCAAGGACAAAGAGCAAATAGTCAGCCTTCTTATATTAAGAATGGACCAATAAAGACTGAACACAAAAAACAACAGGCTGATTGTATCGATAAATCTGACAGTGACATTTTTGTCCAGAGCTACTATGCTATCAAGATAAGTGAATTGGCATTGAACCCTGTGCAAGATAGGGATGAAATATTTGCAAATCTCATCGCAAATTATGACTCACCGCCTGTCTATGGGCCAATACGTCTAAAAGTAGACACAGGGTCTGGTGGGAACACACTGCCTCTCAGAACATATCGTCAGATGTTTGGCTCTATACCACCAGAAGACATCCTGGGAAAGGAACCTTCCATTTAATTGAAATCATACAGTGGACACCCCATTCCTTGTCTTGGATCTATCACCCTTGGACTGAAGGCAAATGACGATTAGCGTATCATCATCTCAAATGTTATGTTGTTGATGTTCCAGAACCAGCTATTATTGCTCTGCAAACCAGTGAAGCTTTGCAGCTAATATCAGTGTCTGATTCCGTTCAACCGGTGTCCAAAGTGAAAATAGCTACAGTGGAAGAACTGCCAGAGAACTACAGTGGAAGAAATATGTGACACAGCTGTCAGTGAGACCTATCCTATTCCATCTCCAGGAACAAAGATGAATAACATTCAAGATGTGAAATGGTGGTTCCCTGATTGCTTTGATAAAATTGGATCTTTCAAAGGAAAAGAACAACTTCATCTCAAGGCAGATGCAAATCCTCACATTGATCCCCCACGACGTTGTTCTGTCCACCTACGACAAAAAATAAAAGATGAACTGGAAAAGATGTAAAAGTTGTGAAATCATCAGAAAAGTTACACATCGCACAGATTGGTGCTCATCTCTGACCTACGCAACGAAGAAGGAGGGCAGTATTCGTGTGTGTTTGGATCCACAGAAACTGAATCAAGCTCTCAAGCGCTGTCCACATAAGGTGCCAACGGTAGAAGAAATAAACCCTACCTTTACCAAAGCCAAATTCTTCACCAAACTTGATGCGAAGGCAGGTTATTGGAGTGTAAAGCTCGCTGAAGCATCTCAAGAATTGACCACTTTCCGGACAGCCTTTGGGCGCTACTGCTTCAAACGTTTACCTTTCGGTTTATGTGTAAGCCAAGATCTGTTTCAACAGCACATGGACAGGATCATCGAACAATGCAATGGATGTGCCGAGGTCTGTGATGATATCATTATCTGTGGTGAAACGGAGCAAGAGCATGATCATAATCTCATGGAGTTCACGAAGATAGCTCGGAAGGAAGGTCTAGTCCTCAATTCAGCCAAATGTAGTATAAAGACAAACAACATCTCATTATTTGGCAGGTTATACACAGATAATGGTGTACTTCTAGATCCTGCTAAGGTAGAAGATATTGCAAACATGCCGACTCCGCAGGACAAACCAGATCTGCAACGATTCCTCGGGATGATGACGTTTCTTGCATGCCACCTACCCCATCTTTCCGATCCAACTGCAATCTTGCGAGATCTCTTGAAGGAAAATGTTCCATTTCAGTGGATGGAAATCACCAAGCAGCATTCCAATGGGTAAAAGAACTTGTTTCAACCAGTATTGGTTTGAAATACCTTGATCCAAACAAGGACACCACGCTAGAGGCTGATGCATCAATCAGAGGTCTCGGAGCAGCCCTGATCCAGAAAGATGGTCCAGTAGCATTTGCGAGCAAAGCCTTAAGTGCAGCTCAGGCCAACTATAGCCACCTAGAACGAGAATGCTTGGTTATTGTTCATGGGATCCAACGATTTCACCATTACCTCTATGGACGCCATTTCACCGTGATCACTGATCATAAGCCATTGGAGGTCATTTTGCAGATATCTCTGCATGCAGCCCCACCACGTTTGCAACGCATGCCAATCATAATCCAGGGCTATGATTTTGACATCAAATATCAACCCGGTGTACAGCTGCAGCTGGCAGATACACTGTCCAGACTCCCTAACAAAGAAAAGTGTGCCGAAATTGAGCTCGATGAACAGGTGGGAGAAATTCAGATGTGTGAAGTTGATAACATAGATCTAGATCTACTGCACTTTGCGCCAGCCCGGCAGGATCAAATTCAAGCCACAACTGATGACACAGTCTTTCAAGGGTTAGCACAGGTTATCTACACCGGATGGCCTGATAAACGTCAAGAATTACCTTCATTGCTACGTGATTTTTGGAGCTACAGGGAAGAACTAGCAGTAGAAAATGGCATCATATTCAAAGGTCGTCAAGTACTCATTCCCGAAATGCTTAGGAAGGATCTACTGTCCCAGCTGCACCTTGGTCATCAAGGTATAGAGAAGACGCGAGCTTTGGCAAAGGAAACAATTTATTGGCCTAAAATCAACCAGGACATTGAGAATCTCTGTAAGAGTTGCCCCTATTGCCAAGAGCAACAATCACAACAACCAAAGCAACCTCTACAACTCCATGAGAGACCCCAGCATCCATGGATCAAGCTAGGTACAGACTTGTTCCAGATTGATGATATGAATTTCTTGATCATCTCTGATTACTTCAGCCGATATCCCGTGCTGAAAGTTCTGAAATCTACCACTGCTAGATCTGTCGTTGAAGCAACGAAAGAAGTTTTCAGCCTGTTTGGAGTCCCCAGGGAAGTAATGTCGGACAATGGACCACAGTTCCAAAGAGAATACCAGGAGTTTTGTGATATGTGGGATATCAAACACACTACAAGTAGCCCAAGCTTCCCCCAGTCAAACAGATTCATTGAACGGCAAATCCGCTATATCAAGCCCATAATCCGGAAATGTCTCAAGTCTGGAACTGACATCAATCTTGCATTGCTAAACATCAGAGCAACACCGATGGACGCTACCATACCGAGTCCAGCAGAGCTTTTGTTTGGAAGAGCAATTGCCACAACACTTCCCAGCAGAATCGAAGTTACTACACCTGAGATATACAAAGATCGCATGAGCGAGACAGCAGCCACGCAGCAACTGCATGGTAATCAGCATGTACATGCTCTGCCGCCATTGTTAAATGGGCAACAAGTGCGAGTTCTGGATCGGCAAAGGAAATTATGGTATCCAGCTGAGGTTGTACAGCAAAGAAGTGACAGGTCATATGTGTTGAACACAGAAGGCTCACGCCAAATCTGTCGGAATCGAGTACAACTTCGGGAGATGATCTTACCAGATGACAATATTCCACCACAACCTGTAACACCACATCATTCTGAAGCTAATTCTCAATTTGTTTCAGTTGCTGAGCCGACCACTGCAAGACCTATCCTTACACCAGCCGAGGATAGAGCAGCCTACAATTCAAACAGTGAGAGATCAAGCAACGAAACGTCAAATCCTACCAAAACAACCCACAAGGCCCAGGATAATACATCATCGCGTGGGATCCTGAAGGAACCATATACAACTCGTTTTGGGCGCCAGGTTCATACACCTGAGCGATTTTGCACCTCTAATGAATAATGTTGTCAGTCACCTTTAATGACTGTAATTATGCACATGTTATAATAGTTGTGTAACTCATATGATTGCTGTTCCATTAGAGCATTATCAAGTCTGCGACTGTAAGGTGTCGCCCCCCTGTGGCGAACTACTACATCGTGTAGCGCAGTGCTGCCCTCTGTTGACTACTCAAGAACTCAATGACTCAATGTTATCATTGTCAACGTGTTGTACCAATATCTGAATATGGACAATAAACCAAACCCGAGTGTGACAAATGGAAGTTGTTCCTATCTATGATAACATTGAGTCATCCACAAGAGCCCGAACCAGTCATCTACGTCCGACACTGTCAACAGCGCCGTATCAAGAGAGTGTAACCAGGGACAAAGAAAACCCCCCTATTATCGCTCAAGCACCTCACCTACCACAGCCACGACAACGGAACACTCGAGGTCAGTTGAACTCTCCTAAAGCTCCAAAATGGTTAAAGTGATGTCCTTTCCCTGGCTGTGCCTATGAGACCGCTGAAGCCGAGGATGGTGCTGTTGTCGCTGCCCTCCTGAACACACACGCGCAAGCCCACGCCCCAACTGCCACTGGGCCCGCAAAGGCGGAAAAGCTGAAGCGCCCGTGTATCTCGGCAGCCGGGACCGGTGAGGAGAGGGCGTACTTCGTGACACGGTGGAAGGAGTACCGCGAGGGAACCAGGCTGACCGGCCGAGATGTAGTGTCACCACTACTCGAATGCTGCGATGACCAGCTCCGGAAGGACCTGACCCGTGCTGCGGGAGGCACCCTCACGGCCAAGACAGAGAAGGAGGTACTCACAGCAATGGAGGCACTGGCGGTGCGCAGAGAAAGCATCATGGTAGCCCGCGTCACCCTACACAATATGTCACAAGACCGTGATGAGCCCATCCGGTCATTTGGTGCTCGAATCAAGGGCCAGGCCGGCACGTGCAAGTACGTGACAAAGTGCTTGGCCGACGACTGCGGAGCTGACGTAGACTTCACAGAGGCGATATTGCGTGACGTGCTTGCCCGTGGCATAGCAGACCAGGATATCCAGCTGGATCTCCTTGGGGATCAAAATCAGGACATGTCGCTGGAAGATATGCTCTCATTCGTCGAGGCCAAGGAGTCTGGGAAGAGGTCGGCCTCCAGACTGTTAGATGCGCAGGGTGACAATGCTATGATGAATAGAGCCTACCGCCGCTCCAAGAAGCAAGAATTGAGTGGTAAACGGCTGGATCCTAAAGTGGACCACCCAGGGAGGCAGCAACTCACCTTCTCGTATTGCGGAGGCCGTGGCCATGGCAACCGTGCCCCACCCCACGTGAGGGCAAAGCAGTCCCCGGCGTACAACCATAAATGTAAACTGTGCAACAGGGACCACCACACTGAAGGCCTTTGTCGCAGCAAAGACAACCCAAAGCCCAGCAGTAAAGCCACCAATGCCGGTGACCAGGAAGCGGCGGCCTTCAGCGAATTCTCCGAGCTATGCACCGTTCAGGCCTTTGGTCGCCGCGGGGGAGGCCCCATCGCCATGGACCACCACCTGTACAACAACCTTCGTGACATGTGGGGCGTATTGGATTATGCGCGCGGGGTACCTCGATCACATGTAAATCAAACAGTGAATATCGCGCGCCGAGCGTTGCGTCACGTGATCAATTTCACCGCGCCGCGTGCTCTCGGTTTCGAGCAGGGGCACAAGGATTTCCAACATGGCGTCAAAGGAACCACCCAAGTGGATCGTTTCACTTGCAATTACGAGCTCGCAACCGTATCTTGTACATGCTTGTTTAACGAGAGATTGTAATTTTACGAGCAACGAAAATAAGCATCATACTAATATTATTAATATTACTGATATTACACCCCAATATTATTGGGGCCGTTATTATTGCGGCCAACTTCGTGCAATTTATTTTCTGGCAAAATCATTCAAAATAATGTTTGCTAGCTATACATTTATGATAAAGTCAACCTTTTTCGTTTCTCTTCGAGCAGGCAGTTAATTTTTTTTTATTTTACGAGCAAAAATTCGAGATCTTCGTGAAATGACATCCACATAACTCCTTCGTCTGCCATGTTGCTGTCGGACAACGCGGATGTCACGTTTGACTATCAGACACACGGAACTTTAAAAGCGCATGCGCAAAAAAATCGCGCTGGGCAGGCAAAGTGCATAATCAAATACACCCGTGGATGAGGGGACCATCGCAGGCCCAGCCCTACATTCGTCTGAACGTCGCAGCCAACAAACAAGACTACAGGGAGCTTGGCTTCGAATTACTATCCCCCACGAGATCCCTATCTCTGGCGGTGATGACTGATACAGGTTGCCAGAGCTGTCTCGTCGGGCTGCAGATGATCAACCGCCTAGGTTTACGGCGCAACGACCTGATAGCCGTCACCATGAAAATGCATGCTGCCAATGAGAAGGGGATCAACATCCTCGGGGCTGTAATCCTCCGATTCTCTGGGTCGGGCAAGCCAGGTCACCTGCTTGAGACGCGACCAATCACGTACGTCACAGACAACTCTGACAAACTCTTCCTCAGTCGCGAGGCATGTGAACAGCTCGGGATGATCTATGGTGATCTGCGCCAAGAAAACTGGTAAGCCACGGCGTACCGTTGACTTTCAGCCCCTCAATGCCCATGCTACCAGAGAAACCCATCACACACAATCTCCTTTCCACCAGGCTCGTACCGTCCCACACGGGAAATGGAAAACCGTGTTCGACGCCTGGAACGGATACCACAGCGTGGCATTTGACCCCGAGGACAGGCACTACACCACCTTCATAACGCCATGGGGCCGCTACCGATACTGTACAGCACCCCAAGGCTACATGGCCTCCGGGGATGGGTACTCCCGCCGTTATGATGAGATCGTTGCCGACATCCCCCAGAAAACGAAATGCATCGACGATGCCCTGCTATGGGCCGACACGATTGACGGCAGCTTCTACCAGGCCGCACAGTGGCTGGACATCTGTGGCAGGAACGGCATTACTCTGAACCCAGACAAGTTCGTATTCTGCCAAGAGGAGGTAGATTTCGCTGGCTTCACAGTGACCATGGACAGTGTGCGCCCTTGCGCAAAGTACCTGAGGGCCATACATGACTTCCCCACCCCCCGCAACATCACGGACATTCGGTTTTGGTTCGGCCTTGTGAACCAGGTATCGTACGCCTTCAGCATGGCCGACCGCATGCTGCCGTTCCGCGAACTCCTCAAGTCAGGTAACACCTTCACCTGGAACGCAAGTCTCGAGGAGGCCTTCCAAGCATCGAAGGAGGTTATCACACAGGAAATTGAGACTGGGGTCAAGATCTTCGACAAGACCAAACCGACCTGCATCGCCACTGACTGGTCAAAGGAGGGTATCGGCTTCTGAATGTTCCAGAAACATTGTGAATGCCCGGGCACGACACCGTTCTGCTGCAAAGATGGCTGGAAGATTACACTCGTGGGAAGCCGCTTCACCCATTCACCCGAGTCCAGATGTGCCCCAATCGAAGGAGAGGCCCTAGCTGTGGCGGATGCCCTCGATAAAGCGAGATTCTTCGCCCTTGGTTGCACATAACTCATTGTAGCGGTCGACCACAAGCCGCTACTCAAGATCCTTGGGGACCGCTCGCTTGAGGATATATGCAACGGCCGCCTCAGGAACCTCAAAGAGAGAACCCTCCGATACAGATTCCGAATCGTCCATATACCTGGCGTCCGAAATAGGGTGGCGGATGCGGTCTCGCGCCACCCATCGGGGGAGAGGGAACCGCCAATGCTCCATCTACCCGATGATGTCGCCTGCACTTGGGACCCTCAGGCCGCTCGACACACATTTTTGACAGGCACACGGACCCCACACGTCGACCAGAAGGATCTCAATCCCAAGACCAGGCCTGGGATGGCGGCTATATCCTCCCTTGCCACACTACATTGCGTCACCTGGGACCGTGTTCGGGAGGCCACATCCAGCGATGAGGATATGCACCTCCTCATAACACTTATTGAGGACGGCCGTCCTCAGTCTCGTCATGAGTTGCCACCCCCACTTCGGCCTTACTATCAATACCGTGAACACCTGCACTCAACAGACGGTGTGCTTCTATACAAGGGCCGTGTCGTGATTCCCCCATGCCTCCGCCAGGAAGTCCTATCCGCGCTCCACTCTGCCCACCAGGGCACAACCTCAATGATTGCGCGAGCAGAATCTTCCGTCTTCTGGCCCGGGATGACCTCAGCCATCAATCAGACCCGCACCGACTGCTCACACTACAACCGGATGGCACCATCCCAACCCAACGCGCCACCAGCACCCCTCACTCTGCCGATATACCCTTTCCAATGTGTATGCGCTGACTTCTTTAGCTACAAGGGCACCACCTATCTGGTCATCGTGGACCGCTATTCTAACTGGCCCATCGTCGAGAGGACGAAAGGTGGAGCTGAGGGTCTGATCGACTGCTTAAGAAGGTGCTGCGCCACATACGGGATCCCTGACGAACTCTCCTCGGACGGCGGCCCAGAGTTCACAGCCGCTGCCACTCGCAAATTCCTCCGCACTTGGGGCGTCCACCATCGCCTCTCATCGGTGGCATTCCCCCACAGCAACTGCCGTGCCGAGATCGGAGTAAAAACAGTCAAGCGTCTCATCACCGACAATACCGATGCCAATGGTGCCCTAGACACAGACGCCACACAACGGGCAGTCCTCCAGTACCGCAACACCCCTGATCCAGACACCAAGCTGTCACCCGCCATGTGTCTTTGGACGCCCCATCAGGGACTTCATACCTATACTGCCTGGTAGATACCAACCTCACGACACTTGGAAAGAAACCCTGGCGGCCCGCGAAGGGGCGCTCCGAAACAGGCACATGCGAGACGCTGAACGATGGACGGAGCACACAAAGCGCCTCCCCTCGTTGTCTGTCAGTGAATTCGTTAGGATCCAAAACCAGACCGGCCCGCATCCCAACAAGTGGGACAAAACTGAACGAGTCTTAGAGGTGAGGCAGTTTGACCAGTATGTAATCAAAGTTGACGGCTCCGGTAGAATGACACTTCGGAACAGGAAGTTCCTACGGAAGTACACTCCGGTAGTCCTCCCTTCTGCCCGCCACACCATCATCGAAGACCTCAGCCTTCGGGCACGACGAGATGGGTCGACCCCCACCCTGCCTGGGCCGACCACCGCGGCGAACCCGAATCCTCCGCCGACCACCCCTGTGACGGACGACGGAGAGACGATTGAGCATCCGGCCACACCTCTTACTCCTCCGCGTCCTCCTTCCCTTACAGCTGGCACTACAGGTCCTGCTGGAGGCTCGCCACCGTTCGCCGCTGAGCCCCCCGCACCTGCGCCCCATGGGACGGAGACCAGCCCACCAAGACCCCCGCTTCAAAGGCGCATCCTGGCAACACCAGACCCGATAGCGCCCAGAAGGATGGGCACCGTGGGACGCTCTGGCACCTCCCTCCGCGGCCGCACTCTCAAACCCCCACGGTGGCATTCAGACTACCAAATGGACTAGCTCGAGATAATTCGAATCGTCGGACACCTTGAGCTGGTGGTAAAGACCAGTCCCCAACGGTGGGTCACGTGCTAGTAACCTCTGACCCCGATCAGCCCTTTTTCCTTTAACTTGTTCTCAGTCTTCAACCAACCTACCATTACCGAAAGATTTAGGGGGGGATAGAGCATTATCAAGTCTGCGACTGTAAGGTGTCGCCCCCCTGTGGGGAACTACTACATCGTGTAGCGCAGTGCTGCCCTCTGTTGACTACTCAAGAACTCAATGACTCAATGTTATCATTGTCAACGTGTTGTACCAATATCTGAATATGGACAATAAACCAAACCTGAGTGACAAATGGAAGTTGTTCCTATCTATCCATTATAAACTTTTATTATACATTGGGTTACAATCAAACTTGGATTTCTAAACGATTGTATATAATTTCTTTCAGGCATGGGGTGATTACATTGTAAATGTAATCGATTACGATTACGATTACTTGGGAATTTCATGATTACGATTACGATTACAGGAAATATGAAAGTAATCGATTACGATTACGATTACATTCAATCTAACCGAGATTACAATCGTGATTACATAGACTGTTTTTCGACGTAATTAAAATAAAAAACACAACACTGACGGATAATCGCACCTCTATCCTGCTGGATTTATTTCAGCTTTAGAACTTTAGGATTCTCGCCGGAGAGGGATGTGTCGCGCGTAAAAACTTATTACCTCTATGTTAAATACCATTGAATTAAAGGAAGCCACACCGTTATATGGCACAAGGGAATATAGTCCAGCCACTACACCATGCATCGCCGTGCATCAGTCCTGACCGAATCGAGTTCGTTTTATAACAACACCTCTTCCAATCAATCTATATACTGAGAATAATAACACAAGCTACCACCCTCCCATCACAGCCCCCACCTACCTACCTACCCATCACAGCCTCCACCTACCTATCTACCCATCGCATCCCCCACCCACCTACCTGCTCCCAACGTATAGACCCCTAAGTCGCTCTGGACTACTTTTAGCTATCCAATGCAAACAAGATAATGAGAGGATTAGAATGTGGCACCCCCAGCCAGCTTAATTGGTTATGTCGGGTTATTTGTCGGGTGGGGCAGGAAGGGCCAGGGTGGTTTCGAGAGGGGTCGGATCTCTACAGTAAGACTGCAGTGGCGAGTTTCCGTATATGATACAGGCGACATGGAAAGTATGACGATCAATTGGAGATCAAACAGCCCGAGTGAACATAGCAAAGTAATCATCAAAAGTAATCATGATTACGATTACATTAGCAATGTAATCGATTACGATTAGGATTACATTGCCTTAAAAACCAATGTAATCGATTACGATTACGATTACTCGAAAAATGTAATCGATTACAATCGATTACGATTACTGATTATGATTACCCCATGCCTGATTTCTTTATAAAGGGGGAGATGTAGTAATATTAGGATTATTTACTTTGTGGATGAATGCTATGTACGTACGCGGAGGGATACACGATATTGATGTTGTAAACCAGCTTCCTGTATCTTTCTCACTTCTCCATACACAACCGACCAATAAACATCTAGTTTCATAAAGAAGACATGGTCATATTATTACAGCCAGCATTATTTTTTTGTTGGTGGGGGGGGGGCATTATGGAGCCGTATGATCGAGTGGGTTCGCAACTATGAGGACGGGGGGTGAAGCGACAAAGGAGGGGGGGGGGTCTACCCAGTATAAAACAGAGGTGGGAGGGATATCCACTTCTAACATATAGGCCTACAGTTTTCATTAAACAAAAGGCATGCTCACTAAAGGACTTGGGACCTTCCAATGGTAAGGCCTAAAGTGCATCACAGAAGTTCTGTTCACTGGTTATATCATCACTGAGTTGCTTTGAGGCGGGTATCATGACAAAAAAATTACCTTACCTGTCGCTAAAAGCTTATTTTGGAACATTGTTACATTTTCAAAATTCTAAATTTGACATCCTGTTATCCACGACTATAATAGTATATATGTAGGAATGGTATATATCAACACACACAATCTGGGAGTATAGCGCCAAAATGAAAGATCTTTGGTAACAGCGGGCATTAGTATGATCAAAGTTGTCTGAGGCAAAGAGCAGAATCCTCAAATTCTAATTCATATGCAAAAGTACACAGCAATGACATAACAAATTTTAACTTTACCCATAGAATACTATGACATACCACAAAGACTTAAGCAATATTTGAGGGTTTTTTGGACAAATAATTCAGTTACGCATTTGTAAATAAATAAAAAAAAAAAAATTAAAATTAAATAAACTGAAATATATTTTACAATACAGTTACAATTGCGAAAAGACAGTTTTAAAGATAAATTATTCAGAATTGTATACTGATAATAGGAATACTTAATTATGCCAGATCCTTCAAACTAAAGCCAATCACCACCTTTTGTGTTATACAGTGTACACTACAAAGGTCTGTTGATCCAGGGATCTTAGTTCAGGGCATAAGGGAAATTAACCAGCTTCAAATATTGATCATCATTACTGGTGCAGGGGGAGAGGATGAAGGTAAGACAGTCAAAATAAACTGATCGTTGTGAAGTCAAAACATGATTTTGGACTAAAACATAAAACCAAGGAGCAAACAAAAATAACAATTTCACAAAAAGCAGTGGTAAAGTTGACCAGATGGTATTTATCACTTGTAGACCCCCAAGCTTGCTTTGACATGAAAACACATAAAACCCATCTAGGTTTTGATGTGATGGTTTACCGGTATATAGGTCTTGTAGGTATGAGTTACATGGGTTTATCCAAGGTAGAGGACCCCTGGAGTTCCACAAACCTCTTTTTCAAACCTTATGTGTCTACTGTTAAAGCCATTTTGAGACAGGGTTTAGCCAGAGACCCGCCTGCCCGCCGGATGGGCGGGCAGTCTGAATTTTTGGCGGGCAGATTTTCAGTCTGGCTGGCAGTCACGTGCTGTTTACCCGCCCAAAGAGAGCCTTTTGGTCGGGACGTTTAGAAGAAAATCATAGCGCTCAGAATTTTATATGAACACTTTGCTTCCCAGCCGAAATTTTGGCTGGCAACAAAAAAAATCTGGCTAATACCCTGTTTTGGGAGGATCCACCGTTATAGTAAAGATTATTTGAGAACATGCCCTGTTCAAATCAAGACCATATACACAAAATATCTTTAACAACATGCTCTTTTATTTCTTTTGTACTAAATTGTAATTTGACCTTAATATATATTGTGCATTAATTAATAAGTATATACAAAATAGGCCTACTTATGTAATACATTTTTACATGAATATATTTTTCTATTCAACATCTATGCCGTAGCCAATGAGTGTTTATATATATGTACTTCCAAGGAAATTAACATGATATAATTATTTTCCTGCTTTCATTATATTTTGATATCCTAATCACATGGAAAGAAGCGTTTATGTTGACTATTTGTTATTGATATCAAAATCCATCTGTGGTATTGGATAAGACCATGTAATTATAACATCAGATAATTTGGAATTGGGTGGGGTGAGATTGGGTCTTAAGGTCAGTAGAGCTTTGGTAGCTAGCTAAGCAGATGTGTCATGGCAACTATCCTATGGGAAGTCTGGGACTAAGCAATCTTACAGTCTAACAAGAAGATCGATCGAAGAACGGTACAACGAAAATTGGCTACATTTGATGGCAGCAATCAACTTGGATATTCTTGCTGTAACATATGACTGTGACTTTCAGTGGTGCAAAACGGCTGTGCCCTAAGTGCACTGTGGCACTGTGTCAAGTATTTCTAGAGATAGCTCAACCCTACCATGCAATGCACAGATCACAGGCTCACTTTAAATTTGACGTCATTCTTGACGCACACGTTTCGCGCTCGATCGGCCTTGGTGTCTCATTATCAACTTAGGCCTCCAGGGCGGTGCCACTAAGAACATGCAGGCTTGGAACCAGCCTGCCTGTCAGAAAAAATAATTGTTGGTGCCACCACAGTGGTGCCGCCCTTGAGGCATAAGTGGACGATGAGACACCATGGCTGATCGAACGTGAAGTAAAATTGAAGATCCTTTGCCTATTTATCGTGATCCAATATAGCAGTCTATGAATTCCTCCATATTCGCGATATCACCATTAAGGCCTTATTTTCACACCCAGCTTTAAATGATCCTAACTAAGCAACGCAATGATATGCCATAATTAAGCATGTGCATGGTTACCCTGAAAGTTCAGACGTTACAGTCCTGACACTTGTTCTTGTGACGGTACAGTCACATAAAACAAGTGTCAGGACTGTAACGTCTGAACTTTCAGGCTGGTGCATGGTATACATCAAGGGTATACATTGGGTATACATCTTCCCACCAAAGATATGACACACCTATCCACGCACCCTAGCTGAATATCCACTCCGGATCGACTAGGTCGAAATCATTTAAAAAAAGTGTCAGTGAAAGTTTCCCTGGAAGGGTTTTTATATCAAACATTTTCCTCACACTAGTTGTATAGGCTATTTGGCTATGCAACCAGAGATTGTGTTAAGTGTACTATATACGATCTCTGATGCAACTAATTTAGGGCCCATAAGTTCCGGTGTGACATGATAATCTGTCCGGCGTGATAAAGTGTCTAGCTGACATGTGCGCATGCGCAGCGAGTGGGGCTGATATGTAAATAGCGCATATATGCTAGGTTTATAGGTTAGGGTTAGGCTTGGCGCAAGTGCCCCCAGGCAAGCCTGCTTCTCTAGGGGCACAACGGTAACAATGTTAAAATTCTTCGACGTTAGTAGGGAATCGACTGTAGCTTTTATTATAATGCGGGCGCGTACAATAATAGTGCACACGTATTCTATATACCTTTTTTAATCTTCTGACATCAAGAAAGTGTGTCAACACTAGATTGTTCCAGTCATATTTTTGCGAACAAATGTTGGAGCATGCGACTTTTCCCTACCAACCGCCATGTGTATGCAGCGCCACCTGGCGAATCCCGCCACCATTTGAACCATATGTAGCCTGGGTCCCAAACTTTGTAACAGTCAATGACCTGTGAAAGAGGGCGCTGCTGTTGTCCTTAAGTTCAAAGTGAGCGACTGACAAGGCCCTCTAGCGGAGAGTCATATGCTAACGGAGAGGAGGAACCAACTCGCATTCACAGGTACCGACATCCGCCAAAAACAAATATGGCGGATGGCTGGTCGGGAACAGTTGTGTGCTCCAACATTTCTTCGCGAAAATATAATCAAAACAACCTAGTGTCGACACACTTTTTTGATCTCAGATGATAGAACAAGGTATATAGAATACGTAAGCACTATTATTGTACGCGCCCGCATTATAATAAAAGCTACAGTCGATTCCCTACTAACGTCGAAGGATTTTAACATTGTTACCGTTGTGCCCCTAGAGAAGCGGGCTTGCCTGGGGGCACTTGCGCCAAGGGTTAGGCTAGCGGCAGGGTTATGATTAGGTTAGGGTTTGGCTCCTTAGGGTTAGGGTTAGTGGCATGAAATAAGCGTGGCCGGCAGGTTTTCACGGCCGGTAAGGTTATAATATGTTACCCCGGCATAAGGTCATTGTGCCAAAGTTTTCCGTGTTTGACATACACTGCTGCCTCTGGGTCCCCTGAAACTGTGAAACGATCATCCCATTCAAACCTGAAGCACACTGCTATGGCACAGGCTTTATCATAATTACATAACCTGCCTTCAGTCCTTCCGCCCCTCACACAATGTATCTGGTCTTTCAAATCACGTTTATAGCCTAATATACTGATATAGGCGTCTCCCACCTCGACTGAACTTTAGAAATGATAACGAAACGTCGGGCTGGTCTGGGGAATTCCACCGGATGAATGCACGTAGAGCATCACTCTCCCAACAGGCTGTGCCACTAAGAACATGCAGGCTTGGAACCAGCCTCCCTGTCAGAAAATCTCTATGTTGGTGCCACCACAGTGGTGCCGCCCTTGAGGCATAAGTGGACGATACACCATAGCTGATCGAACGCGAAATGAAATTGAAGATCCTTTGCCTAATTACCGCGATCCAATATAGCAGTCTACGAATTCCTCCATATTCGCGATATCACCATTAAGGCGATTTTTTCGCGCCCAGCTTAAAATGTCCTAACTAAGCAAGCCAATGATATGCCAGAATTAAGCATGTGCATGGTATGCATCAAGGGTACTGTACCTTGGGTATACATCTTCCCGCCAATGATGTGATACACCTATCCACGCACCCTCGCTGAATATCCACTCCGGATCGACTAGGTCAAAATCCTTTGAAAATAGTGTCAGTGGATAATTTGGAATTGGGTGAGGTGAGGTTGGGTCTTAAGGTCAGTAGAGCGTTGGTAGCTAAGCAGAGGTGTCATGACAACTATTCCACGGGCAGTCTAAGCCATCTTACAGTCTAACAAGAAGTTTGATTGAAAATGAGTATGACGAAAATTATATAATGATATTATAAATATTCTCGATATTATAAATATTTTTTGACGCACACGTTTCGCGGCGCCACTAAGAACATGCAGGCTTAATTGGAACCAGAACCCTGCAGACCTAAGTTGATGATGAGACTCCTTGGCCGATCGAGCGCGAAACGTGTGCGTCAAAAATAACGTCAAAGTTAAGGTGAGCCTGCAATCTGTGCAATGAATGGTAGGGTTGAGCTTTCAGAAACACTCTAGGCCGGGATTTTTTTTTAGTTTTTGGTCTACTCATATGGGTTATTATATCAAACACTTTCCCCACACTAGTTGGAATGCTATGCATAACGGCCGAACGGCATAACGGACGAGTCGCTCTCACCACCCTCTACCATAGGTGGAGGGGTGGGGTGGGGTGGTCGGGGTTGGTCGAGCCGCGAGGGGATTAGTCCGCGGCGATTGAGGGGTGGAGGGGGGGGGGGGGTCGAGGGAATTAGCCTCCGGCGATTGGACTGTCTGTTGTTGTTTGCGCCGTCTCGCCAGAGTGACCGCGAGGCTATTGTGGAGTTGTTTACAACGGTCTGGGTTGGTGTGATCGATTGTATGGAAGAATCGGCAGCGAAAGTTTATAGAGATTTAAGAACAGATTTATTTAACATAGGCCAACAACTCCTTTTATACCCAATTCATCCATGATATCCATAATCAAACAATTTGTTTGGATTGCTGTACTGAAACCTTTAGGCAGGTAGACAGTGACAACCGCTAAAGACAGCTTTGGCAAAGAAGAAGCCAGAATTCAATTACATGCCAATTTCAGACTATGGAGTTGTTATCAAAGGGCTACCAGTTTCAGATGGCAGGGAAGTCGTAACTAATTTAATAAGCCGGCGAATTTAACAAGTTGTTATCAAAGGATGTGGCGTAGTGTTGTGGATTGTTATAATGTTGTTCTCAATTGGCCATATATGCGAGTTATCCGCCAGTAAATGGGTGAAAACCAGAAATTAAACGAGAATTCATAATCATAAACGAAAGTGCATGAAATTCGGGCCTTGTGAATATCTGCAAAATCTTTGCTCTCCACCCTCATTGCCATTAAAATCCGCGTTATCAATGCTCATTACGGGGCCCCCGCGGTAAATTGGCCGTGTGCAAAAATCCGCGTGAATATCCGCAAAAATCCAGGCTCTACACCCTCATTACAATTAAAACCCGCGTCATCGATGCTCATTACGGGGCTCCCCGCGGTAAATTGGCCATGTGCAAAAATCCGCGTGAATGTCCGCAAAAATCCAGGCTCTACACCCTCATTACAATTAAAACCCGCGTCATCGATGCTCATTACGGGGCTCCCCGCGGTAAATTGGCCTGGTGCAAATATCAGCGTGAATATCCGCCATGGCTATGCAACCAGAGATTATGTAAGTGTACTATATACACTCTCTGATGCAACTAATTTAGGACCCATAAGTTCCGGTGTGACATGATAACCTGTCCGGCGTGATAAAGTGTCTGGCTCACGTATGCGCATGCGCAGCGAGTGGGGCTGATATGTAAGTAGCGCATGTATGTTAGGTTTAGGTTAGAGTTAGGATTAGTGGATTAGTAAGGAAATAAGCGTGGCCGGCAGGTTATCACGACCGGACAGGCTATTATCTTACCCCGGCATAAGGTCATTTAGTCCCATATGAGACAGTTGTTGCTCCGCACAACAGTCCCATGTCCGCATGTAGAAAATGAGGGTGTAAGATTTGTTTTGTGGGCGACTAAGTGTTGTTAACCGCACGATCCATCAAACCCTTTTCATTTTGTACTCTGATACCTAAACTTTATATTTACCACAAAACCCACATGCATATGGACTAACAAAGTATCGCATTACTATCAAATCGGTTGAAATGAGACTTTCTTGTTGTTTATCGCGCCATTTCGTATTTGGTCATTCTTCACCAGCAGCTTTCGCCAGGTGGCGTTTCGCTTATTGCGTGTCAACGGCTGGGTATGCGTCACCAAGCATCACCAAGCGAATGGTGTGGTGTGGTTTTAACGACATGCAAGCATGCGCAGTTTCTCCACTGGGTGGGCAAGGTGGCGGACAGAACTGAGTTGTCTGCTGCTTCGAAAAATCAACAGACGATATCGTCGTAATCACGGAGACTTCAACCAAAATAACAAGATAAGTTGTAAGATGCATACTTTTAGAAACTATTGCCATACCCCAAAAAGTTCTCGCCATCAGCACCGCTTCTCGCCACGCGTGTTTGTAAAATGCCGTACATGATTTGATAGACCGGACATGTGGCGTTGTTTCCCAACAACATGGGGCTAAAGGTCATTGTGCCAAAGTTTTCCGTGTTTGACATACATTGCTGCCTCTGGGTCCCCTGAAACGATAATCCCATTCAAACCTGAAGCACACTGCTATGGCACAGGCTTTATCGTAATTACATAACCTGCCTTCAGCTCTTTCACCCCTCACACAATATATCTGGTCTTTCAAATCACGTTTATAGCCTAATATACTGATATAGGCGTCTCTCACCTCGACTGAACTTGAGAAATGATAACGAAACGTCGGGCTGGTCTGGGGAATTCCACCTGATGAATGCACGTAGCGCAACACTCTCCCAAAAGGCGGCGCCACGATGAAGTTGCAAAAAGACAAAAGGATAGAAAGATATAACGACGAAATAGCGAAGTTGGAAAGACAGAAAGACCAAATAGTGAAGTTGGAGAGACAGAATTATACAAAGACAGAAATATATAAGTCTTATATTGTTATTTTTAGAATACACAAATGTGTAACAGTGTGGAATAGTGCGCCACCATGCTAAAAGTGAGAGAACTATAATTCAGACGCACTAAACGCAGAAAAGACTGACAGCACACCAAATGTGCCCCCATGAAGACAACTGTTAAAGCAATATATTCCGTAATTTTTTGTATTACCAACCTCTTCTCCATGTCAAATAAGTACACACTGTCTTGAGTTTAAATCCTGAAAGCCTGCGGGCTATCCGAAGAGAAGCATTTTGGTCAACGGAGCAGAAGTTGGTGGCCGGCTTTATATCCCTACGCGCCTGTTCGCAGTTCGTTATTTTGTGTAAGATGTCGACGGCGGCTCGCTATCACGTCCGCGCGCGATAAAAATAAACCGCACAGTTTTATGTTGAAATGTTTGTTTTACAGAGTCAAAGAGATATAAAAACATATGCATTATAAGTTTTGAGATACTTTAGTATTGATTCTAAAATGTAAAAAATCAAAATGGCGCATGTAAGCATATTGCTTTAACAATGAAACACAACGAATCAACCTTCACACTTTTGAATAGCCCTACTCATCCCCCATCAAGCTATAACTTTCATCGTGTCGTAGAATCTATAAATAGGGTAACCATTTCAATATTTAATACCCTCTAAATTAAATATAGAAGGGTATATTTCGACACGTCTTTCTGGTGTACGTACACCCTTTAATTTCCCTACGGCACATGGCCAAACAACCTTTACACTTTTGAATGGTAAAATCCACTGGTGACGTCATCCTATTGTTCTCTCACGACATTATTTTCTTGTAATGTAGTGTGTAAGTTTCATAGCGACATGAGCTAACGTCCTCGGAAGGCAGCTTGCAATGAGCTGTCTATATGTAATGAAGTGTGTTTGAGTCATAAGGACGTGGATTTTACATAAGTTAATGACCTCGGAAAACGACATTACCGGATAACAATGGGTCCTCGGGCTTCGCCTTCGGGCTCCATTATTATCCGGTAATGTCGTGTTCCTCGGACATTAACTTATACATACGTTACGGTTATAGTTCAGCAAGTGATGCGCTATTAAATTAAATTGTCGCAGGAGAAAACCGTTACCACGACAACGAGGCGTCATCTCGTGGCTCACTCGGCAGCGCGTTCGGCCAGTCTGTTGGGCCAGCACAAGGGACCGGTGTGTGGTTCAAATCTTACTTATGAAAATGTCTATGTTTTCGATAAAGATCCTCGTGTCTTTCTTATCAAAGAAGATGGGGGTTGCAGGGGCCGCAATTTACATAGTTCATACCACTTAACATATGAAAACCAAAACCGCCCCCCCCCCCTATGCAGCATATCTGGATCCGACCCTGAAACCGGCTCCCTCTATCTAGATTCTCTGGATCCGCCCCTGGGTTGATCCAGGAGACATAGCTCCTTTCCACCTTGACCCTTCCCATTCACGCGATATGACCTGCAGAGGTTATTACGATAATCAGGGGGTAAGGGTGTGTGGAGATGGACATATGTATGGCCTGTCCGACTCATCGCTTACGCTGAAAAATGCCTGATAAGTCAGGGTTTTATCTGGCAGCTGTCCAATAAAGCCAACCACGTTAACATTACGTAATTTCGAAACGCTTCTGAGACCAAACGGTAAATACTGCAGTATACACTTCCGCTACTAAACATTAACCCACACCCGAAATCGCTCACGTTTAACATTAGAGTGATCAGTTTGGTTCGCCATCCGACAGAAGCGCAACGCAGTTTCATTTTGTCATTATTTATTTTATCTCTTTTTTTTCACAGACACGTAAAAATGCAATCTTTCACATTCCACCAACTTTATTAATAGTACTGAGAATAAGACTACACTAGGTGGTGTGGGGTCGGAGGCGTGACTGGGAGGACTAGGTGCGTGAGGAGTGTGACTGCCAGACAAAGAGGACTCCTGGGTATAAAGACTTGACAAATCAATCACAATGTCTCGGCGCATTCTCTCATCGCACTCCCGACAAATCATGCACATGTCAAGCCGGGGTTCACACAGTCGTACATTATAAAAAACATCGTACAAATCAGTCGCCAACAAAAGTCCGACCCGCCTCCCAACCTGTACTTACACATCCCTATCCCTCAGCTATCGTCTCTTCCTGTACAAACAATTCGCCTTTGGAATCAGCTACTACAGTATAGCAACCCTTTCTGGGTATGTACAGAATGGGATGTCGCAGTAACCCCCACTACACGTAGATTCGCCTTTTTGCAGTTATTTCTTTACGCATAGAACAGGCTCTTGCAGGAATACCCCCTTTCAGCTACACTTTCAGAGCGTATAAGAGTAACCTCCCCCCTCCCCTATATGCGCGGCGAGGTTTATTTTGTGGCGAAGTCCTTGAGCTGTTCCAAGAAGCCGATGTAGGTGGAGTGTTCGTAGGACGTGCTCAGTTTGACCATCTCGTCCACGAAGTCTCCGTCAACGCCTCGCTCCTCCAGCATGTTCAGCAGCATGTCGTACAGGTTCTATGGGTCAAAGTCACCATCTATTATCATCTCATCATCTAAAATTAAATATTACCTAATTTAAGTTATATCGCCTCATCGCGTTAATATTTTAACTTTTTTCTGAAACGTTCCTTATTTTAAACGGAAGTTACTGCAGTACTTGCAGAACATTGTATTTCTGCATCGATTCATCACGGACAACACTAGCAGTCTGGTAACTGAAGCTTGCACATCTATTAATATGCCAATATCTATGACGTCAAGAGCTCAACACACCCTTTCCAAGAAAATATTTAAAAAAATTATGCTACCCCTATCAATGCCGCATGAACCACTTTCAAATACAGATTTCCTCGGTAATTTCATGAAGATCTGATAAAATGGTTCACGCTAACTCGCCCCACCAATACCACTGTATGGTTAAACACGACTGGTCGTCCACATGAACCCAGCAAGAGACGAGAAGATCCAGGGTACCCCAGTCCGGATTACTTACCCCATCCATGACCTGTCCGGACAGTGTGTAAACCTTGTCGTCCCAAGTCTCGTCAGCCTTCAGCAAGGCCACGTCTTGGATCTCAATCATGTCCTCTGAGAAAAAGTAAATACAAACATGGGTTTATAATGGGCATTACCGGTACTTCTGCATCGATCCAATGGATCATTACACAAATAATCATGATAAAACGAATGTTAATCAACGAATAACTGATTGCTAATTTGCAGTTATCGCACCAATGGTTCACAGATATGTAGTTGTCTAACCTTTGTAGTACTAATATCAGAGAATTTCACCATTTATGATTAGATTTTAAATGTGGCAATATGCCAGAGATACAATATCTGAGACATATTCATTACATACTTTATATGGCTCAAGGGGTTACAATATATTGTGCATATATATATGTATATATGTATATGTATATATATATATATTACAAGTATACTATCTACTTGACAGCAATATATACTCCAGGGAACACTTCCCCGCTTCTCACCATAGGCTGGTTCCTCCCCTTCCGCGGGAGCCTCAGCCTCATCCATTGGGAAGATGCACTGGATGGCCAGGGTCCTGTCGCCCCCAGACTTCTTGACCTCCACAACAAAGGGCGGTCGAGACACCATCTGCACAGAAATGTCCCAGTCATTATGAATGATATGCATTAATTAAGGTCAATGGCATTAAATACAGCATGCCAACAGATAATCATGGTGTTAATAGGGTGTTCTTCTGATAATGTTAATGGAGGAGACAGAATATCAATGGCAGTGTATTTGGGCTCAACAGCAGGGTGACCACTTTAGATTAAATTTTGGATGTGACTGTAAATAAAAAGAATTCAGAAGCACCAGCATCTATATATGAGGCCTGTACATGTATACATACAGGTCCCAGACACATGCCTCTTTACATACCTGACCAGCAGCTTCAGGAACATTATCCCCTTCCTTGAAGTCAATTGGGTTGACATCTTCCACAGAGTGGTTTATGTTGAATTTGACTGTTACTCTGTAAAATAGTATGAAATATAATGTTGGTATGTCAGACCAGTTTTACGCACATGAACTGATGAAGGCTAACTTGTAAGAAAGTTACCTGGTCAAGGAAATGGGGTTAGACCAAACTTATAGCAGGTACTGCTGGGTTCATACCCACCTGTTGATTTACAGCTTAGCCTACTGTAAACTGCCTTTTTTCACATATATATATATATATATACAGGCTAAGCTGTAAATATATATATATATATATATGCATACATATTAGAAGCTGCACCCCAACTTTGGCCTCCAAACTTGGTCGGCATGCGCCCAGAACCATTTCCGGGAAAATACATATTATAAGCCGCACCTGGACTTCAGCCTCTCTCGACTCACTTCCCCCCTATCATCCCTGCTACTCCCTCCATCCAGCGCCCTTTCTTGTGTCCCTGCCTATCATAATCCCATCCGGCAAAACCAAGCCAATTATTCTAGCAGTTGCGACGACAAAACATTCGCCTATCCTTTGCCATCACACCTCTTATTAAGTGTCACAACAGTGGCAGGCTCTCCTGGCATGTACTGCATATTTATGAACCACTGTCGCGCCTACCCATTACAACATTTCTGTCTAGCTTGAGTAACCTATTACAGTTCGTGTGAGGACGGCAGCCGTATCATATTACACTGATGACGTTATGATGCAATCAATTATTTTGGCAACACCATAAATTTCCGTATTTCCCCCCCTCAAATGCACCTAGACCCCTGGCCATTCTCACTTGAAATTGGCAAAATGCTTTATTTAAAGCTGCACTGTGACTTTGCGGTCAAACATGGAAAGCGCATCATGCAACTTCCTAATAGTAGCAGTGGCTTCAAAAAGGTAGTTACACCAACCGAGCTAGGGCTTTATTTAACAGGAAATAAGATCCTCTCCCCTCACCCCTTTCTACCCTCATCATTTGTTAGGCAACATTACACAGACTGATGATATTCATTATGTACAGGCAACTGAAACAAAGTATATGTGACAGTGACCACCTACATTTCTGTATCAGTTTTTCTTTCCAAAACAAGATTGGCCCCAACTTTGCTCTTGATCTCAAAGCCTTTGATCTGTGGTAGCTTTCCTGATTCCTTTTCATTATTCTTCTCTAGCTTGATCTCTTCCGTCAAAAAGTCTGCTATTTCTTTATCACCTGAAAAGGAATATAGATATGATATGGATTGACAATCGTTAATTATCACTGACCTTTAACACAAATATTAAAGTTTTTACTCCTCATTACAAGAAATAAATTTAGAAATTTATATTATGTTTAAATTTATATTAATTTTAGATCATCCCCAGTAAATGTAGATGCTGAAATAGCTCTACCATTAAGTACCATTAACAATTGCTACAAAAGTTATACCCTATATTAAATAAAAGGTCATAAAAGACTAAGCTTTTAGGAGTTAAAGCTGCTCATGCAGTAATTTTTTATTTAAATGATGCTTTTCGAAACATTTTGGAAACACATTTAGAACACCTTGTCTGATTGTATAAATGTAACTTTCATGAGAAATAGATCCATCATCACATGACAAATGGGATAAAACTGCCGCAATGTCCAATATTTAGTGTCTGAAGTCAATAGACATAACTGCCAATGAAGCTAAGTACAGGTAAAGGAAACCCAAAATACGGTAATGGAAACCTGGCATATACATCTATTTCAGTCTGCCTATTTCCCAAAGATCTTGGCCATAAAAGCGTTGAAGCCATCTGCGCAGTTACATCGTGCTAATTCAGACCTCGCCGGGTCCGTGGTCCACCCTCTACTCGTCCTCCCTCCCATGCGCTCGCTGAAACTTTTCCACCATAATATGTGTATATCCGGTTAAAGCTGAATGCTGGCAATGCATATCATATTTCATAGAACTCATAACAACATCGCTCGCTCCCACCTCAAGAGAAAATACCATTGCGAAAGCTGGGTTCAATTACTCAATGTTAGAAAAAACATTAAACGAAATGACACCTCTTTGAACAATACAAGTAATTAGCAACATTAGAAACTAGAGATTGCAATATTACATGAACAAATTATTTATGTGAAACTTGACATATCGTCAGTCAGTGGAGATGGCAATTCAGTGTAGACGGCAATTAGCTGATGTGCCGTTATTCTTGCTGCTTCATGTCATATTTGCACCTGCCACCCCTAACCCACCTGCACTTAATCTGATCCCCAACCCCCCACCGTCTGCCGCCATCCAGCGCTTCACCACCTGTCAGTGATGCAGGTAATCCCCCCTACCTCACCCCCCACCCTACACTGACACCTCGCACCCCGGCTGGCGGCTACGGGCACGAGATTTCCGGGTGCAAACGAGATTTCTGCAATGGTGCTACCGAGATAGGAGTCATTTGAATAACAGCCCTCGACAGAATTGGATATAACTCGGTCAAATGGCTACTAATTGTATTGGATTTTTGTTTACAGCTAGCAAACAAGTAAACTTAAGATTGTATCTATTATATATATGTACATACCCAGTCACTGCCACAGAAAGGTAGTTGGTACTATTCCAGGTTTTTTCCAACTATTCTGGGTTTTTTCCAACTATTCCACAATTATGACAGCCATATTGATGGGGACTGGTGGGTTTAATTTTTTTTTTTACCAGTCAGATCGCTAAATTAATTTTAAGATGTAAACTTTCAGATTGCAGATCGCGAATAGGTCGTTGGACACTAGCCCCATCAGATGGCTTGTTATGGATTTTATATTGTTCTATGTCCATAACAGCCACACCGTGGGTCCCCATGTTTGGTCCCAATCACCATGAGAGGTCCACTTTATAAGTTGCTGGAGGTTTATATACAAAACACTCACCTTTAATTCTTACTTTTTTAGGTTCCAGAACATTATATTCCAGGAGTGTCTGACAGAAATAAGTTTCCTGCTACTAATACTCACTCAATTCTTTTATTTGGTCCGTTAACAACTTTTGCTGACAAGTTTTGTTGTCTTGTGTTGTGTTATCTCACGAGACCGCTAGATGTCACTCGTTTCTTCCGGTAAACGCCCTCTGGCGAACTGGTTGCACATTTCCCAAAGACCTGGTTCCAACACTCTTTCTGTTTATTAACAGTGACACATATTTTTGTCATGTACAGAGGACAGGTGACACTTACTGTTAATAAACAGAACGGGAACTAGGTCTTTGACAAATGCGCAGCCAGTTCGCTAGAAGGCGTTGACCGGAAGGTACTAGCGACATCTAGCGATCTCGTGGGACGAGACAACACAAGAAGATGGCAACGCTAGCCAGGAAAACTTGTTAGTGAACAAAATGAATGAGTTGAACTAGTGTTAGTTGCATGAAACGTATTTCAGTCAGACACTCCTTGAGGATAATGCTCCTGAACTTAAACAACTAAAAATTAAAGGTAAGTATTTGGTGTCAAAACCTCCAGCAACTTGTAAAGTGGACATCTCACCATTTTTTAGACTGAATATGGCGGCCTACGCCGTGGCGGTAAGGACGGCCTATCAGTCTGCCGTAACCATTAACGCCATCAAACGGGGCTAGTTGGACACCTGTGTAATATTGTTACTGTTACTAATACTAGTGTTAGCTTACATATTAGAATAATATGCAAATCCAAAAACACAAATTGCCAAGACATCTATTCACTATCTAGGCTACCTTCTGTGTGGAGGCCACAGCAACCGCAGGTCCTGGGCCAAGACTCAGAGGTCCTGGCCACCCCGACCTGCCGCTGACTTGGGGGGCTGCACATGTTCCACATCGACCTTGTGAATCCTCTGGCGATAGACAGGTTTCGACTGGCCAGTCTCAGGCTGCTGCCACCAAAACTGACACCCGTCTGGGACTGCAGCAGGCTGCAGCCCACCCGCGACAAACCTCTCACAGCAGCCGACATTGTCTTTCGTTAAATACTGTGCAAAATGGAGAATGAAATGAGACGAGATATGATCCGACGGATGAAAGAACACAACAGTGATCCACACGAGGTTCCAGGGCACTTCCGGTGTGTTAATTTACCTCCTTCGCCGGCGACGGTGAAGAGCTCTTTATTGTAATTGCGCTGGTTCGCTGGTGAGCACTGCCGCATGTGAAGCCCCTGGGTGAAGCCGCTCTCCATGATCATTAGTTCTAGTGTGACAATCAGTCGTGGAAGCACGGATGTCGGCGTTATGTGCAGACCATCAAGCGGTAGTCAAAAAGGAGGAGGAAAGCGGTAAACCGACCGCCAGCTGAGGAAGGCCTCGATTTGAAGTAATTTTTGCTTAGATGCCATTCAAACATCACAGCTATATAGTCAACTTCAAGTTTCGACAGTTTACCTGTTGTGCGCCGCCCGGACTGTGATGTGAGCTAGGACCTATATTATGGCCTGCCCTGTTAATTAATGCGTGAAAATGACTTTACTTTTACTTTACTAGGACCAGTGAGGGCTCTCCGGGCTGGTCGGAAGCAAAAGTGAAAGTGGGGTGGGAGCTGAGGGGCCGGCCGACGGCGCCAACGTTGAAAAGCTATAAACGGGGTGGACTGTGTGTGGTAATTTATCTTGGTTTCCAAACTAAAATGGTGGAGCAAATGCCCACGCCTATCACCTCCACCCTACGCTTTCGACGGGCTTGCTATTACCAAGGATAGTGTAAATTATAGTTATCACCATTATCCTTGCCCTCACTGTGATAACGATAACAAGTTCCGAAAAAAATTGTTTCTCGTTCATCGGGGAACCAGCTTAATCAATCGCCGCGCCTGAAGAGTGAGCGCACTGGGTCACCAGAACTTTCAGAGGAGTATTATGTGGGGAGACGTTCTCGTCGTTACGATATAGCTATTGGATTACAGCATAAGTACGTTACTTAACTTCGATGGATACCAACTTCAATTAGTATCTTTGAAGCAGTTAAACCGCTCAAACTATTTTAAACAGTCAACGGCGTCCTCACGCTATCCCATTGCGGAGTACCCCTGTTGCATGCCCCTCCCTGGCTTATCCGCTCTGGGGAGCGGATGCCCCCTCTGTATCTATCAATCATAATGGCACCGTACGAACACATGGAGCGGAGACGGTATCAATATCATGTATTTTACATAAGGGGGGCATCTCGATCCGCATGGAGGGGCATTTCCTCATGTGACACCAGAACTTAGCCTGAACATTCAGAGGTACACACTGACTTTTTATGTATTTATGTAACTTACTGTACGTGGTACAGTCATAAGAACAAGTGTCAATTTAGTTCCATCTCCGAAACCTAGTGGCTCTGCACGCTCCGCCAACAAGGTGTGTGCTGGAACTAGTGTCAATTAAGACTTTTTCATCTGAACTTTCACACTATGCAGAACCTTACACTATACACACTATACAGACTACATGCACTCAGATAAGTTGTCAGTTGATATGATGCCAGCCTCCTACACATAAATTTGCATATGTGAGGCTGGCGTTGTATTAACCTCTTCAGACCTGAATTCCTGAAGGCCGAATTGTTACGGTGCCTATCTGAACCCCCAAATTTTGGGGTCCCAGTCAGAAGAGGTTAACTGATTTGAGTGCATGTGCTGTGCTACAGACTGTGCATGTCTTATAGCAGGCCGGGGCTAGGATAATTAAGCTTGTGAAGTGCATGGTAGTGAGACCCCAAAACAGAGAGCATGGAGTTTCTGAGGCTAGTGAAGTAGGAGTAAAGCTCATATACTATAGCCTGGCAGGGGCACTATACGTATATTTAGGTATATAGGCCTGGTATATATATTGCTCAAATGACCCCTCTCATCTCTCAATCCTCTGAGCAGATATCTATAATTTCTCTCAATGTGCCCATCTGAAACTGAACTTTTATCAAAATTGCATCTCAAGATATTTTGAGTTGATATTCCAGTTGATATAAAAAGTGTTCAAATAGAGTTTTAGCTTTTTACTATATATATTCAAGTTGATATCAAATATATCAAATATCTTTTCAGAATTAAGTACTAATTTAGTTTATGAATTAAGTCCCTTTTAGTAAACGAAGTATTTAACCCTTGGTTTTTTTACATTACTTAATGCTCAAAGATATTACAACAATTTAATGAATTAGTTTTCAGAATCTATCACATAATCTGATACCTTGGATTAAAAGGGACTCTTATTTATATTGCAGATGATATACACACTATGTCTTCCAGACAAGCACTTCATTATGTTTTTAAAGTTGGGAACAGAAAGGAAACAGATCATTTCTACCGCAATATTTTGGGCATGAAGGTAAAAAATTATATGGCTTTCATAAACCTAGAATATTTAGTTTAAAGTAGTATGAAATGAGTCAATTTCATGATTGTCTTTATAGCCACAAGCCCAACTGTCCCTGGAGTGTTCTTGGCAAAAGTTGAAATAGGTAAATCATATATGTTAATATTCACTATACCGGTATATATATTTCCTGCTTAAGTCTATTAATACATTGGGTATAAAAGGGAAGGTTGTGCTGTGGCCCCACTTAATATGCCATATGTGTCTCTCATAAGTATCTATCTGTGTATTAATGTAATCTGGTGGTGGCATTAAAAAAAAAAAATGTCCACAGAATAATGTTATGACCCATACAGTGCTCTATATGCTAAACTATGTTTATTTGTAGGTTCTTCGACATGAAGAGTTTGATGCAGGTTGCAAAGCCTCATGCAATGGGTAAGAAAGGATGACATGGATGTAAATCTAAGCTAGATTAACAACCTATCACTTTATAATAATAATATAATCTGTTATTGCTGTGAAGAGTACACGAATCAAAAATAATTCTTTACATTCTAGTTGACTACATATTTACAAGGGCTTACTTTTTATCACCTCCAGTGCAAAATGCTTAGCGTAACAGTTACTAGTGTAGATACTTGAGGTACCTGTATATAAAGGTATGTCCTGCCACAGGTTATTAGCCAGTGACCTGCCTGCCCGCCGGCAGGCGGTAACTCAGGGGGTGTTTACCCGCCCAAAAAGGCGTCTTTGATCAAAGGTCTAGAAGTAAACCCTAGCGCTCACAATTGTATATGACAACGAGAACTGCTGCTATTTACCAACCAAAATTTTAGCTGGTAAAAAATAAAATTCTGGCTAATACCCTGTCACCCCAGATATATATATGCTTCCAGTCCTTATGATGGTCGATGGAGCAAGTCAATGGTCGGCTATGGACCGGAGGACAGTCACTTTGTAATGGAACTGACTTACAACTATGGCATTGGGTGCTACCAGATTGGCAATGACTTCCAGGTATAACCTATTATAATTGTGTTACCAGCTGTCTTAATTCACTCGTATAAAGAGAATTCCCACTCATTCCAGAGTGAAATGACGATGTACATTCTGAAAAATGTTCATGATATATTTTGACAAATATGGCCAATAAAACGTGATATTTATTTACTGGCGTGAAAATGCTGTTTATACTTGGTCATGCATATGAAAGAAACGAGAAACACGACAAAAATTGTACATACAACGTTACATTGGATATTCATGGGAGGATGCCTTGTACTTACATGATCGGTCCGTATTATTGTTTTTTGTAGTCCAGTTTGGTGAGGTGGCAATCTTTGACTCTGTTGTGATTTTGGCTAGGGTATAACGATACACTCGGCGGACGTGTTGGCCAGAGCGAGAAGACACGGCTGGGCAGTCTCCCGGCAGTCAGACACCCTCCACCTCCTGCACGCACCCGATGGCTATAAGTTCTTTGTCAAGGACGAACCAGCTTCAGGCGGTGAGAAATTTTGTTCTCCAATGATGTCATAGTTAACACATTTTTCATCAAGTCACACAGTTGCCTTGGAATTGTCTTGCGTTGGAATTCAAGGCTTTTGATTTCTAGCTGTCTTTTGTAAAATAAAATGGATATTTTTGCAGATCCTGTGAAGAAAGTGACATTGTCTTCGTCTAACATACACAAATCTATTGGTAAGTCGATTTATTAGTGTAACTGTGCAGTCCCAATGTGCGCTGGTTAATGAGGTGTTTCATGCCTCCGTTTATAATGTTGTGTTAATCGCTCCATTACAAAAGAGAAAGCACGCGTACATAATGAATGACCCAAGTGAAGCCACTGTTTCTTCATGCAAGGCCTTAGGGCAGAGCAAGGCACACAATTTAGTTTTTGATCACATTTGTGTATAAAGTATTTGTAACAGTGAATTGCTTGTTTACTCCCGCCATCTTGCTCAGAAATAAGCCACACGTACTGTCGTTGCTAAGGTTCTTCGCTTTTGATTGATATCAATGCCCAAAAAAATTGTCGAAATCTTTCTTTGTTAATTCTGCGACGTGTAATTTGTTGCCCTTGCATAAAGAGCGCTGAATTTTCTTGATATTTTCAAAAAGTGCATTGAGAACCTTTTAAATTGGTTAGACACATACCTACCGCTTGTTCTTGCAGAGTACTGGCATGGGAAACTTGGCATGATGTTATACGAGCAAGATAGCAAACGATGCGTCCTGGGGTATTCGGAAAAGCAGGTAAGCCTAAGAGCCAGTTTGAATGAATTTGATAATGATGATAATTATGATAATGTTGTTATAGATCGAGGCCCGCTTGAATCTGTGTCTAATTTGATTTGTTTAGGTCAATCTCGAATTGATTGAGGCCGACGCACCGCTGGACCGAGCTACAGCGTTTGGGAGAATAGCTTTTTCTTGTCCCAGTGAGCAGGTATGTGATTATAAATATGATCATAGATGATCTTTCTACTTGGAATATCTGTTTGGAATTCTTAAGCAATGTCTTGATACATGTTTTAGTAATGTTAATCATCGTAATACTATTTTTTACTGGATTTATGTAGTGGAGCTGTTTATACAACAATTACATACAGCGGATAAAATTTTCATGTGAATTTGTACGTCGGTCATGTTACAATGTTACATATGTCATATGCTAGACTTGTTTTTACCGTTTGACCTTTAGCTTCCGGACATCCAGCGTTCCATGCAAGACTCCGGCGAGATGATCCTGACTGAACTGGTGACCTTGGATACTCCCGGCAAGGCCACGGTGGAGGTAGTCATCCTGGCTGATCCCGTGAGTATTTCGCTTGTATATGACATTGGAGCAGAATAGCGTGAAGTCGCGCCAGGCAAAGAAACGAAAGGGGTCTGGAATGGATGGTTCAGGGTCCATTGTCAATTTTTCAAAATTATCAGAATCGAATGTCGATGGTTCACGACGTACCATGTCGCTTTTTTGCTAAAATGCCACTATCTGTGTCGATGTCCCTTTTTTAGATCATCAGTGTCGGAATTTGGGGATCAATGTCACATGTCGATTTTTGCGAATATGCCTGTGTCAACATTTACCCTTTCCAGACCCCTAAAACATCCCACGCAATTCTGGTTGTCTCAGAACGGCTTGGCATCGCGTCAGGTCCCTCCCTTCCCCGAAAGTACACTCTACCAACAGAACCGAAGAATTATTGATTGTTACGACGAAAATATATTATACCAAGCATGTTCTGCTAACAGAGCCGAAGGAGTATTGTTGTTCCGGATTTTTCCTTAGATTCATAGTTTTTGAGTTATTGGCCATCCAGATTTTACTGTTCAACTTGCAAAAATTCAGTGTCGCTACATGAATAAAAGCCGGTGACCCATACAGGGTGAAGTATGCACCGATGTTACCGGCATCATTTGTGCCAAAAGGCATAGCAATGGACCAAATCGTTTGAACGCCAAAACTGATCGAACTTTAACATGAGAGCCTATGGGCCATGCCCATGCTTAAAGCCGCTCAATCGGGTGACGAGCCGCGTTATGTCTATTGATTTGACCGTGTCTACGGAATGTAATGTATCCTTATAATACATCATGTTAATAGATGCTGCCACAAACAAATGGCGTTGGGACCCATGGAGGTCTAGTGGGAACACATAATCGTTATCATAAATAAACAAAGAAGTGTTCTTTGATAACCACGTGTCACGGTGTCGACCACGTGTCGCGGTGTCGACCACGTGTCACGGTGTCGACCACGTGTCACGGTGTCGACCACGTGTCGCGGTGTCGACCACGTGTCACGGTGTCGACCACGTCTCACGGTGTCGACCACGTGTCACGGTCTCGACCACGTGACACGGTGTCGACTTGACCGTGTCTTGCTCTTGGCCTGGTATTTCAGGACGGACATGAGATATGTTTTGTTGGCGAGGAAGGGTTCCGGGAGCTTTCCCAGGTTGACGCTAGGGCCGAGGACCTGCTAAACGAGGTTAGTTACCGGGCCAGCGTCTACGTGAAGTCTCCATCAGTGTATATATATACTGTGTTATTCGTGCGTTTTGTTTACCTAATCCTCTTGTATACGTACATTTTTATCGATACATTTTGACCAATACATTATCAAAAATAAGATTGATCCAGCGTCTACGTGAAGTCTCCATCAGTGTATATATATACTGTGTTATTCGTGCGTTTTGTTTACCTAATCCTCTTGTATACGTAATTTTTTATCGATACATTTTGACCAATAAATTATCAAAAATAATATTGATTTGGATCTTACTACATGTAAGTCTGCATGTTACTCTTGCGCTATTATTAAACGGCGGCCAGTCATGCGCGTCCGTCGACGTCGCTCTTCAGTCTACCGTCGCGCCATCGTGCCGTCGTGCTACACTGCCATCGCGCCACCCTGCCATCGGGCCATCGCATCACCCTGTCATCGCGCCACCCTACCATCGTGCCATCACGCCACACTGCCATCGTACCAACTTACCATCGTGCCATCTTACCACCCTACCATCGCGCCATCTTACCACACTGCCATCGCGCCATCTTACCACACTGCCATCGTGCCATCTTACCACCCTACCATCGCGCCATCTTACCACCCTACCATCGCGCCATCTTGCCACCTTACCATCGCGCCATCCTACCACACTGCCATCGCGCCATCTTACCACCGTACCATCGTGCCATTTCACCCCCCTACCATCGCGCCATCTTACCACCCTACCATCGCGCCATCTTACCACCCTACCATCGCGCCATCTTACCACCCTACCATCGCGCCATCTTGCCACCTTACCATCGCGCCATCCTACCACACTGCCATCGCGCCATCTTACCACCGTACCATCGTGCCATTTCACCCCCCTACCATCGCGCCATCTTACCACCCTACCATCGCGCCATCTTACCACCCTACCATCGCGCCATCTTACCACCCTACCATCGCGCCATCTTACCACCCTACCATCGTGCCATCTTACCACCCTACCATCGTGCCATCTTACGACCCTACCATCGCGCCATCTTACCACCGTACCATCGCGCCATCTTAGGACCCTACCATCGCGCCATCTTACCACCCTACCATCGCGCCATCTTACCACCGTACCATCGTGCCATTTCACCCCCCTACCATCGCGCCATCTTACCACCCTACCATCGCGCCATCTTACCACCCTACCATCGCGCCATCTTACCACCCTACCATCGCGCCATCTTACCACCCTACCATCGTGCCATCTTACCACCCTACCATCGTGCCATCTTACGACCCTACCATCGCGCCATCTTACCACCGTACCATCGCGCCATCTTAGGACCCTACCATCGCGCCATCTTACCACCCTACCATCGCGCCATCTTACCACCGTACCATCGTGCCATTTCACCCCCCTACCATCGCGCCATCTTACCACCCTACCATCGCGCCATCTTACCAACGTACCATCGCGCCATCTTACCACCCTACCATAGCGCCATCTTATCACCCTATCATCGTGCCATCTTATCACCCTACCATCGTGCCATCTTACCACCCTACCATCGCGCCATCATACCACCCTACCATCGCGCCATCTTACCACCTTACCCTCGCGCCATCTTACCACCCTACCATCGCGCCATCTTAGGACCCTACCATCGCCCCATCTTGCCACCCTACCATCGCGCCATCTTACCACCCTACCATCGCGCCATCTTACCACCCTACCATCGTGCCATCTTACCACCCTACCATCGCGCCATCTTACCACCCTACCATCGTGCCATCTTACCACCCTACCATCGCGCCATCTTACCACCCTACCATCGCGCCATCTTACCACCCTACCATCGTGCCATTTCACCCCCCTACCATCGCGCCATCTTACCACCCTACCATCGCGCCATCTTACCACCCTACCATCGCGCCATCTTACCACCGTACCATCGTGCCATTTCACCCCCCTACCATCGCGCCATCTTACCACCCTACCATCGCGCCATCTTACCACCCTACCATCGCGCCATCATACCACCCTACCATCGCGCCATCTTACCACCCTACCATCGCGCCATCTTACCACCGTACCATCGTGCCATTTCACCCCCCTACCATCGCGCCATCTTACCACCCTACCATAGCGCCATCTTATCACCCTACCATCGTGCCATCTTATCACCCTACCATCGCGCCATCTTATCACCCTACCCTCGCGCCATCATACCACCCTACCATTGCGCCATCTTACCACCCTACCCTCGCGCCATCTTACCACCCTACCATCGTACCATCTTACCACCCTACCATCTTACCACCCTACCATCGTGCCATCTTATCACCCTACCATAGCGCCATCTTACCACCCTACCATCGTGCCATCTTATCACCCTACCATCGCGCCATCTTACCACCCTACCATCGTGCCATCATACCACCCTACCATCGCGCCATCTTACCACCCTACCCTCGCGCCATCTTACCACCCTACCATCGTACCATCTTACCACCCTCCCATTGTGCCATCTTACTACCCTAACATCCTGCCATCGTCACTTGTACTAAACAGCGTGACCGTCTGTCTGCATCCAGCCTTTTGTTGGACATTGACATTATACCTTTAGATACCTTTGCTGAAGTTGAGTATGGGACTATGGTACGTAGACAATGGTCACCTTGGTATGTTCGCATTCGTCATATATGTTACCCTAAGTAACGTGTTGATTGGATTTGATTAACAAAGTGACTACCACTTGTTCCCTGTTCATAAGCGCTGAAGGCAGATAAATCCGACGAGTGGTTTGCCGGGAAGGGTCTGACCAAATCCACCGCGTGACGTCATCCTTCCATATGTTTCTACCCGGTTTTTGTGATTTGTGACTTCGCTTTCGGGTGTGTCCGTGTCATCTTAATATAACGCATGAGAAGACCTAGAAAGTGTGTTGTAGAATCTCCTGACCTTGACATCATGTTCGAATGTGATGCCTGTTTGTGATATGCTCTGGTGGTATTATATCGTGATACATTCTCGTGATATTATCTCGTGATACATTCTCGTGATATTATCTCGTGATACATTCTCGTGATATTATCTCGTGATATTATGTCGTATACATTTTCGGGATATTTTTCCGTTGTATAATCTCAGGATATCATCTCTTGATATCATGTCGCGATAGTATCTTCTACCGGTCCCTGTAATCCATATCTCGACCTCCACACACCGTAACATAAAGGACCGTACTTGACTTTGTAATCCATATCTCGACCTCCACACACCGTAGCATAAAGGATCGTACTGGACTTTGTAATCCATATCTCGACCTCCACACACCGTAACATAAAGGACCGTACTGGACTTTGTAAACCATATCTCGGCCTCCACACACCGTACCATAAAGGACCGTACTGGACTTTGTAATCCATATCTCGACCTCCGCACACCGTAACATAAAGGACCGTATTGGACTTTGTAATCCATATCTCGACCTCCACACACCGTAACATAAAGGATCGTACTGGACTTTGTAATCCATATCTCGACCTCCACACACCGTAACATAAAGGACCGTACTGGACTTTGTAAACCATATCTCGACCTCCACACACCGTACCATAAAGGACCGTACTGGACTTTGTAATCCATATCTCGACCTCCGCACACCGTAACATAAAGGACCGTACTAGACTTGCAATCCATATCTCGACCTCCACACACCGTACCATAAAGGACCGTACTGGACTTTGTAATCCATATCTCGACCTCCACACACCGTAACATAAAGGACCGTACTAGACTTGTAATCCATATCTCGACCTCCACACACCGTACCATAAAGGACCGTACTGGACTTTGTAATCCATATCTCGACCTCCGCACACCGTAACATAAAGGACCGTACTAGACTTGCAATCCATATCTCGACCTCCACACACCGTACCATAAAGGACCGTACTGGACTTTGTAATCCATATCTCGACCTCCACACACCGTAACATAAAGGACCGTACTAGACTTGTAATCCATATCTCGACCTCCACACACCGTACCATAAAGGACCGTACTGGACTTTGTAATCCATATCTCGACCTCCACACACCGTAACATAAAGGATCGTACTGGACTTTGTAATCCATATCTCGACCTCCACACACCGTACCATAAAGGACCGTACTGGACTTTGTAATCCATATCTCGACCTCCACACACCGTACCATAAAGGACCGTACTGGACTATGTAAACCATATCTCGACCTCCACACACCGTAACATAAATTTAAGGACCATACTGGACGTTGTAATCCATATCTCGACCTACGTTGAACGTGGAATGTACTGGGAGGTGTCGTGCCCCGTTTGAAGCCATGTGTGGACAATAGCGACCTAACACCAAGTTATTAAATCATTGATCCGTTGATTTTATACTTGATTCACATGTGACACCTGCTGCCATTATTTTTTGCATCATTGATTAAAGTTCGCTTTGTATGTGTTATTCAAATTCGTTGCGTTGCATTTACACGCCATCGTATTTTTATTTAGTTGTTAAAGAGGTTTGTTTTATTTCATTTTTAAATGATATTAGTATTTATGATTTGCGCTGCTTCCATTAGTGACGTTAGACCTGTTTACTCGTACAACATTTACCATGAAAAACTGGGGACATATTTTCAATGGATGTAGGTTGGCTCTTAGTCAAGATAAGAATTGTATGCAGTAACTAGCAGGGCATGTTGTTTGGTAATTTTTGTTGGCCGAAGTGTATCGCGGGAAAATGTGGCTTTTTTGTGTGTAGTAACTGCATCAACATTTGGACATCGTTGCTGTTTTTTGCCTATTAACATATGATAGTAGACTATCATCTATTTCGCACGCAGTTAGCTTTCACATTGCTAGACGTTTGTCAAAAAGCTTTGTCCAGTCATAATGTTGGCAGAATATCGCTGTATGAGCAGCTTTAATAAATTGTGTTGTTGGTATACAAACGTGTCCGTGCCAAGGTTAACGATTAAAAGTGTACCATTTACACCAATGGTGGATTTGTTTTTAGGCATTCGTATGCCGGTCTGCAAGTAAATATACAAGGGATGCAACTTCTGAGGCTGAATAAAATTGTATCACACGTGACCATATAAGATGATAAATAAACCGGTGTGTTTTATTTCATATCGCTGTGTTGAGTTAGTGACGTCTTTGTAATGAGATTGGACGAGATGGAAAGATACGTTCATTTAAGACGTTGGAATTAATGAATCGTTCTACCATGTTCGAGCGAAGCATTGATTCAGCATAGCTCACGTATGACTCAGGCCCACCTACCATTGATAATAATGATATATTCCGTGGGCTCTAACATGGCAGATGGACCTGTTATTGAGACGGCTACGAAACCTTCAGCGAGAATGACACAAAAGTTCCTTTGATGGTGCTGAATGCTTATAAAATACAATACGTAACCTACGAGGTAAACACCCAATTCTGCAAACTGGATTGATGTCCTAAGCCCATGAGTACAGTTGATGTAGTACGATGACCTCATGGTCTAATTGGTAGGGCGTTCGCCTCTTGTCTGTACCTGGATAACCCGGCATTTGGGGCTTGGGTCCAGGCCCAACCTGTGGAAATATATGTTCGCGGAAGCCAAACCCTATTATGTCTTCATCCGAAAAATAGTTTTTCACCTGGATACCGATTTTTTTAGACCTTCAAAATGGCTCACTAGATGGCGACACTGTCAGGCTGTCCAGTGATCCTACTTTTTCCTACTTTTTTGTCTCCATCCTTTTTTTCCTACTTTTTCTTCAAAATACCTACATTTTCCTACTTTTTCCTACTTTTTGGTATTTGTTTCACCAGGCACAATTTCAAAATGTCGTGAATTGCTGTAAAAGTGTGCATATCGCTTCTATTATTGCAAAAGTCAGAGGTATTTTGTTTTTGCGTCCTGATATATTTTTAAATGAAGCCTAGTGTCTGTCAAGTTCTAATAATGAAAATACAGGTACGGCTGAGCAGCATATAAGAAATGTTCTATAAAAGCATTTTCTCAGTAATATAACTTTTTGTTATTTGTTTATCCGGAATAATGTTGCTACATATGCTATTTGAGTCATACTTTTTGCTTCTATTTTGCTACTTTTGTCCTACTTTTTCTGTATTTCCATTCCTACTTTTGTCCTACTTTTTCATGAGGGTGTGCTGGACAGCCTGCACTGTGTTTGTATAGCGTACAAAGACGTGCCCCTCTCAGGATCCGCGCTGGATAACCGTACAATCTGAATCCACTTATTCATGCACAAAACGATGTATCATCTTAGAGTCTGTGTCGCTGTTACTCTTGCAAACAATATGGACGCCACTGACATGAAATAACACATGAACCTGCATCAGAAAAACATGGTCATTTCATTGCAAGAGAGGAGGGTGGGGGGGGGGGGGTGGGGTAGGGGGAGGGGATGGGAAAGGAGAGACGTTTGAGTTGAGCATGGCAGTCTCGAAATCCTCGATCACTTCTTCACGCCGAAAGGAAGACATTTCAGGCGTTCTTATATGATAGTGTGAACCACCACACCTCACATGTCAGTCACGCCTAGTATATTTACTGCAATAATTCATTTCGTCGTCTCTAACATAGAATATGGACTCGCGTTTCATCCGTTAGGATATTTGCACCTCAGCAGTGCATCATTTCATGTTTGCATCCACAAAATTAAATCGTGTAGGAAATTTTAAGCGTCAGCTATACTGCAAAAATGGTAACAATAAAATTGACCACCGGAACAGCGCAGTTCTTGTGCACAATGTACGGCAAGATTTATTCCGACCCCTTCAAATTGATTTTGAGTTTGGACAGAATTTAGGACAACACTATTTTCTACTCAAAAGCTGACACCATTATATCGGATTTCTCTTTCCCTCTCCCGCCTTTGCGATCAGACTGCCCGTCCCCACCCACTCACCCCATTGGTTTTATCGCGGCATCCTCGTAATTTCTCGCCTTTTTGTGACTCACCTGTCAAGCAAACCAATCTTTGCATTTTAGCGCACGGGGAAAAATTGATATCCTGCTATGTATATATATATATATAGCTGTATATAGATGCATCTCAATACACTAGACACGTGTAAGAAACTCGCTCTGCGCCATCCGTGGCTGTGGCCAGATGGCTGGAATGACAGTGTAAGAAACAAACGCCTCTAATCGAGGGTCATTATATGATCAATATTTGGAGGTGGCACGACTCACTGATACCTGATTGACTCACCGCCGCCCGCCGTGGCCGGCTATACAGCCGTGTCTGACAACACCAGGGGGGCCACTCCGGCGCTTAAGACTATCATGCAAGATACCTTTAAATACCTTTAAAATACGCATTTATTTGTAAGCGTTATATGACGGGACAACATCTGTAATATTTGGGTCCACATGCAAACTTGCATCCAAAGCTAGATCTGGGCTAGGCATGATAAAACAGTATGACCAGTTAAAACATTAAGGATTTGCAAATGGAGCAATGTCAGTGGACATATACTTGTGTTTTGATGATACATACCGTAGATGATTAACTGGTTTCATAACTCGTACATGTAATTGTAATTAATTATCACATTTATGCTTGGCCAAAAGTTACATTATGAAGGAAACAACAACAACGAAATGATATAAACATTGGACATGTGTCTATGGCTGATAGTTGCATGAGGTCTTGGCTGCAGTATGTCCAGAGGTTAGAGCACCCCTCCCCGGCCATCATCTTCGCGCTAATGTGTGCAGGTGACGGCCAAGCTGTCCGCAGCGACGGTTGCCTATAGATCCAGAGGAGTGCATGCAAGCTGTTGTTATATATCTCACCAACACAACATATTTTTAGCGGCCATTACATTTAGCAGTGACGATCGAGTCGCAGTAAACGCGGCAAACGTAATCCGACCAACGAAGGATAACACAGACAATCTAAGGTGAGGAGGCTGTTTCCAGAATAAATATATATATATATATGTAGATATAGGTCAATTTTTCAACATTTTCAGTGTCGAATGTCGATTTTTCAAGTATGTCTGTGTCGCCGGTCGTCATTAACCCCTTCCAGATCCCTATTGGTATATATAGTATGTATATATATATATATTGTTTCATATACCATTCGACCAGCGGCAGGCAATATAGGCATTTACTTTCCACCATAGTGAATTCGCTCACCTTCATATGTACAATATATACAGGCAATTATATCACATAGGTCTAGGCTATATAGGTACGTTGTGTGTGTGTAGTCCAGGTTCTTGCGTGCGTCAACTGTATACATATAAATCTTGTATTATGATATATGTACTGTAACGAGCGTACCTGTGCATACGATAAATTGCTCAATCACGGATCAATCATTCATATAGTTGTTATCCGTTTAACTCCACAACATAGATTGATGGATTCAAGGGGAATGTGACCCAGTTTAGCCATTGTGTGCACACTGACACGAGGGGATTAAAACCCCAATTCATGTCAAGGGGAGTGGGCCGAGGATCCGCCCCAGCCCACCTTTGTTTGGCGGGATCTCACACCCACGTCCATGCACCCACGGCTCTCTCAATTTAAAGAGGAACGCCCCTCTTTCGGAGACCTCCCCCCGCCCCCTCCCCCCTGCATGCTTTACAAAATCCTGGATCCGCCCTTCATGTGTCATCTATATGTCATACATGTAAGCCTTGTAGTGGCATATCTAAATGTTTATGTCTTATATAAGGGGGGGGGGGGGTACCCTCTCTGAATCGCAAATCTCCAAGAACTAGGGACAGCAATATCGATTCGCCAAGGTGAGGACTGCTCAAGACTAGGCGCGAAGTGAAGTGATATCGCGAATATCGAGGAATTCCCGGACCGCTGTAACGGATCGCGGTAAATAGGGAAGGGTCTTCGCGTTGAGCCAGGAATTGCACGGATAACGATCTCGCGAATCTCCAAGAATTCTTGAATGCCAATGGCGGAGATCGGGAAAGGTATTGCCCCCTCCCGTCTTATATAACTATTATAAAGATATATATGTTATCATATAGCCACCAAGCCGTGGTTGGTTGGATAGAGTCATAAGGTTCTATGAAAGTCGTATAACAGGTAATGGGGAGGAGGATCACGGTTACAGCGATATATAATCCCATGACCTTGGCGAAGGACCTGGCATCTCTATATCAGACGTACTCTCAAACCCGAAATCCTGCACGATGACATAACCTAGTCATTATGTGGGCGTGTCGTATGTTGGAATAACACGGGACCGAAGCTGGTTTGATGGGGGCAAGAATTAAAAGCATATGTATGGTAGGAAAGGTCAATAATTGTTTTATTGACAGTTACAAAATAAATTGACCCACGCAGGTGGCGTTAAAAGTTCCACGCACGGCATAGTGACAAGCCTAAAGGCAACAAACCAGACACACACCAACCAGCAGATTTCAGAACAAATTGTAAATACAAAATCGCGATTACAAGGATGGTGGGTAGGAAAATGAGAAACACTGATTACCACAGATTGAAATGAAAAGGGAAAATAAAAATGTCCACCTTGTTGTGACTGACCGGAAACGGAAAGAGCTAGTCCCCGATTGGTTGATATACAATGTATGACTAAACACCGTAAGACATATAGGTTTGATCGTACAAAGATAAAGACGTTTTAACGTTGCAAAACGCCTCTTATTTTGTTTCGTTCTGTGACAAAATATGTGTTTTCATTCACAGTGGGGCCGACTTATATTCACAGATTCTCATCAAAATTCTCATCAGCCTTCAGCTATGATACGTCTGATGCTGACGGTCCTTATCGGCGTAATATTGGGTGAGTCACCGGTGCCATGTCATTGTATATTGTACATGTTATATATCTACATATTATGCATGCAGACTATTCCAGACTGTTTGAGGTGGGCGTTGATATATGTCTTCGTTAGCGGTAACCTCGCTAGATGAAGAAAGTTTATACAAAAAAAGATTATTTAACTTAAATCCTGTCATATGGCTGAACAAAGCGTTTCTTTCGGAACACAAGTGACACTTGATACATTCCTGAAGTTATTTTACGAACCGAAGCTGTCACAATTTCTGTATTAAATATATATATTTTTTTTTCTGTATTTAATACATAGGCAATCGCACTGCTGTTTGGCAAGCCATCTAACAAAAAAATCCCCAATTCAAGATATATTGAATTGTATTTAAGAGATTTTGAATTGAATGTAAGAGATTTTGAATTGAAGGTAGGAGATTTTGAATTGAATGTAAGAAATTTTGAAGATCTTTTTAAGTGAATTTAAGATATCTTTAATCGAATTTAAGATATATTTAATTAAATTTAAGATATCTGTAACTGAAGTTAATATATCTGCAATTAAATTTAACATATATGTAATTGAATTTAAGATACCTGTAATTGAATTTAACATACCTGTAATTGAATTTAAGATATCTGTAATTGAAGTTAAGATGTCTGTAATTGAATTTAAGATAAATGTAATAGAATTTAAAATATATGTAATTGAATTTAAGATATCTGTAATTGAATTCAAGATGTCTGTAATTGAATTTAAGATAAATGTAATCGAATTTAAAATATATGTAATTTAATTTAAGATATATATAATTGAATTCAAGACCTCTTGAATTGACTCTAAGATATCTTGAATTCAAGAAATTTTAAATTGTAGGCTATTTCAAATCTTCTTTATTGGTGAAATTGATTAAAAGCGCTTGCCATAGAGCGGAGCCGCGTGGTCGCACGAAGTAAAAAAGAGACAGACAGATATGTTATTTAAAGCTCCGTTATTTAGGGCCACCGAAAATTTGCGTACATAGATCGGGTTTACCGGGGGTCTGAAGCGACAACATAGAGCGGGTCAATGGAACTATTCCTTCCGAGCGGATTTCGGAGGTGAAAAAAACGGGGGAGGATGGGGGTTACCGCGGATCCCTTCCGCACCCAGCATGGTATGGGATACCCCTTCCGGGCCCTTTTCAAGCTAGCGACAGAGTTAGGGCCACTTCCTCACCTGGCTAAACATACCTTTAGACAGGTTATAAGCATACCGCTAAGTTAAGTTGATTAAATTGGCTTGCAAGCGGCGCCACTAAACATGGAATCAAGCCTGGGGAACATATATATCAGTGCGGTCTTATGACAGATCATCGATTGGTTGGGACTGGTTACGTTGTACTTGAGACATGCTTAATATACCAATGTTATCTCTAAAGTAGTGACAAATAACAGAATGTCTTCTTTTCCGTAAATATGTAGCCACATCAACAATATTTATTTATTACGTACCACTTACCAATGACGGGTCCGTTATCGTTTGATCTTCCTTTTGCAGGATTATCTTCCGTACCTGGATTTCTTCCTTGCTATGCGTGTTTGTACATTTTTCCAAAAAAAGCGTCATATCAGAAAAGAAAACAGCGATTTATTTGGCGGAATAACAAGACACCTGTTTCTGCTATAAAGCATTCTGTATACATGTGTATATGTTGACCAGGATGTAGAATTAAAATTATGCGTTAGCATATAAACTGTTGATACAGGATGTTCTTCTTATATATCTTTACCATTTTGATAAATGTCAAAATAATCGTGGCTAAGTTCTAACCATGCTAATTATAATGGTGGTTTATGTACAATAATTGCCTGTTTCAGTATCGCTGACCATGACGGACGAGGCGGTAGACAGGTGTCACCTCCCCATGGTCGTTGGTGACTGCAGAGCCTTCATTCTATCTTGGTTCTATGACGCAACATCCGGCACATGCTCAGAGTTTCATTACGGCGGGTGTAAGGGCAACGATAATCGCTTCGAGAACGAGGCTGACTGCCGCGCGGCCTGCCTGACTGGAACTAAGTGACATGGGAGTCTGGGAATGACGGCAGAGGCAAGGTCGGTAGCAAAAGTAATTATGGCTGCATTGTGACATCCATGGCGTAGTTTTGGTGCACGGTGTTATATGAGATGTCGCAAAGCCCATGCGTTGGCTGCTGTATGTTTTATTTCAATTTAGGAATTGTTTGGATCGGATTAGCAAGACGTAATTCGCTTGGTATTGAAGATAATGAGGTTTGTTTTATTCGAGAAAAAAAGGGCGCCCAGTGTGGCAGCTTATAACGATGCTGAACCAAGTACGTGTGGGAGCCCAGCATGTGTTCAAACAAAGCCCTAACGTGTGGATATTGGATTATATAAATAAAATAACGTAATGAAACTTTGCATTAGATGAATTTTGTAATATTTCTTGATGTTTCAATGATATGCATTCCATCAGCCTACTAACACTCTGAAATTAATTTTGGAAATAAACCTAAATGATTTTGGTCGGTACGAGATTTATAAACAGTAATGCTTTTTTCCAAATCTAGTAATTGTTACAGGATGACCTGAAATGTACAATCATTCGCACTGCGAAGTCGGACCGTAAGTCGAATTCGGATTTGCCTCTTCCTCAGATTTAGAAGTTGACGACCAAATGCTTGGCAACAAGGACTGGATACAGAGGACTATCTTAATATGCGACGTGCATGTGCTTCGCAACTGTGTTTTGATTTCACTTCAATGAAATTACATTTTGTTACGTTACTCAAACGAAAATTGTGAAGCGTATGAAATAAATTCTATCGATACTGAATGCAAAGAGTTCTCTCTCGATCAACATTCCGCCAGCCGCTTAAGGCAATTAAAGCAACAACACTTTTTTCTCCGCCAGCCGCTTAAGACAATTAAAGCAATAACACCCTTTCTCCGCCAGCCGCTTAAGGCAATTAAAGCAATAACACCTTTTTCTCCGCCAGCCGCTTAAGGCAATTAAAGCAATAACACCTTTTTCTCCGCCAGCCGCTTAAGGCAATTAAAGCAATAACACTTTTTGTGGATTTTGTGATAGATATTAACATGTTATTCATTCTTTGATTTCTTATATTCATCGGATCTCAAACCACTGGGGACTATTAATTAAGATATTTCTATTCATGACATCAGGCAGACACATTATATCATGTTATATTTCTTAGAATATACATCAGTGTAGGAGAGGGATCATTTTAGAAGAGGGATATGACCGGTTTCCATTTTCGTATATTAATATTTTCTTAATTTATTATTATACTATTAACTAATTAAAGGCGTGGCACGAGGACTCCGAGCGTGGCGCTTTGGCTGTTAGAACGGCAGCCGTCAACAGAATTTCGAGTTTCCAAGTAACTTGCAGTCCCCAATGGTATTTTAATGGAGAGTTCAGGAGACACAAATATACGGCGTGACACCCAGACCAAAAAAATATGTAACTGCATATCTACATCTACGTGGGCACAACCTGGCAACATATCATTATAATTCCTGGATGTGTGTTGGCCCAACTTAACCTTCATGGGCATCAATCCGGCGTAAGACACCATTTTACAGCCATATAAATCAAACCGGATACATTTAATTAACTGACACTGTCGGGCCGTATAGAGGGCGACCGGCCCATGCCCTCTCTGCCCACTTCTCCATCGTGTGAATCTCATGTCAATGCACGTACTGCAGCGCACGTTGATTGACTGATACGGACATGTATGCCATAAAAACATGGTTCATAAAGCCAACATGTCTAATCTATATCACTATTCACTGATAAACAGGGATGCTCTTACGACCAATTAAACTAGGCCATTATGAATGCAATTGAGGCGTTCACGTGGGTGAAATATTTTCATTAAAGCCAACTAAATTAGAAATTTGTCCCCCGACTGCATTATATCCCAGGCCCAGCTTTCCTATAAGTATAGCTTGCATTGTTCCCGGATTCAACACATACGAGAGAACAGGATCCGTGGGAAACCAATTACAAGCTCAACAGCATCAACGTAAGTAACTTCTTGGGCTTTTCGTTACGGTTGCGTTCTACTCTCATTTCAGTATGCCCATAAAATTTAACACGTGTATTGCCGAGCGGAGGAGGAACGAAAATTTTCACCTGGTACCACACGACGCTATGAACTATTTGTTGAACCTAGTTTTAATCTATACTTCATCGTTGCAGATCTCCACCACCATAACCTGCAAACAATGCGTCTGTTAATGACAATCCTGATCGTCCTGTCAACGGGTGAGTGATGTCCTGTCCTGAGAATTATTTCGATTGTCATTGGGACGACACCGTCCTATACCATCGAGGTGATTCGGAGTTATAAGCCAGCCCAAGCGGCAGGCGCGTGTATTGAATCCCGCCTGTTTAGATAATGTATGTTTTATCGTAAGATTTAATGTCTTTCTGCTCAAAGAGTGATATAGGGGTCACTTTAGGAGACATGGCTCCTCTATACCTTGACCCTTCCCATTGTTCCGATATGAAATACAAACGTTAGAGCGTCCAATATACACCAACCATCATGCAGCCCGTTTCCGTCAATTGTAGTCCTATAGAAGCGGCAGTTCCGTACCTTACCACCAGTACTCTAACGCCAGCGCCTAGTCACACCTACTCTGATGAGATAAAATGCTCAGCTGTTCAAGCAAGTTCAAACAAGTTCAGGCGCCATGCACACCTGTTATCAAGTGCCATTTCTACGGCCTTTCTGACATACCCCGTCCGTACCCCTTCTGGTGCTCCTGCCATTACCAACCTGTTATACCAATATAGAAACCTCAAGTTGATGGCACAATCAGATATCGTATAGCAGGGGCGAATCCAGGAGGGGGGGGGGGGTCGACCGGGCCCCGCCCCCCCCCCCTTTTTAGGGCCGAAATGTATATCATTTATACCAATGAAAACCGAAACCGGCCCCCCCTATCCAGCATATCTGGATCCGACCCTGTAACTGGCCCCCCTATATCCAGATTTTATGGATCCGCCCCTGTATAGCACCTCACATAATCTCTGATACGATCAATCGGTATCAATTTACGATGGCATTAAATGATGTTTTCCAGTGTCGCTGTCAGTGGCGCAGCAAAAGAATCGATGTCTGCTGGCTCCGGAAACAGGAAGCTGCCGGGGTTTCATTATGTCCTGGTACTACGACGTAGCTCTCGGAAACTGCCAGCCGTTCGTATACGGTGGGTGTGACGGCAATGGCAACCGCTTCAAGAGTGAGAAGCGATGTATGACAGTCTGCGGATAGGATGTCATCCCGGTCTTTGGATTGGTCCTCAGGCTCATAGAACTTATCGCTTATTGCTCAGAACCAAGAATTCTCACAATTACTACTGTAGCTGCGAGCCACTAGGGTGCCTGGTAAATGGGTAATCTGCTTAGTCGCGTCAAAACATCAGAGCGTTTCCACAATTGAATGAAGACGTTGGCCTGTATTTTACAATTTAATACTTGCCCTTTAATGACGTTTACTCTTCATCATAAATTATCTAAATTTTATCTTTAATTATTTATCGTTTCTTTACGGGTTTAGGTCTAAGTTCTTCTTACACAAGAGGAAATATATAGCGTTTTGTGGGGACTAGTGGCTATAATTATGTACTGCGTCATCAGAAGTCGGACGTTTGCTGCTGTGTTATTTATTTGGTATTAATTGCAAATAATTCTGATAATGCAGATATATAACTTGCAACTGATGCCAACAAGATCAACAATTTGTAGATGTCAACGTAAGCGTTGGAAAATCACTGCGGGGTTACAAAATAATAGCGATATACATATGTATCTTATTTCGATACGGTGACCGAAGTATAATTATTTCCCAGTGTTTTACTTCGACAGCTGTTGTCACATTGTTTTGTGTCTCTTCGGCTGCTCCATCGGTGTATGATATGTCATAGCTGAAATAATATTCATTAACGCGTGTAAGGCAATAGGAAAACTTCTTTAAATAAAGTATAAATTCTTGGAAACTGACAGTGTGTTTCGTTAACATTAATATTACACGAAAGTTAAAGCATTATGACAAACAGCAAGGCATTGCAACGGTTGTGAAGACTCGTAAAGCACTTGGATTAACGCGTGCATTTGCTCATAACACGACAGATCATAGCTATGCATCTCCGTCTAGGGATATAAATCCGGGAGCTGGTTGCGGCGAATATCAGTGGCAATCTATAACTCTAATATCTGGATATATATACACCCTTTTCACCATAGCTCGTAGATTATACTCTGATTGTTTGTTGATCCCGCAACTTCTTTTGTAACTTCCAGAGCTACGTACATGATGAAATAAATCTTGGCTTCACCATAGCCATAGTAACCGCACATTGGAGACTTAGCAATATGCAGAATCTGTAAAGTTAACGCAAAAATATCCGTAGTCCGTGACGCAGATTGGACAGCAACGCCTTGTCTGTAACACTTGGTCACAACGATAACGCCGACCATAGTTTGTTGCACGTGGTCACAGCGTTGTCACAGTGTTAGCACAAACGATGTGGCAATTTCCAAATATATGTCCTATAATTCCAACGTGAACAGAACAATTGCCATAACGTCACCGATGTACGTCTCTACGGTCATAATGCCAACATCGGCAACACATTGGCATACATATGCAACATGCGAGCACCGGTAAATAATAAATATAAGAAACAATACCTCCACAATATAAATATTGATTTCGTAAAACGTTCTCGTTCGGGACTTCTCACAAGTTTGGCCAAATTATTGACAATGCTTGTCGGATTATCATAACCTTGCCACTCGTGCTTTGGTCATATCTACGGTATTTACCAATTTCTCTTTACACCTAGCTGTTGATAACAAGAAGTTATTGGAACGACAGTATAGCAATGCGGGAACATGGATTTAATATATCAATGTCCTATCTTTATTTATGATTCATGTTGGATTCTTCAAGCACAAACCGCACAGCCAACCGGTTCCCCGGCACTCAAAGCTGGACCGCAATCATGCGCACTGGTTCTAATAGAATGGGTTTTCTTCTTGGTGCCCAAAACATCTGAACCGGAAAATAGAACCCGCGAATGGTGCGGCCCCATGACGTGATTGTAACCGACATGTAGCAATATGAGAATATGTGTCAGAGATTCCATCAATATATAACAGAAGATTACAGCTCTGACCTCGCCGTCGACGCTGCATTATAGGCTGATGGGGTATTTACATAGTTTCAATAAACGCCGATAGGGGCTTTAACCTGGCAACCACGAGAATCGCAAGGAAAGGTATTCGCTGACTGACGAGAAGTTAGAAAAAACACCAACAAATTGTATATCCGTGTGATAAGCCATGTTTGTCCCGAAATATTTCAGCCCGCTCCATGCTAATGTCCAATTCTAGGGCGAAATATTTGGCCCCGGTCGTTTCGAACGTACGGGCCCTGATGGTTTGTTAAACTCAATGCGTGATCGGGGTCATTAAATTGTTGGCCATAAGTCCCACCCACCCGACCTTGGTCTATCAAAGAGCATTAATCAAGTTATTATTGATAGATTGTTGAACACGTACAGCGCATTTACCCTCGTTATGTCACTTTTCTTGTCTCAATTTCACGATGATTCACATGGCCGAATTGAATAATAACTAACCTTGGAAATTTGTCCTGGCGGAATGCCATCTATAAGGAATTCAGTGTTCCTTAATCGATATTAACCTAATTTATCTGTGGTAATATGTCTTTGCCTCTCATTTTACCCGGTGACGTGGATCAAGTACGACGTACGTACGCCAGCTGTCCCAACAGTGAAAGTTCGATAGCATCTGGATGGCCTGGCTGGTCGTGAGTAGTTGGCTTACTCATCATTATACCCTTGACCCCGTGTTTCCTTTACATAAACACTTCATTTTATGCTTTGAGAGATGTGAGCTCTTCGCAAGAATGTCATTGACATTAAGCCATTAAATTATTGCTTTATAGCGAACATAACTCAAGCAATTACATTAGTGTCATGCTATCGTGTTCTTGAAGTCACCCTTCATCGCATCGGCAGTTCAGAGAAATATATTTCCTTCAACAGGTGTGTTCGCTTCTTACGAGAAAATTACTTAGTGACAAATTACATTAGTAGTCTTTATGCATTGTCATAGGCCCTTGATACATATATATATATATATGTATATCAATTTAATAATGTCCGAACTGAGGTAGTTCATCGACTGTTCCTGCCATCGACGGTCTAACTACGACAGTTGGAGGCCCAACACCCAGATACCACCACAACACAGACACCGACCGGTGAGTGGACAAATATTTACATTGATAATAATTTATGTTAAATTTGCTAACAGAAATATTTCTCGAAATTGCAGATCCCTAAATGAAAAAAATGTTTTTAGACTGAGCAGAATTACTGCGACAGCATCTACATGATATGTAATGAAGTGCTTTGCTTATGTTTGCTTGTCAGCTGATAGAAAGTTGGAAATTCTGTGTACTGCGCTTCCAATGCGTGTGTTGTTGACTGACCTCTTGCACAGGTGGTGCCATTCCAAAGCAATATAAGTTGCTATTATTCTCATGTGTTTATCCGTTTACGATCTTCAGTTATAACTGCCTAAATAGTGCATTTCATAGCTTTCAAGCAGCATTTTAGGAGAGGGGAAAATGGCGTCATAGAGGAACACAATGCCACGTGCTTTCATGCTATGCTTCTTACAGTTTCATTGGCTTCAACTCAACAAGTACTTAACTATAAATACAGCACACCCCTTTCAATATAAGGGACTAAAGCTCACGTGTTAATTTTCTGACACCATAGATCAATTTCCAAATAGCGCCCGCATGCATGGCTCCCAGAAATAAACAGACCGGACCTCAGTTTTGCCACTTTGATAATCTGGGCATTTCATTTCCTTTACTTGTAGGGAGACCTTCGACAGAATTCTACAGCCATGAATCTGATGCTGGTACTCGTTATCGGCATCTTGGGTGGTGAGCCATGGGGCGTCACTGCATGCCTTATCACAGGGGTTGCATATTGCATAACATAGTTATCTTTACATTAGGGCCTCCACACGTACACTAGATACGCCAGCACCAGCGCCAACATTCTCAAATAGCTCACATTATTTTCAATGACATCCCGCACACTGGACGTTCACATTACAATTACTCTAGGACACATGCTCTTTGTTCAAATTAGCTTTTTAGTGCAATTCGTTTAATTATAATTTTGTTATTTTGGAACCCAAATGTAGCAATTATCGTCAGTTATTGGAATATGGCGTTCATTGGCGATTTCGCTTCTTACATAGCCACACTATTTTATGGTTGCAATTGTAACCAGTAAAATCATCTGGATTGTTATGTAAATGGCAGATATAAAAATAAAACCATAGATGTGCTACTATAGATAATCAATGTTCATTATGTAGAGAATTTATATGTATACTGGTCATCATAGCTTGTCTTCCAAATGCTTATGCTTAAAATGATTCCCAGTATTACGCGTAATATTTGTAAGTTATATTCGTTGAATTAGATGTCTTGAGCCTCAAGGGCAGAAATAAATCTGTACTATGAAAGGTAGAAGAAGGTGGGACACATCGGAAATTAAAGCAACTAAAGATATATGGATCAACGGGCAGTTTTCTTCCCTGCTCGTTGAGCTACTAATCGATTGCGCATATGTATATAAGACATGTAATATTTACATTCCCTAGCGGTGCAAGCAAAGTCAATCCGAGGAGCAAGCGAATGCCTGCAACCGGTCGACTCGGGCATGTGCTTCGGCTACTTCCCATCTTGGTACTATGACACCAGCACTGGAATCTGCAAGTCCTTCATCTATGGTGGATGTGGCGGAAATGGCAACCGTTTCACCAGTCAGGCGGCTTGTCAAGCTACATGCGGAAAATGAGATGTCACCACCCAGGTGCGAATCCAAGGGGTTGAGGTGTGTGTGTGGGGGGGGGGGCGCGGTTCACAGGGGTCCTTGGTAGATAGTTTGGGTCACGGGGGTCACAGGTGCTTGCAGTAACTTCCCGCAAAGGCAATATAAAGATAAAATAAAGATGGTAACCGCATGCCAGCTAAGATGTGGATGCCACACCCGCCTATTTGTGTTTTCTGGACCCCCATATTATTTTGTGAACCCCCTAACCCTAATTTGGTTCACCTCCTCCCCGCCCCCTCCCGGTCGTAAGAATTTCAAACCCAGTGACCCCCCCCCCCACCCTCAAATCTAAAATTCCTGGATCCACGCCAGTTTGTGACCCCCACATGATTGTCTGCTGGATCCGCCCATGCTACCTCTCACGCCCCGCTTGTACATGCAGGGCAATCTCTGTGACATTTATTTCGTATGAATATGTGACACAGGTTTGTGATGTAGATCGCTCTTATGCGCCATCGTTGCGAGATAAACACATAGCAGTTACTGTTCGCAATTAATGTTGTTGATGGTTCACGTGCCAGTACCAAACTCACAACTGTATAAAAAGTTACATAATAATAGACATAAAACAGGTTAAATTTAGTTTATTTGCGGGAAGAAAAAATCCAACAGACCAAGTTATAGCTCATCTTGATTATGTTATGGCAATTTGGCTCATAGCAATCACTTCATTTTAACACATGTTATCGTTAAAGTTACTAGAGATTCTCATCTTTATATATAATATTATTCCTTTGAATTCTTAAAGGTTACTTTACTTAGAACAGTAACATAGTAACCACGTGTACAGTCTTTGATATCATATGTTTCACCTTATTGCTGATGCTGTTCTCTTCTGCCCACAGTTATGGAGGGGTTGCGTGTTTGGAACAGAGTGCACCATCGGCGACCCGTCAATTAACCAGAATGTAATAAAGAAATTGAATAATTTGGACTTCTGCAAATAAAAAAATCTTTCGATCTATTACATCGTCATGTGTTAAATCACCTGGTTTTGGAATCGCTATTCCGTTATCCCCTTTCGTTTTTTCTTTGATTTATTGTGTTTTCATCCACGTTTCCGTGGGTTCATTTGGATTGTAAATAAGCGGCGATGACGTCACTCCTTTGCTTCCTTCCGGGCCTGTCGCTTGGAGTCGTAAAGTAACATGCCGAGACCCACGAGTCCGAAGAGCAGCAAGGCGATGACTCCGAACAGCACAAAGACAATGATCTGAAGCTATAAGAAGTCAATATTAAGACATCATTAAACAGTCAAATGATGATCTTGCTGCTTCAAGATTGATGGAGGATGCTTCATTAGGGCAGTAAGGTCATCGGATGGAGTACTTCATCATCATGAAATTGTATGCCTTTTGCAGAAATTTTGCAAGTGACAAAGCGATAAACTAATGACCAATATGTGCGTGTTAATTCTTCCGGCTTCTTATGCTCTCCGACACTGTGTGACAATATACTGAATCATCTTCAATTAAGAACAATACACCCAGTCGATTAAAAGATGTCTTGTGCAAATCTGAAAGGAAGGAAGTATAACGAGTCTATACAATACTTAGCTTCACCCTCTGTGAATAAGGTACATATATAACATGCTGGCTTGTGCATCTACATATCATTAAGACGAAAATCTACGATTTTCGTTATATGTCGGTGTGTTCGGTTTGTCTGAGTCTGTCTGTCTGTTTGTCTTTTCGAGCCATATCTGTCGAATGCCTAAAGATACCGATCTCCCCTTTTACCAAAACATTCCGACAGACCATCATCAGGTCGTAGATGGGCAACGTACCTCAAACGTCAACATCACGGTGATGTCATACGTCCAAAACACACAAGATGAAATGTTTTTGCGCTACGGGCTGTTGCAATTTTTTTTTCAATTACAAGATACGGAAATTTTCCTTTTGCAGAGATAATGCAACAGCTCACTGTCATGCTAAGTTTGAAGATGGGCCATGTAGGACAAAGGTCCAGGTCACAGCAAGGTTATGATAACGAAACATGTTTTTAGCAGTAATTCCGTTAATATTGGATCTAGAGATCCGCGGTTTGTTTAAGAGTATTCTTCAGAGTGAGGCGCAAAGAAAATGTGGTCTCAGATTTCACCTCTCGCTAATAGTTTTCGAGTTATTCGATGGTCAAATAGGAACCGTATTGAAATTCGCATAACCATTGGGAGATAGGACCAAAAGTCGAAAAAGTAGCTACAGCGTTCACATTTGTTACATTTAGTCACACTGCAGATTATTTCACGTATTAGATCTGAGGGTACCTTGAATACGGTCCTTTTAGCAAATCACCCGTATAGTTTTTGGGCAAAAAAATCCCAAACTTTAACATGGCACCATATGAGAGAATTTTGGCGAGAAAAAAAATCCTCCCTTTCTCCGTGATTGGGACAAGTGAGACAAACAGTGCCTTGCGTATTACGTGACATTAGTCTTTGGACGCGAATGACTATATTCACCGAGGTCACGCATCCAAGGTCAAGGTCACTCCAAGGTCAAAGTCACGAATCATGTTTCTCTTCGTAGCTCCGTTAATATTGGCTCTAGAGATCCACGGTTTGTCTCAAAGTGTTCTTCTGAGAGAGGCACAAAAGAAATGTAGTCTCAGATTTCATCTCACATTATAGTTTTTGAGCTATTGAATGGTTAAATTTGACCCGAATAAAAATGGAGAAAAATCTCTGTGCCTACATAAATGCAGATCGACTTCCTGTATGTCGTGGAATAGGTACCAATATTACTGACATCATGTGTGCCAAATACCATTCAAATCAGACCAGTGCTTTGCACGCAAAAGAACCAAAAAAAATTAACATGGCCGATCCCGTTATAAAGCTTCGATACGCCAAATGACTCACGGCGCGCTGACATTTCGGCCTAAACTCTGTCAATAATGCATGTACATAGTCGGCACTCGCTATATATTCCAGTTGCACTTATCCCCAGATTTTCGTCTCCCTTCTCAAGCTACGCTTGACGTTCTCGTTTATGTTGTGGGTAGTGCTGCTGATGTCTGTGAAAGGCGGATATATTCGTCCACGCCATTGTTCTTGTGTACACAACATATATACGCAGGAGGAACCCGATACGGCGTGTTGCACTACGGCGGAGAGCGGCCAGCCAACATGACCTTATGGGTGACACGTGGGTTTTGGATGGGCTATGTAGGCTTGGGATTTGGCTGGGCATTTATATGGGCTCCTGGTGGGTCCCACGTGGGCGCACCCACCAACACAATATTCGTCAGTGTTCTTTCTGTAAATCATAAGTCATGCCTATTTATTCATGATCTAATGTTTAAAAAGTGCACAAATCACCCCGAGGAAAAAATATCAATTTGCATTTACATGGGATTTATGTGGGTTTTTCATGTGTCAGCCCACGCAATGTTTGTGTGGGTTCCAGCTGGGCATTTAATGGGCTTTCATCTGGGCTATTGATGGGTCCCACATGGGCACGCCCACAAACACAATTTCGTCAGTTTTTTGTAAATCATAAGTTATTAAGCCTATTTATTCATGATCTAACGTATAAAATGTGCACAAATCACCACGATGTAAATATATCAATTTACTTTTACTAAAACCCAGTTCCAACCCATATGGGTCGGCCCACAAGGGGCCCACTTAAAGCCCAGTTCCAACCCACGTGGGCGGCCCACATGGGACCCACTTAAAGCCCAGTTCCAACCCACATGGGCCAGCCCACATGGGACCCATTTCAAACCCGCGGCCAAAATGAGGTGGGTCCCAGGTGGGCAGCCCAGATGGGACCTACCGCGCAGCCCACGTGGGGCCCACATGGGACCATCATGTACATGTTGACTGGGGGGTGGGATGAGTTATAGTAGCCAACATCATGCAGAATGCTGTAAGGTCACGGATTTTTTAAACTAAAGATGCTAACTGAATATTAGCCAGCTACAGATAAGTCTTGATCCAGCGATCGTAGCGTACATATATGGCGCCGCGAGAGGTGTAGGCCTACTTGTATGGAAGGTATGAAAAAGATAGATACAAACTGAGCTGCCACAAGAACCATCCATCTCCTTCTCCTGACATCTTTGTCTGCATAATCCATTTACAATTTATTCAAAATTGACTTAGGTGAGATTAGCAACCTGACAACAGGGTCCACATTGAGCGATATTACGGGCCAAAGCATGGGTAACTGTGGACGTACGGAGCTACTCCTCGCTCTTCTTCTTCCTTGTTTCGTAGATGAGCATGACTAGGGCAAGTGCGACCATCAGAAGGAGGAGAGCGATGCCAAACAGCACAAAGACCAAGATCTGGAGCTGAAAGCAAAGTCAAGCTCCATCAGGTAGTCTGTTAAGTGTTAGCTGACGCTGGGCTTAACACGGCAGACTTAGCGCGGCAGGATTGGTATCGCCCATACTAACAACACGGCAGACTTAGCGCGGCAGGATTGATATCGCCCATACTAACAACACGGCAGACTTAGCGCGGCAGGATTGATATCGCCCATACTAACGATACGATAGTAATACAGAAGTAAAAAGATCCAAATTGCACCTAATGTTAATGTGGCCGGCGACCGTTAATTTACAAGGACCAAAATGGAAAATTTCATTGTAGCGTTAATCGTCGTAGGTTGATGCCATTATGGAAGAGAGGGGCGGGTGTGTCACTTTTGCGAGGGGGGAGGGGGGAGGGGGGAGGGTGGAGGGCCTATTCTATTTTATTTTTTATTTATTTTAATGGCAAATACGGCCAATCTTACATGGCTAAGGTACCCTTGCCCCACTAATATCGTTTACAAGGTATGGCGTCTTGCCAAAACCGATGTCATCTTAATATCTTAATAGATGTAACGGAAGGCAGACACTGTGCAGCAATGAAACATGTGATCCACTGGCACAAATGTCACCCGCCTGTCTTAACAGGGTAGATCAAGGAAGAGTAATGTATACCAGCATCACGATACCCAAATAACACACAATTCAATAATGTGTATATGTTTTCTGAAACGCTTTCCTTGATGGTATCGTGCCGTCCTTATATAGAAAAATATGTGTATGGCACAAGATTTGTCAGCAGTCATCAACATGTGACTGTGTTATTGATTAAAGGGGAATATATCTACCAAGATGGCGACTGTGAATATTGATTTGAAGAGTATTTCTCATTTAGTCCCCTATTCCTTTTTAGAGAACCTGTATTAAAAGTTCATATACATTCATATACATGCTTTATTGAGGGTACGACTTTAACATTTGGATGCATATATACTACTCATTTATAACATTATTGACTGACACGAACATTTTATTACCATCCCATTCAAATTTGTGCATCATAACGGTCTTTTATATGGGCTGCTGTCTAATCAAGATGCGGAATTTATGTATCAAGTATATCAATGTATATGAACCACTACACACTGTACTTACATTGCAGCCAATAGCTGCAAACCTGAAAATGCGCGCTCACTGTCTTTACAAGCGACCATCTTGGATTCTGCATTCCACAATTGTAGGTCGGTGGATTCTGTTTGCCTTCCAATGTGAATGTTCTGTGTCAAGATGGTCTCGGCACTTCAGCAAGGGACTTGATGCTTGGAATGGAGGCGTTATATTACTGCCAACCGCCGGACCTAACTCTCACATCAAAACCATCACCAAGGTGACAGTTTTGAATAGACCAACACTATTCTATTAAGAAAACAATCATGGCGGCGTATGCCAACTGAACTCTAGTAAATGGATTATTTGTCACGCGTTAGTGTACATTTCTCTCGGCGTTCAACTTCGGCAAAGCGCCTGGAGTAAAAATAAAAGTTTGTAGATTGCAAAGAGGTAAATAGCTTAAGCAGAAGTCATTTTACGCCGGGAGCTTTCGTTTTTATGTCAGAGCTACGCTGGACACTGCTGGGGACTGCTGTCGTTATCACCACGACACACCTGGGCCTGTATGTCCCGACATATTTCAGCCCGCTCCATGCTATGTCCAATTCTAGAGCGAAATATTTGGCCCCGGTCGTTTCGAACGTACGGGCCCTGATGGTTTGTTAAACTCAATGCGTGATCGGGGTCATTAAATTGTTGGCCATAAGTCCCACCCACCCGACCTTGGTCTATCAAAGAGCTTTAATCAAGTTATTATTGATAGATTGTTGAACACGTACAGCGCATTTACCCTGGTTATGTCACTTTTTCTTGTCTCAATTTCACGATGATTCGCATGGCCGAATTGAATAATAACTAACCTTGGAAATTTGTCCTGGCGGAATGCCATCTATAAGGGATTCAGTGTTCCTTAATCGATATTAACCTAATTTATCTGTGGTAATATGTCTTTGCCTCTCATTTTACCCGGTGACGTGGATCAAGTACGACGTACGTACGCCAGCTGTCCCAGCAGTAAAAGTTCGATAGCATCTGGATGGCCTGGCTGGTCGTGAGTAGTTGGCTTACTCATCATTATACCCTTGACCCCGTGTTTCCTTTACATAAACACTTCATTTTATGATTTGAGAGATGTGAGCTCTTCGCAAGAATGTCATTGACATTAAGCCATTAAATTATTGCTTTATAGCGAACATAACTCAAGCAATTACATTAGTGTCATGCTATCCTGTTCTTGAAGTCACCCTTCATCGCATCGGCAGTTCAGAGAAATATATTCCCTTCAACAGGTGTAGTCTTTATGTATTGTCATAGGCCCTTGATACATATATATATATATGTATATCAATTTAATAATGTCCGAACTGAGGGAGTTCATCGACTGTTCCTGCCATCGACGGTCTAACTACGACAGTTTGAGGCCCAACACCCAGATACCACACAACACAGACACCGACCGGTGAGTGGACAAATATTTACATTGATAATAATTTATGTTAACAGAAATATTTCTCGGAATTGCAGATCCCTAAATGAATTTTCTTAGACTGAGCAGAATTACTGCAACAGCATTTACATGATATGTAATGAAGTTCTTTGCTTATTTTTGCTTGTCAGCTAATAAAAAGTTGGAAATTGTGTGTACTGCGCCTCAGATTCGTGTGTTGTTGACTGACCTCTTGCACGATATGGGCGGGACAAGCTGTTGCATTACCTTGAACAGGTGGTGCCATTCCAAAGCAATATAAGTTGCTATTATTCTCATGTGTTTATTCGTTTACGATCTTCAGTTATAATATAATAATAGTGCATTTCATAGCTTCCAAGCAGCATCTTAGGAGAGGGGAAAATGGCGTCATAGAGGAACACAATGCCACGTGCTTTCATGCCATGCTTCTTAAAGTCTCATTGGCTTCAACTCAACAAGTACTTAAAGCGGGTGTCCAACCTAATTTAATCGCGATCTGCACCGAAAGTTTGCTTCCTAAACTTCAATTAGTAAGTGTTAACGCTTCGTTTCGGCCGACTGGTAAGGAGAAAAAATTAGTTAGAATCGCAGCTATTGATATTAGCGATTATTACGTTCTCTTGTTTTGCTCACACAATAGGCGCAATTTCCGGTTTGAATAAATTAGAGTATCGCCTTTTGATTGGTCAATCACAGACACTCCTCCAAAAAGGGCTGCCGCCTGGGTAGGCGGTGAAATCGTGCCTGGCGGTCACTTCTAAATTTTATTGTGAGCTACAGATAGAACGAAAAAATCTGTAATTTGGAGGATAGACAATTGGGTATTATATGAATCGGTAAAGCATCGTTAGAGGCCAGGCTGGCGGTTCCCTTTAACTATAAATACAGCACACCCCTTTCAATATAAGGGACTAAAGCTCACGTGTTAATTTTCTGACACCATAGATCAATTTCCAAATAGCGCCCGCATGCATGGCTCCCAGAAATAAACAGACCGGACCTCAGTTTTACCACTTTGATAATCTGGGCATTTCATTTCATTTACTTGTAGGGTTACCTTCGACAGAATTCTACAGCCATGAATCTGATGCTGGTACTCGTTATACGCATCTTGGGTGGTGAGCCATGGGGCGTCACTGCATGCCTAATCACAGGGGTTGCATATTGCATAACACAGTTATCTTTACATTAGGGCCTCCACACGTACACTGGATACGCCAGCACCAGCGCCAACATTCTCAAATAGCCCACATTATTTTCAATGACATCCCGCACACTGGACGTTCACATTACAATTACTCTAGGACACACGCTCTTTGTTCAAATTAGCTTTTCATTGCAATTCGTTTAATTATAAAATTGTTATTTTGAAACCCAAAATGTAGCAATTATCGTCAGTTATTGGAATATGGCGTTCATTGGCGATTTCGTTTCGTACATAGCCACACTATTTTATGTTGCAATTGCAACCAGCATAATCATATGGATTGTTATGTAAATGACAGATATAACAATAAAACCGTAGATGTGCTACTATAGATAATCAATCTTCATTATGTAGAGAATTTATGTGTTTACTGGTCATCATAGCTTGTCTTCCAAATGCTTATGCTTAAAAGGGTTTTCGGTGTTAAGATTAATGTTTGTAAGTTATATTCCTTGAATTAGATGTCTCAAGGGCAGAAACAAATCTGTATTATAAAAGGTAGAAGAAGGTGGGACACATCGGAAATTAAAGCAACTAAAGATATATGGATCAACGGGCAGTTAATTTTCTTCCCTGCTCGTTGGGCTACTAATCGATTGCGCATATGTATATAAGACATGTAATATTTACATTCCCTAGCGGTGCAAGCAAAGTCAATCCGAGGAGCAAGCGAATGCCAGGAACCGGTCGACTCGGGTTATTGCCGCGGCCACTTTCCATCTTGGTACTATGACACCAACACCGAAACCTGCAAGTCCTTCATCTATGGTGGATGTGGCGGAAATGGCAACCGTTTCACCAGTGAGGAGGCTTGTCAAGCTACATGCTGAAGATGCGATGTCACCACCCAGGTGCGAATCCAAGGGGGTGAGAGGGGGTGGGGGTCACAGGGGTCCTTGGTAGATAGTTTGGGTCACAGGGGTCCTTGGGAGATAGTTTGGGTCACGGGGGTCACAGGTGCTTGCTGTAACTTCCCGCAAAGGCTATATAAAGGTATCTGAGCTGGGATCTTGATGGTCTGACCCCCTTCCCCTTTTTGATTGAAGATGCGCTTGGTTAATGGTAACCGCATGCCAGCTAAGATGTGGATGCCACACCCGCCTTTTCGTCTTCTCTGGAGCCACATATTATTATGTGCACCTCCTAATTTGGCTCCCCTTCTCCCCCCCCCCCGGTCGTAAGAATTTCCACCCTCAAATCTCGAATTTCGGGATCCACGCCAGTTTGTGACCCCCACATGATTGTCTGCTGGATCCGCCCGTGCCACCTTTCGCGCCCCGCTTGTACATGCAGGGCAATGCCTGTGACATTTATTACGTATGAAAATGTGACACAGGTTTGCGATATAGATCTTTCTTATGCGCCATCGTTGCGAGATGAACACATAGCAGTTACTGTTCTCAATTAATGTTGTTGATGGTTGACGTGCCAGTACCAAACTCACAACTGTATAAAATGTTACATAATAATAGACATAAAACAGGTTAAATTTAGTTTATTTGCAGGAAGAAAAAGACCAACAGACCAAGTTATAGCTCATCTTGATCATGTTATGGCAATTTGGCTTATAGAAATCACTTCATTTTAACGCATGTTATCGTCAAAGTTTTTAGGAAGTTATCATCTTGATATATAATATTATTTCTTTGTATTCTTAAAGGTTACTTTACTTAGAGCAGTAAGATAGTAACCACGTGTACAGTCTTTGATATCATATGTTTCACCTTATTGCTGACGCTGTTCTCTTTTGCCGACAGGTATGGAGGGGTTGCGTGTTTGGAACAAAGTGCGCCATCCGCGATGCGTCAATTTATCAGAATGTAATAAAGAAATAAATTGAATAATTTGGACTTCTGCAAATAAAACAATCTTTCGATCCATTACATCGTCATGTGTTAAATCACCTGGTTTTGGAATCGCTATTCCGTTATCCCCTTTCGTTCTTTCTTTGATTTATTGTGTTCCCATCCACGTTTCTGTGGGTTCATTTGGATTGTAAATAAGCGGCTATGACGTCACTCCTTTGCTTCCTTCCGGGCCTGTCGCTTGGAGTCGTAGAGTAACATGCCGAGACCCACGACTCCTAAGAGCAGCAAGGCGATGACTCCGAACAGCACAAAGACAATGATCTGAAGCTATAAGAAATCAATATTAAGACATCATTAAACAGTCAAATGATGATCTTGCTGCTTCAAGATAGATGGAGGATGCTTCATCAAGCAGTAAAATCATCGGATTGAGTACTTCATCATCATGAAATTGTAGGCCGTTTGCAGAAATTTTGCAAGTGACAAAGCGATAAACTAATGACCAATATGTGCGTGTTGCTCCTTATGCTCTCCGACACTGTCTGACAATATACTGAATCATCATCAATTAAGAACAATGCATCCAGTCGATTAAAAAATGTCTTGTGCAAATCTGAAAGCAAGGATGTATAACGAGTCTATACAATACTTAGCTTCCCCCTCTGTGAATAAGGTACATATATAACAGGCTGGCTTGCCCATTTACACATCATTTATGTTGTGGGTAGTGCTGCTGATGTCTGTGAAAGGCGGATATATTCGTCCACGGCATTGTTCTTGTGTACGCAACATATATACGCAGGAGGGACCCGATACGGCGTGTTGCACTACGGCGGAGAGTGGGTGGGATGAGTTACAGTAGCCAACATCATGCATAATGCTGTAAGGTCATGTACGGATTTTCTTAACTAAAGATGCTAACTAAATATTAGCCAGCTACAGTTAAGTCTTGATCCAACGATCGTAGCGTACATATATGGCGCCGCGAGAGGTGTAGGCCTACTTGTATGGAAGGTATGAAAAAGATAGATACAAACTGAGCTGCCACAAGAACCATCCATCTCCTTCTCCTGACATCTTTGTCTGCATAATCCATTTACAATTTATTCAAAATTGACTTAGGTGAGATTAGCAACCTGACAACAGGGTCCACATTGAGCGATATTACGGGCCAAAGCATGGGTAACTGTGGACGTACGGAGCTACTCCTCGCTCTTCTTCTTTCTTGTTTCGTAGATGAGCATGACTAGGGCAAGTGCGACCATCAGAAGGAGGAGAGCGATGCCAAACAGCACAAAGACCAAGATCTGGAGCTGAAAGCAAAGTCAAGCTCCATCAGGTAGTCTGTTAGGTGTTAGCTGACGCTGGACTTAACACGGCAGACTTAGCGGGGCAGGATTGATATCGCCCATACTAACAACACGGCAGACTTAGCGCGGCAGGATTGATATCGCCCATACTAACAACACGGCAGACTTAGCGCGGCAGGATTGATATCGCCCATACTAACGATACGATAGTAATACAGAGGTATAAAGAGCACCTAATGTTAATGTGGCCGGCGACCGTTAATTTACAAGAACCAAAATGGAAAATTTCATTGTAGCGTTAATCGTCGTTTGTTGATGCCAGTATGGAAGAGAGGGGCAGGTGTGTCACTTTTGCGAAGGTGGAGGGGGAAGGGGGGAAGGCCTTGTGCACCGCCGCTTGGGGGGATGAGAGTTATCACAACGCGCCGTATCGGGTCCTCGCCTCAAATACCAAAACTCCACTCATATGCAGCCAAAGTATTTCAGCTTATTCTAGAACTTGACAACCTGGTCATTTTCACCCGCATCATGTCACATATAGGCAATGCAATACATGCAATGATAATAATAACAAAAAACATAAAATAAAGCATCTTTCAACAGGTTTTTTTTCGATATAGATATTATATCCATATGATATTAGCCATATCGCTAATATCAGTCAATGTAATTTACTTCGTTTGTGATTGATTTATAAGTCTATTATATAATTAATCATTATGTCGTAGTTAAGCTATACTTACAATATGTGGTTGAAATATGTAATATCTGTCATCTTCTGAAACAGAAAAAAAAATTGTTTCTAGATGGAGGAAGAGAAACGACGATGTTTGTCTCAAGGTGTGTTACGCATTACGATTCACGATTAGCTGTGGAACTGCAATGTATGTAATCATATGTAACAATGCTACGTATGACTAACAGTCTTAGCATGTTTGAATTTAATAACGGAATTAGCCTTCATGTGCGTGCACCACAGTGGCCTACGCTATCATTATTTAACCTTGAACAAACCACCAGGGTCATTTCAGTCGCATAAATATACACCTATCCTACACAACCCCACCCACCCCCACACTGAGCCGCAGTCTGTTCTTGGTGTCGATGGTTTCATAATATCAAAACGTGTCTGGAGAAGCGATATTTTCCCATCACGCCCAGCTTTATTTGCCCAGATCACTGTGCCAGAAAAGGTCAGAGACTCCAGTTCCCCTCTGAAGGGAACTCATGCATATCGCTGGACCTATAGACTGGCGCATAGAAAGGTCGCCGCGTCGGACGAACCGGCTTGGGGTGGGGGGGGGGGGGGGGTGGGGGGGGGGGAGGGGGGGGGGGGCCTGGGGGGCGCAAGACAAAACCAAAGTAGCATGGTGCCAACCAAGCGTGTCCGACATGAAGAAGCCGGGCTGCGTATAGCTGTATGAGATCATAAACCCACAAGCTTTTTGAATAGTAAACAGAAAAAGTAAAATTCATGTGGTTCCATTGTTTAGTTTTGGCCCAATGGTGTTTTCTCTTGTTTTGAGCACTGTTCTGACGATACCTGGTCAATGGGCACATTACACGGCGATTTTCACCCAATCTCGGCTCACGAGGAATGATATTAATAATGGCGATTTAGTTGATAATGCTAGAAATAATCTACACACACATACAATAGACCGATATACACTTCAAGCTAAGCCCCTGCCACGTTAGAGTCACTTTTCCTTAATCGTGAGTATGAAATTGAAAAGTACTCATCTCTGAAACTGACAACAAAGTGACATGCTGCTTTGTTTGTCCTGCTTGTTTGCTCGACACAACGCACGTGGAGGACCTTTTCCCACCACATGATAAAAGCAACAGTGACGTCAAAGAATGATTGACAGCCTCGATCGGTCTATTAACGGTCACTGACGCGGATAACACGGGCACCTGAGGCCGTCTAGCTTCTTCTGGCTTAAGCCACACACCTGTTTTATAATGTAATTTTGAATACTGTCATCTTAAGCAATGTTTTTGTAATTTGGATCTACAGAAAGGAAGAACAAAATATATCTATACACATAAATAAACACGTACCACATCCCTCTGCGACCACCGGCAGGGACGTCTCCGTGGTGACCGATGGGGGCGGGCCGGTGGGGGCCGGGGTGCGCACCGGGGCGGCGGTGGGGTTGGGGTTGACCTCCAGACGGCGCTGCAGGTCCGGGAGCCGCTGGTTCCAGAAGGCGACTGCGTCCGGGTAGGGGTCCTGCTGGACGCTCTGGGCGTTGACGGCCGAGGAGATGAGCAGGTAGTTGCCGCTGGCATCATACTGCGGCCACTCTATCGGTTCCTGGTCGAAGTCGTTGTTTTCATACACCACGGGTACCCTGCAAGCACAGAATATCACCAGACGGGTGATGCAATGCTTTATCACCGCCTGGAACCTACACGTTATTTTATTTTATATTAACTTTATATTTTGATTATTATATCACGGTGAAGCAGCAACACAGCAAGAAATAAAATGGGAACGTCTCTCACTTTGTCGTTGTCTATTCACAGTAGCTTTTAAACTAAGCGAAGATGGTGTGTAGTTAATATTTCGATTTGCTTCATCTGTATTTTAAGTTGGTTGGATAATGGCGGAAATCACAGGCAAACATCTTTTTTTTTCTTTTTTTTTCACTTAATATATTGCATCTATTCAATCCGGATACTTCTTTCAATAAATATGCAGACGGCACAATAGGCGAGCATTACAAGTTACAAACATTACATTACAAGTGTAACACCATCACCGACGGAGTATTTTACCGAAATAAACACAAGAAGAAGAAGTACAAGGATCAGATGACTCACGCGTTCCTGGCGAAGGTGCTCCAGAGAGCCATCATACTGCGCATCACCTGTCGGTCCGCTGCCGCCAAGGCCGGATCATTATCGATATCCGGATTGGCCAGGATGTATCTGGACGTCAGTCCAAATGGGACGCCCATATCGACGGCGTAGCCATCCAGGACGGATTCCAGAGACTCCGGCCGGTAATCCATGATGTATACGAAGCTCTTCTTGTCGACACTCCGGATATCCAGAGCGACCTTGACCGCGGGAGCGATGCAGAAGGCATCCCGCTTCATGTCCAGAACGCTGCGCAAGTTGTCGTCCGTCTGACCCAGATCCGGAAAATATTCCTCGATGATGGCTCCTCGGATCCCGGCGCCGATCTGCGTGGATTCATCCGTGGAGTATCCGTGAGCCTGGGCCATCGCTAGGTATGGATCAAGGGCGTCTTGAGGGATTCCATCCGTGAGGAAATCCCGATCTTCGACCCTGGAGAGGAAGACGGCGTCACCCTCGTCTGTGTTACAGCCGAGGATGTAGTTGACGGGGTTGAAGGTGCGCTGCTCCCAGTAGGTATACGGGACGTCGGTGAGGAAGGCGCCATCGACGACCACCCCCCAGGACCCCTCCTTCCCCGCCTCAACCAGCGCCGCGACCGGCTTACCGCGAAGGCAGGTGAGGCGCGCGGCGGCTGTAGCTTGATCGCAGCCTACGGCGCTGGCGAATTCACGCGACTGCTCCTCGCGGTCAGCCGGGGTGGGCATAGCCTGGCTGATGTCCACCCCGCTGAGGGAGGCCGCCTGCTGGAACAGGTCGGCGGACATGGCGCTAGCCACGTGGAGACTGACCGCCCGGCCGCCCGCCCCCTCCCCGAACAGCGTCACCCGGCGGGGGTCCCCCGCGAAGCTGCCGATGTTCTCTTGGATCCAGGTGAGCGCCATGTTCTGGTCGAGCAGCCCCAGGTTGCCGTTCACGGCCCCCTCCGACGTGTAGAACCCCAGCACGCCCACGCGGTACCCCACTGTGACGACGATGACGTTGCCGATGACAGCCAGGGCTTCCGGATTATCCAGCGTGGAGGACGCGGCATGGAGCGTCCGGCCGGGCAGCCAGACCATGACGGCCAGGGAGTCGCGCTGGGCCAGCGGCTTGTCCCCCGGGATGAAGATATTGAGGTACAGGCAGTTCTCGCTGGTGGACAGGGAGTTGACCTGGGCCTCGGGGTACCCCTGCAGCAGCAAGGCGGCCTTGTCCTGTGGGCAGGACGGCTTGTAGCTGGTCGCGGCGAACGTCTGGCGAAGGACATCCTTCGCCATCGGCGGCGCGAACCGCCGCGTACTGACCGGGCTCCGGGCGTACGGCACTCCCAGGAACTCCGTCACCGCCCCTAGGGGCGTTGTCATGACGATGCCGCTGAACGAGCCCTTGGGGCTTTCGACCAAGGGGGCTTGGCCATAGGAACGATCCGCAAGGATGGACAACAACAATATTGACAATAATACCGCCCCCTTCATGGCGGCAGTGTTCTGTCGGGTCGCTAGGTGAGAAGCTTCACTCGCCCTGGTGGGCAACACAATAAAGGGGAAACAAAGGCGTTGCTTCACTGTTCTTCTTTTGATCAAGGCGATGGTTGCGCATCTGTTGCACGTCAGGCAATGTGAGGCCGAGCTGGAGGCTATCGGCGGCGACTTCCCGTGTGGTGTGTGGTGTGGGGTGGCAGCGACACTGTGTGGGAGACGTGCGACCTGCGGACCGGCGTCATCAGCGGGCGTCATCAGCGGGATGTCTCATCAGGCACATGGCGACACGCACCGCTGACCACGACATGATGGCTGGGGCTGGAGACATGTTTTATATTCCCCCCGCCCCTTTCCGTCCACTCCACCCACACACTCCTCACACTGCCCTTCTATCATCCTCCCCACACACACATCTCTCTTTATCTCTTCCACTCCTCCCTCGCAACTCAACGCAACGCACCTCACCCCTGCCCCCCCCCCCCCCCCCCTGCCTCCCCACCCCGTCTCCGAATACTACCGTGAGTCGCCGGCCCGGTCTTGTCTCGACAAACACCGTGGGATGACAAAGCGTGGTCCTGGCCTCCAGTGCTCAATCTATCCACCCACTCTGTCAACGCGGCTCCAAACCCAAATGTATATAGGCGTTATAGACATAGGTGTATTTATAATTGTGTGGTATAATGAATAATGACAAATACTAAAAACAAATGGTGATCTGCAAAGCGGACCAGATGATGATGCGTGGGCTTCACGCCACCTTTGTGAACTCGTGGGCTAAACCGAGCCAAAGATCTACTAGGATTTCAGACGACAAGACGACTTCAGACACATGCGAGGGGCAAGACGCACTTGTCAAGGATGTCGGATATAATTTGCACGATATACGAGTATGATATGTTCTTTTTGCAGTCAACGTTTTCGCGCTGCATTTGGTGCGGAGTACGTTTTCAGAAGTTTCCGGACTATTATTTCACCCCGCGGGCATTGCGAACGTTAAAATTGATTACCGCTTCCACACCTACAAATAAGGGGACCAGGTTGCCTCACTACCACAGCATAGTATGTTCTCCATACATTCTGCGTGGCTGTCATCCAAAGAATACCTGTTTGAGACTGTTCCTCCGCCATGTTCATACACAGCGTCCGTTTTTCCGTGTCTCTTTGTTTAAGCGGCAGCCTAGCTGTGTTTGTTTTGACCTTGACTCTGCTAGCTGTCACGGTATGACATTGGGTATGCGCCGACTGGTCACATGACACGACGTACGTGGGCCGCCGTGACGCCGCGTGCCAAGGAAGTCACCAGATGCCGTGACGTCACAGCACCGGTACACCGTCACCAGGCGGCGTCACTGTGTCATTGCAATGACATTTGTCTTTCAGTTCGTCACCACCGACATATCGCACAAAGTGCACACGTGTTCGTCGCGTCCGTAGCTGGAATTAAAGTGGTCTCGGAAGGGTGTCACATGACCTCCAGTACGTATGATAGCCGTATGGTGTCGCTGCATCCTCCTTCTTTTATAATAAATAAAATCCTGTATCGTTATCGATATAATTCCTAGAATTATATAATATCGTTTTCCAAGTAATGTTCAGGGTCTATTTCACGTTCATGAGTTAACGTATATACATATTATTACAAGACATATTGCTCTTGACAGATAAACTTTTTCAGGTCTTCTTGATAGTCAGCCACAACGGGTATGATTGGAAGTTCCACTGTCATTTACAATTGGGATTTCTGGGGTAGTCATTCTATTTTTTATTTTAACTTGGTTGATATAAATCCTTACTTGACGGCTTTCATGTTGAACGATCGGTGCTTGGATTATTGTTGATTTAATACATTCTCTTGTGCGTCACAGTATATTTCCTTCCTTGTCTTCGATAGTGTAGCTGCGCTGATGTCCAGAAATGCTACCAATAATCTCTGCTGGTGTCCGGTATTTGTCTAATCGAGATCTGACGGATATGTCTTGTCCTTGTTGTAATGGGATAGGTTTAGTTCGATGTGTTCCTTGGTCGTGTCGTTGTCTTTCTCGTTGAAGTAGTTGTCGTTCTTCTTGCTGGTCTGGGTCACGTGTCGTTGCTTTTAGTGCACTGATAAAGCTTGGTATGTCCGTTTCAGCACGTAAGTAGTGCTTGGTGCAGGTCCTGTCCTGAACCTCTAGCTGGCTTTGCTGATTTAACAATGCGGACAAAGGATTCAACAAATCCACTTAGGCAGGCATGAGTAGGTAAACTTGTATTTTGGTATGTATTGTATTTGGAACAAAAGGAATGGTTGACCGACGCAACCAGGTCCATTCTTTGTCAATCAGTATTTCAAACGAACTTCCATATTCAGAGAGGATGATGCTGAAATGAAGTGTTATGGCAGTGCTGGTTTGGTCAGCTAGTTTGCGGGCGACTGGGAATCTTGAGTATTGATCTACAATAATTAAGCAGCCAATTGCGATTTTGTAAAGTAGAAAATGTCTGAGCTGATGCGTTGTCAAGGGTATGTAGGTCGATATCTGAAGAGTAATTGTGATTGTCTGAGATGATGTGTTATGCATATATCGCATTAATGTATGTGTTTTCTAATGTCATTTTCCATTCCAGGCCAGTAGAAGTATTTTTTAGCGCGTCCAACATCTATTTGCTTAAGAAACAAAGGTCTGAGGGAAGTGGGTAGTATGATTCGATCTCGGTTGAGACGAAATCCATTTTTGATGCATAAATCTTCTTTATAGGTCCAATATGTTTTGATGTCAATGGGAACGTCTCTTTTGTGCTCAGGCCAGACTCGGTGAAGTGTTTCATCCTTGGATGTAGAGTTTCTGATGATCTCGAGCTGATCTTTTGTTGGTTGTTGGCATCCGTCCATCTACGGAAGACGATGGATTTTGCAGCTTTGTTTGATTTCAAGTAATACGATTTGCGTCGCGACATTTGCGCTTATGGCTGAACAAGCCTATCTGTGACCGACAGAGCTTCCCGCAGTCGTCGCATCGATGACCCGTCGACAGGTCCTGGTTTGTACTCACTGGGCGCCTAGATTGGCGTTTCAAGTCCAGTTTGTCAAACCAGAGCCCGTCGTGGTGGGCCATTCCCTCACGCACGACACGTGACCCTACCCTCTTTCCGGATGCTAGGTCCTCCCAAGAATTTGTATGGATGCCGAAAGCCTTCAAGTCACGCTTGCAAACATCCTTAAACCTGCGCTTTGGACGTCCAGTTGGCCTATGGCCATCGGCAAGCTCACCGTAGAGCACATCCTTTGAAATGCGTTCATCTTGCATTCGATGAACGTTTCCAAGCCAACGGAGACGTCGTAGTTTCACAAGAGCAAGAATGCTCGGGAGGTTGGCCCTGGCTAACACGTCGGCATTTATTACCTTGTCTTGCCAAGAAATGCCTAAAATGTTTCGCAGGCAACGAAGATGGAACTTTTTTTCTTGGCCACAATATGTAGTCCACGTTTCAGTGCCATACACTAGGCTACTTAGAACACACGCCCTGTAGATTAGCATTTTGGTGCGAATGGTTAGTTTTGAATTTTTACAAGCAAGTTTGTTTAACCGACCAAAGGTGGTGGCTGCCTTCCCAATGCGAGTATTTATTTCTTCGTCCAGGGATAAATTATCCGTGACGGTACTTCCCAGGTAACAAAACTTATTCACCACCCCTAAAGGCATGTTATTTAGGGTAATCACTGGTGGTGTAATAGCCCCTTGGCTCAGCACGACGGTTTTCTTAACACTAATAGTCAGAGCGAATAAAGCACACGCGTTTAAGTGTCGATCCATGAATCTGCAGCTGGCTTTCAGAGTGCGCAACCAGTGCTGCGTCGTCAGCAAATAGCAGTTCCCTAATTAGGAAGCGCTTCCGCTTAGACTTAGCAGGCAATCTGGAAAGGTTTACAATTTCCCATCCAATCTGGTGTGCAGGTAAACCCCCTCCGCATCCTCATCAAATGCGTGCGGAAGGAGCATAGAGAAAAAGATACCAAATAAAGTTGACGCAAGAACACAACCGGCTTCACGCCATTTCTGACTTGGAAGCTCTCACTGTGTCCTAAACACACGAGCGTATCACAGTGCAGCCTGCGATACCGATCACTCGCTTGTCGGGAGCAATTAAGGTAATGATTACCCCTAGGAAAATCTATACCACTAGACATCAATCGCGATCACGGATTGAGTCACTCGGGACGCAGGAGCGCGACAAGCGTCGTAATATAAAATCTGCAGACGTTGGAGCAGACGCTGCCAGCTAATCAGCAATCTTCTGATGTAGAAAAATGCTGGGGCACTCTGCGCTCTGCCATTTACGGCGCTGCGATGACAGCGTTCGGGAAAATGAAATCTGGTAACAAAGACCGCTCACTCAGCAGAGTGAACCCGTTATCGAAGCCAAAAATGAAAAACACGTACAACACAATCCAAATCCGACCAACAAGTCTCTGTTACAACTGAGGCTGGCGAGAAACGCAGTACAAAAAACTGCGCGTTATTGCGCCAATCAATACTGGATAAACCTCTGTGAGAAGGTCCAGGAGGCTTCAGATAAAGGTAATATGCGGGCAGTGTACACCGGAATTAAGAAAGCCCTGGGCCCCACGGTCACTAAAACAGCCCCCTTAAAGTCACTTGATGGCGAAGTGATTACAGATCGTAGCAAACAGATGTCTCGCTGGGTGGAACACTATGTCTCATTGTACGCGCACGAGTCTCATGTATCGCCAACCGCGCGTGATGCGCTATCCCGTCTGCCGGTCATGGACGATCTGGACAGTGTTCCAACAGCTTTCTGGGTCGGGCAATCGATTCCTTGGGCAGCGGGAAATCGCCTGGCAATGAGAGGATTCCTGCTGAAGTCATGAAGTGTGGGAAAACTATATTGCTCCCTCATCTACGCCAGCTCCTCGTCCTTTGCTGGAACAATGGTAGTGTTCCACAGAAATATAGTCACGCTCTACAAAAACAAAGGGGACCGGGGTGATTGTAACAATTACCGCGGCATATCACTCTTAAGCATTACTGGTAAACTCTTCGCCAGAATTGCTTTAAAGAGACTGCAACTCCTTGCGAACAGAGTGTATCCTGAGGCCCAGTGCGGTTTCAGAGCCGGACATTCCACTGTCGACATGATATTCTCGTTGCGTCAACTCCAGGAGAAATGTAGAGAGCAGCACAAGTCCCTCTATCTTGCTTTTGTTGATCTCACCAAGGCTTTTGATACGGTCAGCAGATCCGGGTTGTACAACATCTTGGAGTCTATAGACCCTTCTTAATATTATCTCATGAATAATCCAGAACGAGGCTACCATGGCAGCGGTCCTACTGCATGCGGCGCTATAACATGGCGACTGGCACTAACCTCTCGGGTGTTTCGCATAATCCGTCGGTTACACAGAGCGATCGTGACTTTTATCGTTTCTGGCTATATATTTACATTTGTTGAAGAATATGTCACAAAGTGTAGTAAATCGTCAGGACATAACCACACCAGCAAAGGCTAGTTAAACGAAGTTTATATCCATAACATGAGAGGCAAGTTTGTTTCTTTATGAAACTGTCATGAAAGCAAGTACCCTTCAGTACACGAGCCTGGCATTTGAAAAAGTACACGGAGGCTGATGACAACAGCGTGATCCAGAAGCTTGTAATGGAACATCTAAAATCTGGGGGTCACTCCACGGATCGTCTAGCTATGGCTAATAAATAAATCGGGTTGAAACGATAAAGTGCACTTGATCAATTAATATTCGAATTAAAAATATTACTATTTCAATAATACTAATGCTTCATGTTGCATTATAATTGCATTAATTATTATCGCTCAAGCAGTGGATGCCGGTTGTAGGCATATATTGCAGGAGTCTTTGCAACCTGAATATGCTGGGCTGACGGTTCGAGCCACATGGTAATTAGAAAAGCCTGTAAGAAAAGATTATCATACCATTGTCAAAGTCCAAAACGCCCAATGACGATTTATTTTCTCATCAATGCAATGTCTTTGTCCTCTTCAGCCAAGTTTGACTGAGGTTATTGTATTTCTTTCCGTTGAATTGCTTTTCATTTGAAACTGTGTCAAATTTCTTCTATCACTTGAGGCTTCTCTTGGACAGCAGTGGTATATGTGTCGGATGTGTATGTATGTGGGTCCTACAATGTCATGAGAAACACACCTAATCATGTTGATATGTTTTGTTTACAGCACGATGTCTTTTTCTAGCTCCCATATGTTATATAGTGGGTAAGAATATATGCGGACGATATAAACCACATATAATTCACTCTATTATGCACCCAATCTTGACGTGAGTCTGGAGGGAACGGCACCGTGTCTTTCTTAAAGCACTCCAATTAAAATCGTCTTTGGTAAATTGCTCCCAGCACATCAGTGCCAGCTGTAATCTGTCAGAAAGAGGAATAGTAAATACATGCAGAATTACATGTATTAACATATCCCCACCACAGTACTCCATGGGGTAACCCCCCAAGAAAGAGATGGCCCCAGAGAGGTGACTGTATGGAGGGGGAGACTGCCCCATCAATTTCAGATAAGGTCAACTGACACATAGGACACGCCATTAAATTATGTGTTTCTCATTTAGTTTGAACCACATTAAATAATCAAATAATGATTGAACTTCTTCATTTATCACTTTTCAAGCTACTGAGTTGCTGTTGTTGAGTCAATCCATGCGTCATACCTCACTGTTTAGTTTCAAGGTTAAAAAAATAAATCTGTCACACAAAGCCAAGAAACAAAATTGTGACTATCATTGGCCTTAGGCAAGGCGGGATCTCGAAGGGCCATCTGGTTTCAATGTCATTTTCACTAGACCATGCAATATCCAGATAGGATACCGGTAGGCCTTGCCAAGCGACGACGTACGTGTTACTGTTAGTGACTGTGCAATGTAGGGTCAGCGTTGTAGTCCAAGTAAACTCAATTTTAGGCGATACATTGGATTATTCTCTTCAAATAACAGTGGCAATAAGTGAACGAATACCTAAAAATTAGGCCCACCATCACTTCGGATTATTACCATGCATTCTTGGCGTATTTTTTTATCCTTGAGCAATTGGTGGAAGCTGTTATCAGCAGTAGGGAACACATCAGTGCGCCATGTTGCCACCGACGCTTCGCGTTGCTGGGCGGGCAGCCTCGTTCTGGTGCCGCATGCATAAATTTTGAGAAGGGCCTATTGGCTGCCCCCGCAGACTACTCAACATTATCCTACGGGCGGATCTAGGAATTTGCCAAGGGGGGTGGGGGGGTTAATTGCTCTCTGAAAACTTGCGACGGGGGGGGGGGGAGATGCTCGGAGAAGTCGACTTTAACAGTGTATGTTCAGGTTACCAAGGCGGGGGGGGGGGGGTGCAACCCCTGGGGGTTGTCCGAGAGCGAGTTGTCATGGGGGAAATTGTCCGGGCAGAATTGCCACTTGCTTGACCGGCTGGCGTAATCACAAAGAGCGGGGCTCGCTAGTTGGGCTGACGCCCTCTTCTGGGAGAGTGAGTCGAGCGAGGAAGGAGCTCCCTCTGCTGGGAGAGTGTTGCGCATCCGGGGGAATTCCCTTGACCAGCCTTTGCCCAGTCCGTAGTTCAGTCGAGGTGGGAGACGCCTATTAACATTGATAAACGTGATTTGAAAGACCAGATTGTGTGAGGGGTTAAAGGACTGAAGGCAGGTAATGTAACAACGATAAAGCCTGTGTCATAGCAGTGTGCTTCATCATTCATGTTTGAACTGTTGAATGGGATGGTCGTTGAGAATTCATAGAAATGGCCTGACGTCACAATTTTGGTGCGCATGCGTAGTAGGTGAAAATACGGAGCCTCGTTATCGCGCAGGTGAAAACATTGCCACGTGGTTATAAATAAATAATAAATTTATAAGCATAACCTAGTATGTATAGGGACAGATGCATATTTCCGGATCAGTCTGGTCAACTTTAATATGAATAGGCATTGCCTAGGTTGCGAGCTCACCCAAATAAAAAAATAATAAAGGCCTAGCTCTTAAAGCTGCTGTATCAACGGCAGCAGCCAGCTGTCCTAATCTTATAGGTTTCTAGACAACTAGACTCGAAACCAACACAGGTATAGTTGGTTTGAGGTTGAGTTAGCTTGGGGTCGAGTTGGCTTGGGGTTGAGTAGGTGATGGGTCGGGCATGTCGTGGGTCGAGTTGACTAGATGCTGTCTTATATCTTATATAAGTAGTTTATATTCTTAAAACTACCTGTACTGAAATATCTTATTTAAGTTATAGAACTGATATTTTTATCTATTTCTTTTAATTAAAAATAAGATGGATGGCTTAGTTGTTTAACGGTAATATTTGGGCTTAAAGTCATATATGCAAAGAAATACAAAAATAAGTAGTTGCTTGAGTCTATAATTAATCATATTAGATCTATTTTATGATAATTAATATCTTATTCATTTTTTATCCTTTTTTCCTTTTGCTAAAATTATATATAGGTTGATGAGATATTTTTAAATCAAGTTTATACCTGGTCATAGATTTATAGCAATCTATACCTATCTATGTACCAGGTATACGTTCATAAAAAAGCTAAATATGCCCCAATATAGCCAACAAAAATTTATGACAACATGTCCATAAATATTTATATTTATATTAGAAGGACTTTAATAGATCTATATCATTTCTATTAAAACTATTTTCGGAGGTAACTCCTTCATGAAAAACATATTTTCATTGCCTGTTGTGACCTATCCATGAGAACAGATACTGAACAATTGCTAAATACACCATGAGTAAGCTTCTTGAACACTCACACCATGTTAGAAGTATGTTTTATCATCATCCTTCTTCTTCTACCATTCTAGCAATCTATAACATGTTTTATAGCAGGCTTTATGCGGTCGTGACCTGTCCATGAGAACATATACTAAACTGTTGCTAAATACACCACGAGTAAGTTTCTTGAACACTCACCACATGTCAGAAGTACAAGGTATGTTTTATCATCATCCGTCTTCTTCTATCATCCTAGATCTATACAATTTGCTACCAATGTAATATTGGTATCTCTCACAAAAAATGTTTTTAGAAAGTAAACATGAAAAAGATAAGTAAACTGGGCATATGTTACCAAATTTCCAGTGTATAAGTCACACCCACCGATTTTGAGAAATTATTAGACTTGAGCCATAGATAAGTCGCACCAGTGTATAAGTAAAATGAAGTAAACTGACCATATGTTGCCTATTGCCTATTTACCGGTAGACACTTTTACATGCTAAACCCTGTTTATTATGTATACTTGGTATCTCTATTTGAAAGTAATACTGCTGGAGTAGGAGTAGTCCAGACAGTTTTCTGATCCTCAAAATGGTACACATTTGTGTTGCTTATCAATATGAACTACTAAAACCGTTGTTTCAGTAATTGTTGCCTTTTTTATTAAACTTTTAATTCAATAATTGTTGTTTTTTTCTATTAAACTTTAAATCCAATAATTGTTTCCTTTTTTATTAAACTTTTAATTCAATAATTGTTGCCTTTTTTATTAATTAATATTTTAATTATTTGTCAGCAAGGGGATGTTGACAATACAAAGTACAACCATTTTTTGTGTGAATATACTCAAAGCTTGACATTTTAAGAGGGGCTGTTTAGTTTCGGGAAAAGGGATTTCATTCAATATTTGTTAAACTGTTGATATCCTAGCTATATTTTTGCCAGTGATATGTTTAAATTTCATGCCCAAATAGACTGGAAGTGAAAATATTTGTATGTCCTATATTGTTTTGTGATGGTTATCTAGATCTATATGTGTCTGGCAGGGAAACCAGTTTTTGACATTTGACATGGAAAATGATTGTATTGGGACAATTTTAAACTTAAAATGTTGCTTTAAGGGGAATAAAATATATAATTCTGCATTTGATTAAAAATCGTAATAATGGCATTAATTTAAATAAGTTATATAGATTAAAATCATTTGAAAATTAACAAAAATAGCACTGAAAAACAGCTATTTTTTCAAATCATAGATAAGTGATATGGTTGTGAATAAATCTGAATTATCCTGGGGTGTCAAAAGTAGGCAAAATGTGTCAAACAAAGGAAATAGTAAGTCATGTGTACGATATATAATAAAATATTCTTAAAATATTTACAGTTTTGGTTTTAACTCCTGTTTAATTTTTCTCAATTAAACTCTTCAAATTATATATTTCAGGGGTGGAGGCATTTGAAATATAGGTTTGGAGTCTAGAAACCAGAATTAAATTGTTATATTTAAAAAGACAAAAACTGCAGCTGAAATTTTGATGTCCTAGATATATGTGTCAGAATTAGGCAAAAGGTGTCAAATGTTAGGAAATAGTATAGATCTATGAACAATATATACCGGTAATAAAATATTTACAGTTTTTGTTTAAAATCCTATTTAATCTGTCTCAAATAAACTCTTCAAATTAGAGCTATAGCTCTATATATTTCATGGGTGGAGGCATCTAAAATATAGGTTTGGAATCATAATAGAGACCAGAATTAAATTGTTATATTTAAAAAGGCAAAAACTGCAGCTGAAATTTGATGTCATATGGAAAATTTAGTGTTTACCCTACCTACTTTTTAGTTTTACATTCACAGACAGTGGTTTAAAGCCAAAGGCCCCAATTAGCCCAAAATAACTCGGTATAAACATGATTCCAAAAACATCAAAGTAAAATCTGCATTCCAAATAGCAATAGGCCTACTTCTGTCAGGGTAGCCTGAAAGTTCAGACGCTACAGTCCTGACACTTGTTCTTGGTGACTGTAGCGCAGTCACCAAGAACAAGTGTCAGGACTGTAGCGTCTGAACTTTCAGGCTACTGTCAGGGTCACTGACACTGGTGTTGACCACAGCTATGCTTGTTCTTTCAACCAGTCCAGATTGATTTCATCAGACATTCCTGTCTCCCTGACCATATCCATATGATATCTATGGCTAGGCTCTTCCACAGCCCCACCTCCGCTCGCTCCATGTGAGGCTGTAAACGGCTAATCTAAGGTTGGCAGGGATTGGTCAAGGCGTTCTGTCTGTTTCGAATATTCTCATTGGCTGTACTAACTTTAGCTCAGCGGGTGCACCATGGCCGCCGTTGACAAAGTTTTGGGGAAAGTGAAAGAGTTTTGGCTGAAATAAGATTTAAACTTGCTCCTGAAATAGTTTTAACGCATATAAACGAAACAACCAGGAAAGAAAAGTAGACGCATGGCTATTTAGGAAAAAAATAATGTGATTGTAGGCGGATATACGTGGAAGAAACCTCCGATCGGGCGGACGTTTCGCGAAAATCGAGAATGTTTACTTTCCAGTTCAGCGGGGGGGGGGGGGGTGGGGGTGCTGATCAGCTGATGCCTTCAGTGACCTCCCAAGAGAAATGACAGTGGTGTCACTGTCAATGCGGTTATACACCAGCGAAGAAATAAGCTGGCAGAAGCAACATCTATGCTGGAAATTGCAAGTAAAGTTCAGTTATATTTATATTATTTATGTTTTCATTACATATGATTATGAGTAAGCTTCATTAGGTATAGCCTGAATGTTCAGACGTTACAGTCTTGACACTTGTTCTTGTGACTGTAAGTGTCAAGACTGTAACGTCTCAACATTCAGGCTACATTAGGTATACAGCTGCAATTAAATGCCTTTGATTAATTTGTGCCAAATTTTGCATTTTAAATTAATCATGTTTTTTATGCAGCTGTAATATTAATGGTGTGTCAATATGAAAGGGCCAGCATATGACTTTACCTCTCCCCACCAAGAAAATTATTGCAACAATTTAATAAGCTTACCTGTGTTTTTATCTTTTAGATGCATGAAGAGCTATGCTGCAGATATTTGCAGACCTCCAGACAATATTCATTTGCCAAATGTTTTTGCGGCATTTAGAATAGGTGTGAATATTTATATATTCCTGCTTTTATTACTTGAAGGGTTTTAGCCTTAATTAATCATGTTAATTCCTTAATTCTTATCTAAATTTGGTAGTGTTATAATCTATTTCTGGTAAAGTCTCTGTGTAAGGACTTCATATGTACCTATAGAAGATATAGCCCAACTACTTCGAAAACAGAATCCATCAAAGGCACCAGGCCCAGATAAAATCCACCCAAGAGTGCTAAAAGAATGTGCAGAAATTCTGGCAGGCCCCCTGTTCACACTCTTCAGGAAATCATTGAGTGAAGGAACAGTGCCTATGTCATGGAAGGAGGGACATGTCACACCTATTTTTAAGAAAGGAGACAAGTCCAAAGTTAACAACTGCCGACCGGTCAGCCTAACCTCGGTGGTCTGCAAAGTCATGGAGAGAGTTGTTCGCAAAGCATTAATGAACCACCTGGTTACAAATAATATCCTATCAGACGCGCAACATGGGTTCGTAAATGGACGATCGTGCACCACTCAACTTCTCGAAGTTATAGAAAATTGGACCGAAATAATAGACAGAGGCGGGGCAATAGACACTATATACCTTGACTTCGCCAAAGCTTTCGACACTGTGCCCCATGAACGGCTACTACACAAAATGGAAGCATACGGGGTGACAGGACCAGTCCTGAGCTGGACAAGGAGCTTCCTCAAGACAAGACGCCAGCGGGTTGTCATAGCAGGAACCGAATCGTCATGGACCAGCGTAACAAGTGGGATCCCACAGGGATCGGTGTTAGGGCCAGTGCTATTTATAACCTTTATAAATGACATGCCTCACTCCATATCCTCTCTTATACACATGTTTGCCGACGACACCAAAATGGGACGGGAAATTAAAAGTAGTATAGACAGGCAAGCCCTACAAGAAGATCTGGACCGACTAACGGAATGGTCGACCAAGTGGCAGCTGCGTTTTAACCCAACCAAATGCAAAGTCATGCACCTCGGGAGACAGTCATCACCAAAAGGCACATACACAATGGCGGATGGAAATACAAGAACTATACTAGAGGAAACCAACTTGGAAAAAGACCTAGGTGTTTGGGTGGACAACAAACTTAACTTCTCGGACCACGCAGGAAAGGCTGCAGCCAAAGCAAATCGAATCCTAGGCCTCATCAGAAGATCATTCACCCACCTTGACGGACCGACCATGAAACAGCTGTTCCAAACTACGGTACGACCCCACCTAGAATATGGAAATGTTGTGTGGAACCCGCTCTACAAAAAAGACATAAATCTGATTGAGAGCGTCCAGAGACGGGCGACAAGGCTCATACCAGGCATGGAAGGCCTAAGCTATGAACAAAGGCTACAACACCTAGACATGCCATCGTTAATGTATAGACGTTACCGAGGAGATGCCATCGACGTATATAAACACCTACACAGTATATATAAGGTAAATAGCACATCGCTCCTACCCCTATCCACCAGTCAAACGACGCGAGGACACAGCCTTAAACTAGCCAAGAGGTACTGTAACACACAAGCTAGGGCCCATTTCTTTGGCATGAGAATCACAAACGTATGGAATGGTCTTCCAGACGAGGTTGTCATGGCACCAACCCTAAACACCTTCAAAAATAGGATTGACAGATGCTGGAAACAGTATATGTATAAAACCGCCCCGGACGACTTCGCAGCTATGCGCACTACCAAATTTGAGTTTGAATTAAGTGAAGAAACGATGAAAATCAACCAAGAGGCCGTACGGTCCTACGACGGTTGAAGAGGATGTATGTATGATGTATGTATGTATGACATGTACATATGCACATGAGTGAAGTGTATAGAACATGTTATTATTGTCATTTATGTGAAATACAATTAAGCATGATTTGTAGGCAACTGACAGAGCAATATGACATATGAGCCACATGAGCAGATTATGGGTCTGTATGGTAAACTCAGATGATCAAGTATTAAGCAGCAAGTATTACTTTTTCACCTGGGTAATTTACTTTGTCTAAGAGAATTGTGCATAGTTGTCTGCTCTACTTAGATACCTTTGTTTAATCATACACTGCATCTCCAAAACTCCCATGATGGGAGCTTGGCCCAGTACCTTATTATATATAATCATGTATCAAATTTATGATCAATCTGTCAAACCCCTAATATATAAAAGTTATTTGTATATTCACAGCATGTTGTCAAGAGGCTGATTGAGGCACTGGACTATTGAACACATGGAGGAGAACTCTTGTTAAACCTTTAGTGTTACTGTTTCGTGAGAGGTCAAACTGGCAAAAATGGTGCTTTGTCAAGACCAGGACACCACATCTGGAGCCATCACAGGATGCTGTTTCATAACTATCACAGTAAAGCACAGTTCGAATGCATGCTAATGCAAGATTTTGATATGAAATAAGCCAGGGATTTTTCAGAATTATGAGCTGGGTCATTATGAACACTTGGTAGCCAATGTTGATTTACATCAATGCTACCTAAGAATAATTGGACGAAATGTATTTCATTCAGTTTCATGAAATAATACTTATTAATGCTTTCAATAAATGTGTTTGTCATTCTTCAATCAAATATGGCTGATGTTTTGTTAATATAATTTTTGTCTACACACACACATATAAATCCCCTAAACTCCTGAAACTTCAGGAGGAATTGCTGCCGCACAAAGTACCTTTCTAATTACCAGTATTCCCAAGGGAACAGATATATTCCATGTTATATGTGTGGCAGCACACTTTTTTTTGCTGCAAAACTGTCCTCAGGCAGTCACTTTTCTCATTTTTATGTATATATGTAGCTACAATTATAACTGTTATAAAAAGAAATTTATAATAGGTTTTATTTGATTATATGTTATACTCTTTGAAGCAAATACCAGTATTTAGTACTTAAAATCTCATATTGATGATTTATTTGATATTTGAGGCTTAAGGAAACGTCTGGTAGACTCTGAATTTAATTATTATGAATGTGTGTCACCATGAAAGGTTAACTTCCTAGATTCATTTTCTAAGTGATGAGAAGCCTGCAGAAACATGTACAGAACTGTTAATGAACCTGTAATTTTATCCGCTATAGAACTATAATAGCTTTTTTCTCTAATCAAAACCTATAATTTTCACCAAATAACATAATACAAATTTCTATTTCAACAAAAGATAAAATCACCTAACAAACAAATACTTTTTCACTATAAGACGCAGCATGTGAAAGGAGTGATACAGTAAAATGTTCATTGATTACTTTTAAACAATTAAACGTAATAGTGTGCAATAAAATATTATAACACAGGCTTATGATCATGCTTAATATGTGATAATACTTATAATGATACTTAATAAAAGTGAAATATTACTTTAATAGGTTGATGCAGGTAATTTTATATTGATCTTTTTGACCTGAATGTTGCTGAACAATCAAAGTTTACATGACAAATGTTAAAAAAAAAAGTCAGATGACCCATTATAGTTTTAAAAGGGGCATACCATTTCATTCCAGGAGGTAGGGTGGGGGCATGGTTGTAAGGTTATCAGGCCTCCCTCTAAGCAGGGTGTATCCATGTGACCTTACAGCCAGGTAAGGCTTTTAGCAGGACAGATATTATTATGATATATATATTATACATGTATATATAGTGATGGAAGAACATTTTCACCACATTAATTCCAACTCCCTTCCTTCAACTTCCAACAGGAAGATACTGCTAAGATCAGGGGCGGATCTAGAGGTGGGGTCAGGGGGGTTGCAACCAACCCCCCACCCCCCCCTTAGGAACTTAAACATACACTGTAAAAGTCGGGTTCTTCGAGTACCTCCTCCCCTTACAACGCGGTCGCAAGTTTTTAGAGAGCAACCCCCCTCCCCACCCCCTTACAACCCGGTCGCAAGTTTTTAGAGAGCAATTAACCCCCCTCCCCTTTCCAAATTCCTAGATCCACCCCTGACTGATTTAATGCCGTTTTAATACCTTTGCAGTTAAATAGAGAGATCACACCTTGAATGCTAAATTCACGGGCATCGTAAAGTGACAGAGGGAGGGGCGGGCGGTATTGGGCCGCATAGTCGCACCCCCACCCCCTCCCTCACCCCTAGTCCTGAAACGAGTCTCTCTGACTTGCAGGCCTCGCACGATACGGAGACGAGAGAGCCTGCTCCGGCGCGGTCCACAGCGGAATAACCAGGAGGGGTTATGCAACGGGGGCTACCCCATTTCCCCTCTTTCCGTCGCTTTACAGTGCCTATATAGCTGTAACTAGATTTTAGACATCTAAATTTTGGACATTAAACCTCTTTGCATCCAAAAATAGATCGACTTCTAGATTTAAAGTTTAAAATGAAACAAAACCATCGCCCCCTCTCGCCCTTGGGATCAAATAGCCCGTTCCTTAGGCTCAGCGACTTTCCGACATATTTTTGCCGAGTTGGTACCTGCGCCAGTAAACCACCTATGAAGCCGACTGCAAAGTTTAAAACAATGGAGAAACTGTGTCTTGTCATGATCAAAAAGTGATACCAAAACATCAAAACGGTCTTGTTTTACCTTTATCGTGTAGTGTAATGACGCATTAATGTGTTCTTACGCCACGCACCACACAGCTTTGCATGGGAATGGTTATGTCGACCACTTGCTCTCGCCATCTTGGTTGGTGAGATGCAGCGGGGGCTGATGGGATTTTTGTGACGTCACTGTACGGAATTCCGTACAGTGAATTTAGCCGTTTACAGACCCGATCTGAGTGAGCTGGCCACGCAGCGGGGGGCTGTGGAGGAGACTAATCTATGGCTAGCCTGAATGTTCAGACGTTACAGTTTGACAGTCTGATGCTTACTGTTACAGTCACAAGAACAAGTGTCAAGACTGTACCGTCTGAACATTCAGGCTAATCGATGACTATCTGACTTGTTTTAGCTTGGACTAAAACTTTAGTTCAAGATCAAAATTAGCCAAAGCTGTCAAGTTAGATGGTTTTATATCACCAACCTTCAATCTCAACAAAACGTACTGACAAGTAGACGTCAACAAATCAACGACTGAGTCAGTTATTTGTCTAATTTGACCAGGGTTGACAGTGACACGACAGTTTGACAGACCGACGCGAAGACGACACTCGACTTGGTCACTTATCTGACTTAAAAAATTGACAACCAGGGGCTGAAATATTCATGAAAACTGTCATAGCAATCAGTTGAAATAAACAGATGACTTTCAAAAATAATACACACCTCGTCTAAATTTCTTATCACTTAGATCTATGCCAAACAGCAAAAACAAACAAAACTTTGAGTCGAGTTTCGAACGCGTTCGCCAGGGTTCGCATTTGCCGGATGTTAGCATCAATGTCCCAACAGAGGGCGTTCCGCTAGTAGCCGGGAGAAATGGTGAATAAAAATGTAATCAATGTTTTATAGTTTTCATAATCATAATCCTTCAATATTCAGACAAATAAAGCAATAAAATTATAATTTTAGGCGTATATTCTGTTATATAGTCTGGAACTTTCTGAAATGGCTCCTATAATCGCCTTCATTCTCGGCCATGACGCGCGGCCGACGTTTTTTGAATCGCATAGTATGGCAATGTATGGCAAGCCAAAATTTTTTTATTTATTTATTTATTTATTTATTTATTTTTTCTCTTCGTATACGTTGCCATAATAGCTCGCTAAAGCTCGCTGTTACTTACTTCTTTTTGTCAAATTATAATTGTTTGGCTCTTTGGTTTCACTTAATTGCCTTCTACTATTCCATGCTTTAGTCCTAAAGCAGGTTTTGATTTCACAAACCATAAGTTTATTTCTAATGCCTTACCTTGTAACGATGATAAATTTTTGTGCCTTGTTAATTTCTCTTGTGCCCTGAACCAAGATCCCTAGATCAACAGAGCTTTGCAATGTATACAACTTCCCAGCAAACACCTAACGTTATGCTAACGTTACCGGAATGGTATCGTTTCATTATCGTTATAACGTAACCTTCCAAAAACGTTATGGGAACGTTGAATAATGTTAGGGTTATGATGTAACCTTCCAAAAACGTTCTGGGAACGTTGAATAGTGTCAGGTTATAATGTAGCCTTCCAAAAACATTCTGCGAACGATGAATAATTTTAATAACTTCCCAGCAAACACCTAACGTTATGCTAACGTTACCGGAATGGTATCGTTTCATTATCGTTATAACGTAACCTTCCAAAAACGTTATGGGAACGTTGAATAATGTTAGGGTTATGATGTAACCTTCCAAAAACGTTCTGGGAACGTTGAATAGTGTCAGGTTATAATGTAGCCTTCCAAAAACGTTCTGCGAACGATGAATAAAGTTCGTGTTGTAATGCATCCTTCGAAAAACGTTCTGGGAACGGTGAATTATTTTAGTGTTAAAATGGATCCTTCTAGAAACGTTTTTAGGATGTTGAATAATTTTAGGTTATAATGTAGCCTTCGAAAAACGTTCTGGGAACGGTGAAGAATTTTAGGGCTATAATGGATCCTTCTAGAAATGTTTTTAGACCGTTGAATAATTGTAGGTTATCATCTAACCTTCCAAAAACGTTATGGGAACGTTGAATAATGTTAGGTTATAATGCAACTTTCCAAAAACGTTCTGGGAACCTTGAATAATTGAAGGTTATGTTGTAACCTTCTAAAAACGTTCTGGGAACGGCGAATTATGTTAGGCTTATAATGGATCCTTCCAAAAACGTTCTGGGAACGTTGAATAATTGTAGGTTATGATGTAACCTTCTGAAAACGCTATGGGAGCGTTGAGTAATTTTAGGGTATATAATAGAAATTGGTGGATACCCTCGGTCATGTTCCTCCCACTCCAACCGACCCCCCCTCCCCCTCCCCCCCTCTCCGCCCCTTTCCAAATTCAAAGCCCCACCCCCCCTGAGTAACGTTATAATAGCGACCGGACAACTTTGCAATTTGTCTCGAGTGCGAAGAAGTCTCCAAGAAGGAGGCGTTAGGGTGATGGCAGCGTAGCGCCCTCTAGCGAACGGCTGTGGTTCTCGCCGGAAACTGGATTGTTTGGGTGATGGTTTGAAAATGGGATGGCGTCCGGATCAGGCTAGCCATTATATATCTGCGAATTTCCGGAACATCCGCGACCGACAGGCCTGAACACCAATTCCAACACAGAGAAGGGACAGCCGACGTTACGTAGAGGTATGTATTTTGTGTACAAGATCCCGATTATGTTATATTTTCAAGTGTGTACGGTTCGGTCTAATCCACCCAGCTTTGTCACATGTGTTTAACGTGTAAAACCGAATTTAATGTCTGCCTATATCGTGTGCTGGCATTTAGTCCACTGTGGTGTTTTTTACGGGTTTAAATGTACCCTAGCTATGATCATGATATTGTATGTGAAGTCTGACGGTATCAACAGATTTTAGACCGATTATTTACGTGGTTAACGCGGATGGAGATCGGGCAGTCTTAATACTCTTATCGTTGTGGTTTATCACTGGTTCTGGGTGGGCGGTCCCTGTGTGTACAGCGGGCTGGACCGGCCTGGCGAACGGGGTCACCAACGGGTCAAATAACCTTAATGTTGTGGTGTATTACTGTGCGCGGTGTTTGAAAGTTTATAGGCTTACCTTTACAGAATTTGCATGTTGTATCGTGTTACTAGTTGAGAACGTAAAGCCAGCTGTGGCTAAGTACGGTGGGGGGGGGGGGGGGTTTAACGCCAGGCCCCAGAGTATAAATATATTTAAATCAATTGTGTTGATGTTGTGACGCGCAGACGCTGCCTTAGTTCAATAATATAATGTACGCTTAAACGTGGGGTAACATATTTTGCAGAAAGCAGCTACGCACACCAGCTTGACTGTCCTCGACTGAGCAGCAGCGATGACGGAAGCGACCTCCCACCAACTGTGCAGACCGGAGCCGCGGACCCCAACTTGGCAGATGCATTGCTAGTATTGCCAGGTCTAGGTCTAATAAAGCATCGAAAACGAAATGATGTGTTTTTGTCTTTTATACGAACGTTAACAAATCGTCCCGGGAACGTTATCATTCGGGAAACGATAGCAGAACGTTCGGGGAACGTTGTCGGACCGTTCGAGAAACATTAGCAGTCCATTCGGGGAACGTTAGCAGACCGTTTGGGGAACGTTAGCAGACCGCTTGGGGAACGTTAGCAGGCCGTTCGGGGAACGTTAGCAGATCGTCCGGGGAACGTTAGTAGACCGTTCGGGGAACGTTTGCAGACCGTTCGGGGAACGTTAGCAGGCCGTTCGGGAAACGTTACCCATAACGTTATCTGCTAACCTTCGCAGAACGCCAGGAAAACTTTCCCAGATAACGTTCTTGGACCGTTATTTAATAACGTTTTCCTCACTCTCGGCTAACGTTCGCCTAACGTTCCACGAACGTTATATTGTTAGCTGGGTTCATATGGATATGGCATAAGTATTCATATTATACAATTCTCAATTATTTATCTTTCATATTACAAGTAATTAACTATATTGTAAGGTATACTTCAGTTACCAATAATGTGAGATACAAATGAGTAACTCAATTATTTGTCAAAAACCCCCTAAAATATTGCTTATTTCTTTGTGGTATACCATCATATTACATAGGTAAAATTAAAGTATGTTAAGACTTTGCTGTGTTCTGTTGCAAGTGAAGTAGATTTTGAGGATTTTGCACTTTATGACACATAACTTGATCATACTAATGCAGTATACAGCATGATTTCCCCTCTGGAAGTAAATAACTTTATCCTAATAAAAGTAATTACTATTTATTTTGCCTACTGACACTAGATCTTTCAGTTTGGCACTATGCTTCTACATTTTGTGAGGTGATATAAACCTTTCCAATAAATGTCATGTGTATTTAAATATACATGGATAACATGGTGTCAAATTTAGAATTATGAAAATGTAAGGCTGTTCCAAAATAAGCTTTGACCACAGCGGAGGCAAATAATATCATAATGCTCCCTCGATTAAGGTCAGTAATGATGACATAACTGGTGAACAGAGCTGATGTGATGCACCTTAGGCCCTATCAATGGAGGGTCCCAGGTCCTTCAGTGTGCATGTGTTCTGTCAATGACAACTGTAGGCCATGTTGGGAGTGGACCCCGTTCCTACCTCTTTTTTTGTCATTGAGAACTGTAGGCCATACACATTTTCGGTTGACCCCCCTGTGGTAATACATTCGAATCGACCCATGAACCCCCATAATGCCACCCCGCAAAATGCTGGATCCGCGTATCGCCAGACTATTACCTGAGATCACATACTTGATCAAAAGAGTTAATTCTTGTTAATAGGTCTACAATTTGCGATTGAGATACTCTAACATGTTACTGTTTGTCAAATTAGGTATACTACATCCCTCCTGTATTCACATAGAAGATGGATGCCGCAGCACTA